>JACEFO010001764.1:0-416212 GCA_015342445.1 Digitaria exilis | reverse complement strand
CCATCTCGGTCCCTAAACTTACGAACTACCCGTTTAGGTCCTCAAACTTGTTCACTTGTGTCATTCCGGTCCTTAAACATAATTTCTACTATCATCTGTTATAGAGTTTGAAACTTAAAATTTAAAATTAAATTTTAGGATAAAAATTACTTTAAATGAAAAAATTTTAACTATAAAGTTGTAGATCGTGTCAAGGGCTACAATTTTGGTACAAATTTTGTCTTCATTCGAGTTCATATAAAAAGTTACGAATAATTTTTTGATATGAAGTTTTATGTCGTCATATTTTGACTCATATTAGACTAAAAACTAAGTTTAAGGACCGGGACGACACAAGTGAACAAGTGTGAGGACCTAAACAGGTGGTCTACAAGTTTAGGGACTGGAATGACACAACTGAATAAGTTTGAGGACCTAAACGGTCGATTTGCGAGTTTAGGGACCGGGATGACACATCAATACAAGTTTAGGGACCGGTGGTGTATTTTACTCTATTATTACCTTGCATTGGCTGTGTCTATATATAGCCCCTTACAATATTCAATACACTAATTCAACAACATTTAGATACAAGCAGATCGACGCACATGGTTTTGTCTTTGGTAGTGAACCACATCGTCCGACTTCCGAAGCGCGCATGGTTGCGACTTGCGAGTAATAATATCACGGGTAACACGTAGTAACAGCACAGCGCCTTGAAATGAGGTGAGCTCTCTCCTCTGCACCCGAAGCCTTGTAGTATACCTTAATTTTCTCTCCCTGGGCAAGCATGCAGCAGTAGTATCTCACTGTATATCTTTGTTGCGGCGTGTACCTGCCCCATGTGACACTGCGTGCACCATGCATGTCTCCCAATGCAAGTCAACCAGCCAAGCTTGCTGTATGTCTTTGTACACATGTGTCGTAGTAGTAGCGTGTTTGTCTCGTCTTGTTTAGACCTACATGCCATGCCTTGGTTCAGATTGGACACTACTAAATATACCTTCTGATGACTAGCTTTTCTGATTTGTTCTCTAGCCCACGGCGCCAATATGCATGTTTCTACAATTCTACTTGTAGGCCGGGTTTTATTAATTTTTCCAACATTATCCGAATATAGTCAATTGCATTTTAATGTTCTTATTACTCAATTTTAGGAACACTGCATGCAAGTGACAGTGTATGATAAATATCTTCATCAGCTAGCTCTCAATTGTTGCAAAACGCCAGTATCTTCCAACGTCGTTCACGAGACGTCTGAAAATGCGGCAGCTTTTGCTGCTATGGAACCGTTCAGATTTCCGGCCGCATATTACCGAACTGATCCATCCATACGTCTGTCATCTTAATTCTCACATCCAGTCTTAATGGGACCACGCTAGCAGCTCCTCGTAAGTTTAATTTTATGCTACTGTACAAGGTAATAATGTTGGTCCAACAAGAAGTCCTTGTAGGTAGATACTAGATTGACATATATATGCAAATGCTTAATACTTTGTTCGAAAAATAATTGGTAAAAGATTGCTTCATATTTTTACATTTTCATGACCATCCGTTGCATTTTATATCTCTTTTCCCCCCGATGCGAGCAAACCCCATTTTCCCATTATTGATGACAAGGAAGTAAGAGTATGTTCTTTTAACGAGCTGGTATCTCTTCTTGAGTTCTCGTACACATAAAAGTTGTTAACCCATGGAGGCAGACAGAAAGCACACAAATAAGTTGCAATGCTCATGAAGAATGATGCAATTTTAGCCTTCCAACGTCCAATCTGACGGGGGAAAAAAAATTACCGCAGCATACGTAAATTGATTGAAACTTTGGTAAGAAAAAAGAATTATGGAATTGTACTGCAGACCAGCCCGGCGCAGTTCTTGTTGTAGAGACTAGGCCCAGAACTGAGTCTTCAAGCCCACCCAAATCTGCAGATAACCAGGCCCAGCATCATTTACTACCAGCACTGTCAGGCGTTTTGTGTTGAGCCACTCGTGATAAAAGCGGTCTCCGCCGCCGGGTGCAAGTCCCTGGACGCGACGCGAGCAGCAGGTCCCCGATGCTCTTGGCTCTTGAGGATGAAGCGGAGCACGGTGAGGTCGATGGCCGGCCATGCGCGCGGCAACAGATGAGCGCCGATCGAGTGCCACGAACTCGAAGGACGAGGACGCGTTGATCCGCAGCAGCGCCGGCGAACTCGAGATCAGGTGACGGCGAGTCCGAGGCGGAGGCGACGTCGAGCGCCAGCAGCGGCGTCCGTCACCACGGCCATGGTCGCTCATGATCCCCTTGTTCTTGCCATTGTTGAGGATGACGAGCTCGATGATCCCCTTGGTGTTGAGCAGCAGCCTGATGGAGATGCCGTCGTGCAGCGGTGTGGGTGTAGAGTCCTGACGGACTAAACAACCCTGGCGGCCCATCCTATGGGCCGGCCCATCAACAAGACTTGACGCACAAGACAAGGATTAGTCCTAGTCGGTTTGGATATACTGTATTAGGGAATTAGAGATAAACTTGTAAAAGTCTCCTACTCCTATACGGTTCCCATGTAACCCTGCCCTCCGGACTATATAAGGCGAGGCAGGGACCCCTTCGAAACAAGTTCATCAATACAAGATACATCATACAGGACGTAGGGTATTACGCTCCGGCGACCCGAACCTGTCTAAACCGTCTCTTGTCACCTTCGGCTCTAGATTCTCGGCGACTTCTCCCTAAACCCTTCTCTCGGGGCACCCCCTCGAGAACCAGTCAGCATAAATCGCCGACAAGCGCATGCCCAACACGCCGGCCACGACGACGGCGACGTTCCGGTCCCAGCATCCCGCGTCGATGCTTCTTCCTTCCGAAGGAAAAAAAAAACATTCCACACACACATATGGGCTGCAAATTTGGATGAAGGCCGCAACGCGGCCCATGGAAGATCTGCGTGCGGCGTGCCCGTCCGCAACGGACAACACTAGTGACTAGCGAGTGGGGAAGCGCAGCGCAGGCGGCAGCCACCGCTTCGTTAGGCAAGTGCTGGCCGCCCGCAGGATCTAGAGAGACTGCTGCCGAGTCGCACTTGCATCTTGCGGAGGATTATTTGACTCAGCTGGAGATTCTAGATTGGATTTGCAGCTTCTATTCATCAGGTCAGTGGGGAATAATATTCTACAGTTACGCGTGTGCATTTCTAAACCATACCCTAGAGTCTAGTCGACGCTCATGATTCTGACCAGACTTTGCGCTCTTGAAGCATTTAGATGAACTGAACAAAAAGTTAGGTGCTTTCAGCATAATAAAAAGGCATGGGCTGGGACTACCCCACCCCTAGGTGTATGCCGAATTTCACAATGCGCATGCCCTCTACTTACTCGGAAGGCTAAACATAGATGCTAACAAATGGACAGCAGCTCAGCTACTTGTCCTAAAAGGAAAAGCAGATGATTTAGAATTTACCTCGGCAATTTTGTGTCTTGTAAGAAGCATCAAGTGGTATGATGTAGGATTCCCAGTTGTTGACTAACCATGTACATAGACGCTGACAACAGAAGTATGCCAAATTATATAGGTTGCAAAACCCACCTAATCCAACATACCTGCTACATCTTTTTTTTTTCCCCTTGTTCATATGCTGATTCTGTTGCTTCTGTCGTAACTCCTAAGTAGAACCATTACTTTCCAAAGGTGACAATTTTGTTCTTAAGATAGAGACATAATTAAAAGTTGCTCTTTTTTCATGTTCCTGATATTCTCGAGGAATATATTCTGAGCACCTCTTCCCTCACTTTCCCCTTCACCCTTGAGAGGCCATCTCCAATTTGTCATCCTACTATTCCTTCATACACAGGCCACCATTAGAGGAGATTGAGAATCAGCAAGGACTGCCACGAAAGATGCTGAAAAAATTGCTTCCAAAGACTAAGAGCAAGAAGAAGAAGGAGGCTGCCTCCTCTGCGATACCCACGTTGGATCGGCTCCATGAGGTCTGTCATCTTCTTTTATAACTAGTTCTCTGTTTCTTTTCCCTGTTCTTGATCTTTACATTTGCTGTGCTTGTGTTCCCTCGATAGTAATGTATCAGCTGTAGGAGTACTATAACTTCTTTCGTTGACAAGATAAGACTGGATTAGAGGCTTTGCAGTTCATGAAGGTCCCATATGTTCACATCCAAAAAGTTCTGAAAGTGGAAACTGATCACTGGGAAAAATATGAAAATAATTTTTTTCTTAGAACGGTGCCTCCCTTGTAGCTCTCCTTCTGAAGAGGAAGCCAGCAGAACTCACTTTTCTTTTGGCTTGGAAGACAACATAATGGTTCATCTTAAACTAGTGCCAACAAACAAGCCTATCCATCTTAAGTTGAATGTTGTAATGTGAACATGTGGGTTTCTGAGTTCACTGGATTGAAAAATAACAGAAGGATAGAAGTCCTCATGTTTGAAAAAAAGAGAGGAAGAAATCCTTCTGGACAAAAGCCGCTAGCTTGTCCTAGATGTCGGTCTTCAGATAGGATGTGTATAGAAGAATATAATCAACTAGATTCTAGATGGTCAGCTTTATTTCCAAATCCTAGTATTTTCTTTTCAGCATGTATCACTTTTAAGGACACAATGAATAGGATCTGGTGTTGACACTGTGGATGTATCCAATTTTTTATGATGCCCTCATCTGGGACTCAATCCGCATCATAAGTGATTGTCAAGAAATCAGCAACTTATGATTGTGCCGCCAAGATATTTACTTGCTACCTTACGTTTACCTTTGGCAATGGTGTATTTTACTGTTCATGTTGCTAGACTCTAGAAATGCTGGAGAAGAAAGAGCGTTTCCTTCAGAAGAAGTGTTCTGCTGAAATCGAAAAGGCTAAGGATTATACAAAATTGAAGAACAAGAATGGTAAGTAAGCATTACTTTGGAGAAAACACATCTGTCAGGCTTACATTTTGTTACAATCTTTGTTTGCATGCTTATTCATTAATTTTTCGAAACTTTGCCATTGAAAAACTTGCAAAGAACAATGCTTATTCCACCCTATTTTGTTTTGGGCAAAATCCAACCTTGATGTCGCAACTTGCACGCAAACCATCAATAATAAGTTCATAAAAAAGCACAAAACTCGTCAATAAGCAAAGAAACACTAGATTAGTGAACTTGCATGTCTAGACACTGTTATCAGACTATGAGTTAAATTCGCAAAAATATTTATTTTCTTAAACTTCTGATGCTTTTCAGTTTTCATAGATTTTGACATATATGTGAAATTCCTTGTCTGTTGCAGCTGCAATTCAATGTCTGAAGAAAAAGAAGCTATATGAGACACAAATTGAGCAGATATCAAATTTTCAGTTGCGAGTTCATGACCAGGTGACGAAAAATAAACATACACAATTTCAGTCTTGAGTATTGATTACGCCGCTCTGAGCTCCTAAAAGGTTGCATAATAATAGGAAGCTAATTTTGTAGATCATAATGCTTGAAAGTGCAAAGGCAACTACTGATACTGTTGATGCTATGCGCTCCGGATCATCTGCTGTCAAAGCTATTCAGCAATCACTGTAAGATTCCATTTGCCCTTTTAGTTCCACTACAATGGCTTATTAAACTTAAACTCTGTAATACACTTCACCTGAGAAGGCTGCCGATTTCTACATTTTCTCTAATACAACGAAAAACCGTTCTAGATTTCTTATCTAGTATGTCCAAACTAGCGCAGGGCCTTTTGCTGTTGGGTTTGTGCACATCCTGAAGTTAACTGAATTTCCTGCATTGCTGGCTCTCGTGCAGATAACTAGGTTATATATTAAAATTCAAAAAAATGGTAATTCTTGTGTAGGAACATTGATGATATTGAAAACGCCATTGATGAGGCAAACGAACAGACCGAAAATATGAGGCAGATACAAGAGGCACTTGCAACACCAATTGGTGCTTCTGCTGATTTTGACGAGGTACTGCTTCTGTTACTTGGTAAAAGGTGTACACGCTCACAACAGGATCAAGAAACTGCATGCACAGTCAATTTTCGAAATATATCATATACACGCAAAGAATTATGTTTAACTTCTTAAAACAGGATGAACTAGAAGCAGAACTGGAAGATCTGGAGGAGGAAGATCTCGATGAACAGTTGCCTGAACCATCCCCGAGGATATCTGCGCCTGTGGAAGAACCATTAGCGAGATCAACATCATCTTCTAAGCAGCACAACGACTTGAGTGAACTGACCAAACTTCAGGCTGAGATGGCACTTTAGTTGTAGCTTCTAGATTGGCTGACACTGGGAGGGATTGGCAACATTGCAGTCTCTTTGTTTCACCGGTGTCCTGGTGCTTACTGGTATGAGTGCTGTAAATTCATGTTGTTGTACAGGATCCGATCCCTTCCACCTAGATATAGTTTGTTGCATACTTGCATGGTGTTTCGGTCAGCGTCCACTGAATTCATGCCGCTACGGGTCAAGAGTATACCTTGTTGCAAGACAAGATGGATACGAATAACTACCATGATTTGGAGGTAGAGGTATTTAACTAGCTGGTGTATAGGAAGGGAAATGTGCCCGCATTGGCGTTGGGTCCATGCGTCAGAGTTAAATCCCAGGTCAGGCCCCGCCGGGGTATGAATTGGGTTATGGTTAGGCCTGCCCCGTTTGGATGCGGTAGTCCTTGACCTGAAGAACAAGGAGGCGAGGCGAGCGAGTTGGTCGGCGACGAAGGCGGCGTCGTTGGAGGCGGAGCAGCCGGCCGGAAAGGAGAAGTAGAGGCTGGTGAGATTGAAGCAGGAGCGCATCAACGAGATGCTGAGTATGTCCTTGATGCCTGTCGCAACGATCTCTGATGCGAGGGCTAGCGCTGAGAGGTTCATTGCCTTCCAGAAGGACGTCCTCTCTCAGTACTCTGCCAAGGGTTACGCGGAGGTCGTCCAAGAGGTTCATTGCCTTCACTGTCACTGACGAGAATTAATTAGGCCATGTGATGATCCACCTTGTTACTTTCGTCCCATCCTTTAATTTGCCATTGGTGATTCCTGCACTATTTAGTATGTCGTTATTATCACGCCTATGCTGCTGGTGACTCTCTTTGAAGTTGAATAGAGAAGGTGGTAGGACTTAATTGGGTGCGTTGAAGTTCATGGAGTTTGTGTCATGAAACACGCTTTTATAAGCTTCCTGCAGTAGTACTGCAGCGTTATGAGTCATCTCTCCTTGATGACTTACAAGAGACTTTGTACTTCTTTCATTCTTCTTCCTCACATGCCTAGGCACGGTCGCGAAAAAAGTGTCATGAAACACGCCTATCCATCTTCAGTTGAATGCTGTAATTTAAACGTGTGGGGTTTGTGATTTCAATGGATTTCAGAAGATAGAGTGAAGAGAGGAAGAGGTCCTTGGCAAAAGCTGACAGCCTGTCCTAACGTTGACCTTCAGGTAGGATTTGTATAGAAGAATATAATCGGCCCACCTCTAGATGGCCAGCTTTTCTTTTTATCCTAGTCAAAAATTTCAGCGCTTGTCAATTTTGAGGACACACTCGGCATTAAGGACGTATTTGTTTTGTGATCATGATTTCAACATGCATCACAAGTGATTATCAATAAATCAGCAAATTATGCTTGTGGTGCCAAGATTTTAACTTGCTACCTTAGATTTACCTTTGACAATGATGCCTCCATTGTTTTTGTGCATAGATCTTTTCCTAATTTCTTCAAGTATAATTTAATCTTTTTTTAGAGTTTAGGGCGTCAACACTCGTCTTACTTAAAAGACAGAAATATTTAATTTATAACATTTTGTTGGAGCCACATATATAATTGAATTTTGATAACATCTTAGAGCTTCTCAAAGGTTACAACAAACTGAAAATACTATATAACTCATTCTGTTGGTAGTATAGGACTGGATTAGGGGTGCATAAAGCACTATAAAATGGATGGAAAGGAAACACTGACCGTGAGTGAAAATGAAGTCGAGTTGAAGAAAGAACCACACATCCTGTCTGTATTTCACGGCTCTAGGGTCTTTGTGATATTTTTAAGAAATCACCGAATCATGACGAATGTCTTGATTACTCCAGGGGCGTATGAAGAAGTGTCTGTCTTGCCGATCCGGCAAATTACCTGATCGAGAAGGAAAAGAAAGATTTGACCACTCTGCTCTTTTATCTTCTTTTGTCACATTTGATTCTTGGACCAAATTTGCGTTCAAGGTCTACATGTCATGTCGTCTAGGCATATGTTGAGCATATCCAACGTCACCATCGTACACACGTCGCTTTGGCTCGCCTTGATAGATGCTACACTGCTGTGTTTAGTTGGGAGGGGAGAAAAAGAACTTTTTCTGGAAAGCGTGTTCTGTGAAAGGGATGAATAGAAAAGTTAAAAGAAGTTAAAGAGAAATTTTTCTAAAAAACATATTTTTTGAGAGAAATGAATAGTAGAGTCCAAAATTCAACTATGCATACGGCGTAGACACGAATCGCCAGAGTACAAGCATCCGTGGCCTTTGACAGTGCCTTCAAGACCGTCACAATCAATGACACGTGGGGTCATGGCATGGCCACTGATCTTGCTACCCTCAACTGACATCTTGGCCCCACATGGCAGCCGGCCCGAACAGCCCTTTCCCCGGAGCTCCGGAGCCGAGCGTTCGTCCTCCGCCTCGCCGCCACCACCCTTTCCCTCCTCACCTCTCCTCACCTCCCATGGCGAGGCGATAGCTCCTCCACTAGCACACCCTCATCATCCCTAACCCTAGATCCCACTCCCACTCGCAAAGCTCCTCCCTGCCCGTACCCCTCCATCTCCCCTGCCTCCCACCTGTATTGGTCATGGAGGCGGGGAGTGGCAGCTCAGCCTGCAGCGCCCGGACGCTGGCGGCGTGCGTCATCGGCGGCATCGTGCTGGGCGCCTCCGTGCTCGCGCTGCACCACGCAGGATCCTCGGCCATCCCGTCCCTGCCACCGCTCGACGCGGTCAGGAGGCGGCTCCGGCGGCGCCGCCACCGCCCCGTGCGCGTCTACATGGACGGATGCTTTGATATGATGCACTACGGACACTGCAACGCGCTGCGCCAGGCGCGCGCCCTCGGGGACGAGCTCATCGTTGGCGTCATCAGTGACGACGAGATCAAGGCCAACAAGGGACCGCCAGTGACACCGCTCCACGAGAGGTGCCCTCAAAATCTTCAATTTCACATCACCCTGTCATTTTTCCTCATCTATGTTGTCACACCGCGTGTAATTGTAGCATATGGTCCCGTTAGTTACCTGCTCATAACATCAATTTCAGCTGTAATTTAGTAGTTTGGTTTTATTTGGGAATTTCAGCAGTACAAGACAATACTGTGTTAGAAAAAAAAAACCTGTTTTGTTATCTTTGAGATTCACAAAATTGTCATGTATCAATCCACTCGTGCAATCCCCACAAAATTGGAACAACCCAGAGGGTTTTATGTTATCTTGTGGTGGATAGTATTGTTTCATCTAGAAACTGAGTTAAGGTGCCAAGAACACCAGTGTTTACAGTGGCTCTTTAATAAACTAGATCTTTAATGAACTAGATAGGTTACTTGGTTTGACACTTATTGCATATGCAAAGTTGGAAATCTTTTTAAATGATCAGCTTTTATTTTGTTTCATCTGGATTTTTATATTGTATTATTCCTTTGTGTGACCCGGCTGTATGGAAATTATGTACTTCCGTGGTTTTATTTTTCTGATTCTTTGGATGTGCCTGAGAGTATTAAGTATGTTGCCCCCTTATTCCTATATATTTATATAACTTCTCATCTTTATTTTATTTTGTACTACAGAATGATAATGGTCCGTGCTGTGAAATGGGTCGATGATATCATTCCAGATGCACCTTATGCCATAACCGAAGAATTCATGAACAAACTATTCACGGAGTACAACATAGATTACATTATCCATGGTGATGATCCTTGTTTGCTACCAGATGGTACTGATGCATATGCCCTTGCCAAAAAGGCTGGCCGATATAAGCAGATTAAAAGAACTGAGGGAGTGTCAACAACAGACATTGTTGGTACTAATTCCTCTTTACCTTTTTTTAATTCTTTCTCTCGAACGTTTACCTTTTCTATTCAGTTTTCTATTTCTGGTTATTGTTGATCAGTATTCTATTGCTGGTTTTTGTTGATCAGTTTTCTATTGCTGGTTATTTTTGATTGAATCGCACAGTTACCCTTTGATGTTGCAATTGATCATATATCTATCAAATACTTCTAGTGTTCAAAAGATTTTGTCAGCTGATTTTCCTTTTAGGAAAGCATGCGAGTTGCGAGCCTAGTGTCGTACTAACAAATGATGAGCATACAACTATTTTTCTTGTTCCCATGATTTCATGTACCATACCTCTTCTGTTATACCCATTTCTGGTCAGAATGGTGTGGAACTCCATTTTTTTCTTCTACTTTTTGAGACCAGTGAATTGATCATTTCTAATGAAAAGAATTTTTGTGGTGATGAAAAGGTATATTCTCATGTTGATTAAGTATTGCTTCATGACTCATGATAGGACGGATGCTTCTTTGTGTTAGAGAGAGATCTTCTGATGCCCACAATCACTCTTCGCTGCAAAGGCAGTTCAGTAGCGGACATGGTCAGAAAGTAGACGATGGTGGATCTGGAAGTGGAACTAGAGTATCTCATTTCCTTCCTACATCAAGGCGCATAGTTCAGTTCTCAAATAGCAGGGTATGACTTCTACAGTTTCACATTCATTAATAATATGATTTACTTCTGGTTTTTGAATAGTCTACTGATAAATTATAAACTTTTTTTTGTAATTTTTACTAACAAATTATTTTTATTACAACAACTGATGATTAAAATTTCATATTGGAGACCTTTCTTGTCCATAGCATTGGTGTATTCTGGAAGTATAACAGTGGGAAATACAAACTGATAAGTCCTTGAATGGTCAGAAGAATCCATATGGCTGGGGGACCAACTGTTCCTTAAATGCATTTGAAACTGTTCATTAAATGCATGTAAAATTTGATCAGCCATAGTATACTTCCATTTGTTGGAAGCTGAAAATGATTGATTTTGTTTGCTTGGTACAACTATTGGTTCTAAATTCTAGATAGGATTTTAGACTTGTTATTGACTATTTTCTCAATGCAGGGTCCAGGTCCAGATTCTCGGATAGTTTACATAGATGGTGCATTTGATCTGTTCCATGCTGGACATGTTGAGGTAAATGTGAATTTCCTTTCACATGCCCACCCACACAAAAAGAGGAAAAAAGAAAGAAAGAATTGAAAACCATACATCAGTTAATAAGTCAGCTTATAACGTTACAAATGCTTGCTTATGCCTGTGTTGGCTTGCCTTTTCTGTTTCTTCATGGAAGCACACTGATTCAAGCCTCCAGTGATTCAGTCAGTCTTGTATTTATATTTTCTTATATGTAGATATTGCGACTTGCTCGAGAACTTGGAGACTTTTTGCTTGTGGGCATTCACACGGATCAGACCATAAGGTAATATGATGGCTGCATGTTTATTCTCCCCTGTTGATTCTTTACAAATTGAGGTGCTCAAGTTAATTTTAATTTAGGTCTGCAGTAGTTATTTATAGCGGATGCATTTCTTTTGTTGCATTACATCTGAACGATTCCCTTAACACGATATTCAGCCTACTTTTCTGTTGATGTTTACTATACTTGACAGTTCAACGCGAGGACGACATCGCCCAATCATGAATCTCCATGAAAGAAGTTTGAGTGTTTTGGCTTGTCGTTATGTTGATGAGGTGATCATTGGTGCTCCATGGGATGTTTCAAAAGACATGGTGAGTTTACAGTGATGACATTACCTAGCAGACAATGTATTCATCACAATAAATATATAACATAGCATTTACTTTATCCTATTGGAAAGCCCAATCAACAGTGCATAGTGTTGACAAAAACAAGGCTGACTTGTTCTTATCCATTTATTAGCCTCATGAGCATTTTTATTTTTTATATTAAAAAACTTATCTATCTTGGATGCAAACTAGGTTATGTCTTTTGTCCACAGCTATCCAAATTCTAAAATCTAAACCCTCTGCAAACTAGGTTTGAGCTTAGCTTAACTGGCCCAGACATACGTTACACCAGAAGTCTAGAATAGATGTGATCAGTGACCTCAGTTTGTTTAAAGTCCAAATTCCATACCATTTACATAATTTCGAAGGTTAAATTTGAGCCCTGTTATGTATCAAGTATTGAACAAGGCCACTAATGACTATCAGGTTATGTGGTTATCAAAGTCATCTAACTTCCTTGTTTGGCACAGATTACCACATTCAATATTTCGTTGGTTGTTCATGGAACAATTGCTGAGAATATGGACTATGCGAAGGTAATCAAGTTCTTTGATTTGAATACGCTCATCTTGGCGCAAAAATAATTTCATTTGTGTATGTATCAGGATGATTCAAATCCGTATGCTATTCCAATGGCTATGGGCATTTACCATAGGCTGGAGAGCCCTTTGGATATCACTACAAGTACTATTATCAGGAGAATTGTTGCTAACCATGAAGCTTACCAGGTAACTAATGTGACCAGACGGTTAGAGTCTTCTGTATGCAGCATTTAGACAGTAGCACAGTACATATTCTCTGTTACATACATAGTATCTGATTTGTCCTGTTCATAACAGTGATACACGTATGAGAGTTAGTATTGCTTACCGATTTTAGAGGTGCTGATGCCTCATTGCTTGAGTAAAGCTTCTTGCAAGTTTGTCTTTGTTGCTTCCCTGTATCAATATCTCCCCCTTATATAACGTTTGGCAACATGTTCTTTGCATTTTGATGTGGGGTTGCTGTGGTTTTAATTGTTTTGGTGTGCTTTAACATCCATATTTTGCTTTTTGTAGAAGCGGAATGAGAAGAAGGAAGCAAGTGAGAAGAAGTACTACGAGGGTAAAAGTTTTGTCAATGGGGAGTAGGTTACAACTAGCTATTCGAACTTGGAGGACGATTGTTGCCAAGATCATTTGAATTCCAAGCTTCCTCAAATGCAACATATCCAGAATTTTACCTTCAATGCAGCATGCTGGATGTTTTTTTGTTTTTTTTGGCTAACATAGCTTAGGAAGCATGAGGTGTAACGCTAACAAGTGACGAGCAACGGCGATTACTTGGGCTAGGCCCCGCATAATCGTCTATTCCGCCGCCGTTGTTTCCGGCTGAGTGCCTGAGTCCATCTGAGATCTTTATGTTTCAGAGTTGTGGTGCAGTATGAATGTTAGCCTGATAAACTGTGCTGCTTATTTTCCCTCACTGAGTTCCCACCTGCACTGTATGCACTTCTTATTCTTATTCTTATTCTTATGTCTGTCCTTCTTCTCGCGAATCTGGTTGAGTTCCTATGAGCTGAACGTGGGCACTTGAACACGTTGGAATCTGATGGTACGGTACAGCTGATTTGAAAATGGTTTGCTGCCAAGCTAAGGCTTTGTCCAATGGCGAGCTATAAGGTAGCACTTAATATAAGGTAGCTCTTAAATTGTTTATTCGTTAAATAGTATCAAAACAGGGTTGACTTTTTGCTAGTTTTTAGTTAGCTCATTGTATTTTCGCTGAACAATGAAGAGCCTGATGTGACTAGCTGTAGATCTATAAATAGAAAATGCAAAGAGCTAACCCGGTGCACTGTTTGGGTATGTTTTTGATATTATTTAACGATTAAACAATTAAGAGCTAGCTTATAGCCCCTGTGGTTATAGCTACCACCGTCAATGTCGCTATCCGCATGCAGAGGAGTGAGGAATGAGGAATGGAAGTGCTGCATTGGGACATGTGCATGTGAGGGGGAGAAACATATAGCTAGATTAGAGCTACGTCGATATGTTTTATATTGTTCATCGATTAAAATACTATTTTGGCCGGTGACGTCGCACGCTGTTGGAGAAGGCGGGCTTGCTACATGTTGTCGTGTGGATCATGGATGGGCTGGACGCTGGAGCTTCTTCTTGTGCCTAGTCTCATGCCTGCTATCTGCAAACTTATTCATTAGGTTAGGTGCCCAATATAGGTTTCGCTTTGATTTTGGAATCATGGCACTTCTCCCCTGTTTCTGTGTGTCCTTCATCTGACTCGCATGCATGCATGACAAGGTGTTGCTGCGTCTCTGGTGGCACTACAATACTGGTAATGTCTCCGAACATTTCCTGTGATGATTTTCTCCCTTTCTGATTGGATCATTAACAGCAGCAAAGAGAGAAGGGGAGAGATGATCCTTTGCAGTTTGGACACATCCGCTTGAGGATCACCATCTGTGCTGCATGCGCCTCTGGATCGCCTCGTAGTCGGCCACCATACCCAGCCAAGCCCAGCCGAGGATGGTCAGGTCCTCGGGTACAGCCTTTAGCGACACTAAGCACCATAAATTTTTAAAACAAAATGGAAAAAAACATAGCTGCTTTGAGAACTCAGAGCATAATTGCTCAGTGAACTAATGCCATCTTATAGTATACATATACACTAATATCATAATCGCATATTTCTCACTATATTTTATTCATTTTTTAAATGCACAATGAGCCTGCTTGGTTTGGATATGCCAAGCCAAAAATGAGGCAAGCCCATAAACTTTAACCTCATTTGGTTGGAATCTAAACTTAACACATCTAAATTTTTTACCTAAACTTTGGTTGAATTCTTTTTATTAGGTAAGTTTGGAATCAAATTAAACAAGGCCTATATTTTATTAGCAAAGGACAAGTTTGCTCCTGTTCTCATCCACTTCTTCCGCAGAGGTAGGACTGGACTAAAAAATCGTGGCTCGATAACTCGCTGAGCTCGACTCGTTTGTATTTCTCAAGGAGCCGAGTTAAGGTTTAGCTCCTTTAGAGATAACCTCTCTAACGAGCCAGCTTTTTTTTTTTTTGAGGGGGCTGTAACAAGCCAGCTGAGTTGGCTCACGAGCCAAAACGAGAGCTCCAATATGTACATAGTCTCTCCGTCTCAGAAAAAGTATCGTTTTGGTTGTTCGTGCCACGAGTTTGACTAAGTCTATCGAAAATACGTGCAACATTTAAATCTTCAAATAATTATAATAAAAAAATTAGATCTAAATATCTATCTAATAATATTTATATTATACTGTAATTGCTAATGTATTTTATATATAATTAATTGAAAAGTTTTATTACGAAGAGAAGGGAGTAGCCCGATAAACCTCGGCCCAACAAACAGCCCAATACATCGGTCTTTCGTACTTGTAGCTCCCCGTCTGACCGTGCACCCTCTCGGTACTCCCCTCCCCCAATCTCCCCGACTCCTCCTCCCCACGCCGCCATGCGCATCTGGCTGACGGCGTTCCTGCAGCAGCAGCAGCAAGCGGCAACCGCGCCTGACTCCTCCCCCACGCCGCCATGCAGCAGCGAGCGACCGTGCTCACAGTGCAGCATCAGATAGCACCAGCAAGCCGACCTCCGGCTACCTGGTTATTTGATTCTATAGATTTCCCCCCTTTATTCTCTTGTTTATTCCCGTCCTCTCGTATGCCATTCTATAGATCTGATTGTTGATTTCTGACATATGAACTTGACAAGGCGTACTGAGATCTACGCCAGCCACTCATCGGGGGCGTCGCTCAAGCACCTGGCCACCGCCCTGCTCTTCCTCCCTCTGCCGCCGGAGCTGGTGACGAGGTACGGCAGTAAAAAATCGCTTCTTTATTCCCCGCTCTAGCACATCCTGCCTGGAGGAACATTTGTCTGTCCTTACTATTTGATGAAACATTTTAAAATTTAATTGCTTGTAGCATCTGTAGCAAAAATGACCATTAACTCATACTCTAGAGCAATTGTTCCAGGTCTATGGAAAAAACATATATCTGATATCAAATACAATTCAGTCAAAATTCATCCTTTTTTTTTTTCCTATCTGATATCAAATACAATTCAGTCAAAATTCATCCTTTTTTTTTCCTTGTATGAAGAAAGCATAATAACTCCCTGAATCAAAATACTGCAGAAGTGTATACTCAAGCTAGATAGCACAGCATTGAATTGGAGATTTGGATAGGGGAGAAGCAGCAGCAAAGGAGAGGAAAGCAGATAAACACAACTCTAGAGGCTCTTTGCTTTGAGATGCGCGTTGGGCCTTGGTGTCCTTCCCAGCCTGTGTTTCGTCTTCCTTGCAAAGTTGCGACGCCGGCCTTTTCTCCTCTGACCTCTGGAACCCTACCAGCTACCGCTTCACTGCCTCCTTTGAATCCCTTCTGCTGCTTGCCTGCCTACCTGGGCCTCCTTTGAATCCCTTCTGCTTGCCTGCCTGCCTGCCTGCACCCCCATCCGACCCTTGCGCCACCAGATGCAGGTACTACTCTTTCCTTCCACTTCCTTTTCTTCTTGTATATGGCACACAGTAAACTATGATACGCGACTCCTAAATTCCTTCGGCTCCTCAGACCTATGACCCCACCACCACCACCACACCTCCCACCCTCTCTTTGCCCTTTGCACTGCCTTTATTTGCAGCTGTCATAGGCTGGACAAAGCCTCTTCTTTTACTGGATTAGATTAGATACAATACATTTCACTAGGCATACCTTATTCCCTCTCCTGACACTGGCTGTGCTAATGCAATTTTTTCAGAATAGAATAATTCAAGGACGTCCTGCATAAACTTGGACTTCCAAAGCAAAGGTTTGTGCACTGCGACTTTGTGCTGAATGTTTCTCTTATTGGATTGTGCATAATTACTTATGAACCAGGTCGTTTTGGTGCACAGTAACTCGGAAAGTGTTGCAACAACACTTCTCAACTGAGGTATCTTCCACTAATAGCATGCTATGGAACAAAGCAACCCCTTAAGTAGCATACATTTTGTGCACGAAGCAATCCCTTAAGTAGCATACATTTTGTGCACAAAGCAATCCCTTAAGTAGCATACATTTCGTTTCATATCAATAAACTCCCGGAAAGTAGGAAAAGGAGATCCTGTCAATCAGAAGCATGTTGAGGGAGGGCGAATGCCACATGCACCTGCTGTGATGCCCTAGAGCACACGGTAAGATGCGTGATTGCTTCGCTCAAAGCTTGCGGTGTCAGCACAGGGTGGGGTTGGAGCTCGACAGTTTTGAGCTGGCAAGCCTTGAAGATGATGGACTTGGCGAAACCGATCTCCGCCACTCCTCCCCTAAAGTTGTGCAGGGCAAGGACCTGCAGGCTGCTGGTAATACTTGGGATGTTGGATAGGCGCTCGCTCGGGATGGCTTCTGTAGGGTCGGTGCCGTCAATGCGCTGTCAAAACATATGTACACGATGAGTGACTGAAGATATCAGGTTACAATGCAGAATGCATGGTAATTGCATGGTGGCAGTACCAGTAGGATGAGCTGGCCGAGGTGGGGCAGGTGGCGAAGCAGGTCGAGGAGGTCTATCATCTGATGGATGTCAGCCATCTTCAGGCACACTCTGAGACTCGTGAGGAATGGCAGCGGAGCTATGCGTCTGCCTTCCAGCTGCATGAGCAATCAGACGAGTATTGTTGTTAGCATTATATATATATTTTTTTGAAAGATTTAGCATTCTGAATTAAATGACATGCAGCTGAAGAATGCAATACAATGCCATTGAATTGAAGTGTCCTGTTGTTATCATTCCGAATTGAAATGCCATGCGGCTGAAGAATGCAATACAATGCTATAGAATTGAAGTGTATTGTTGTTATCATCCCGAATTAAAATGCCATGCAGCTGAAGAATGCAATGCAATGCCATTATGAACTGAATTTACTGAAATGAAATTGGGGGTACCGTACCCTGCCTTGGTACGGCGTGATGTATGATAACTCGTGCCATGGTAGCACGAGCCCGTCCAACCCGCGCAAGGCGCCGGCGGTGCGAATCTCTATGTTGATCCTGGCGCCGCCGCGGTCCTGTGGGCGCACGCCTGCGCAGAGAAGCTGCAGCTTGGGGGTGTATTGGAGGGACACCCCGCCCAACGCTGTGCACGACCACATGTCCAGGCATACGAGGGAGCTGGACACGAGGGTGAGGCCTTCCGGGCGGCACTGCTGTGTCAGCCGGCAGTACCCCAGCTCGAGCACCCTGAGGCTGCACAGCTCTGGGATGAGCCGCGATAGCGCCAGTCCGGAGAAGTCACAGCCCGTCAATCTGAGCTCGGACAGATGCGTCAGGTGGGTGGCGTCAAGGGGGTTGGACGAGGTGAAGAAGGCGAGCGCGAGGCTACGCAGGCCGGCGGGGAGACCGCGCAGCGGGAAGGCCTCCGCAACGGGGTGATCCGCTCGCGCAGGCCGTCCTCACCCCGCACTGCCGTGATCCGCTCCATCCACCTGCCCCCAACCACATCAGGGGGAGGGCACCCCGACGGCGCCTCGATCCGAACGCATCCAACCAGCCCCTGGTGCACCGGCGGCTCCCCCTCCTCCTCCCCGTCGAGGATGTGCCAGATGGCCTCGCTGCTGACCTTCTCGACGACGTCGGCGGCGAGCTCTGGGGCCAGCGCGGTGATGGCCTTGACGATAGGGGCGTCCTGGATCACCAGAGGCGCATTCTTCCACGCCTCCTCCCATCGCCCCACGACCCCTGCCGCCTCCGCCTTCTCCGCCTCCTCGCGCGGGCCGAGGACGCGGCCGTGCAAGAGGAGATCCATGGACACCTCCTCCGCGTTGTACCGCTCCTCGCCCAGCTCGATCCCCGCATCCTGCGCCGGGGGGAGCATCCGGATGGCCCTCGCCACCATCTCGGGGGTGCGGATCTGCATCTCCCCTCCCTCTCTGGCTTCTTTCTTGCTCGTCTTGATCCGATCTCGATTTGGGGATTGGAGTTGGGTGCTCTGTCTCGTGTTCTTTCTCCTGAGCCTTTCTTGGATCTGATGTCGATTTGGGGGATTAGGATTGGGTTTTCGTTCGACCGTTGCGCTTTCGAAAATTTTGAGCTTTAAATCCTCCCTCCCAACCTACCGACTTCTTCGATTCGAATTCGAGGAGCCGTGGGCCTTATTTCATTGGAAATACCCGAAAAAAATAAATACTAAGAAATTCTTCCTTTTCGCCATTCTTTCTCAGCCAGGGTGTGTAATATATAATTAATAATTCATGAAATACTTGGGGGTGGGATGCTTTTTTCTTTTTCTTTTTTTTTTTTTGCGAGGAGCTGAGGAGTGCATTTTGCTTGCAGCCAAGGGAACTGGGATTTCCATGTTGCCGCCTGGGGAACAGGGGAAGAATTCCACAGGCACGAAATACTCAGAAAAAATCGGAAACAAATCCAGCATCCAATGGAACAAAGTATCATAAATCCAAACAACTCTTTGCCTCCATCATATATAAGCCATTTTTACAAAAAAAAAGTTATTTCCATTATTACATCCACATAATTTAGATTCTCATACATCTATTCCCACTTATTTCCACCCCGGACAAAATTCAGACAACATTAGTGACACCGCGAGATTGTGAATGCCTATCTGGATCAATTGTGCTATCCTCGTATTCGCAGAAAAAGAAGTTCAAGTATTACACCTCAATTGGAGCGCTGCGTTTTTTCTTTTTGAGGGAAGTCGGAACGAGCTGCGTGGGAACGCGGTGGAGATTTCCGCGTGGAGATATGGGCCGAGATCGCCGAAGAAGCCCAGCCCGGCCCAGCCCAGCCCAGCCCACAGGGATCCGACTGCCTCTGCCATAAATTAATTTCATTCATTCTCCATTTCTCCCTCTCCGACTCCGACTCGAGTCCATCCATCCCCATCGAATCGAATCGTCTCCGACTCCGACTCCGCCGACGGGAGCCCCCGCCGCCGCCTCCGCCTATATATACAAAGCACAAGGAATGGATGCACAGGTGAGTTCCCATCATCATACTCCTATATCGATCCCATCCCATCCGCTTGTAAGTAGTCTGTTCATCATCTCAAGTAGGGAAGGGTTAGGCTCCTTCGACACGACACGATGCCGCAGCAGGCCGCCGGCGGCGAAGGCTATGCGTACGTGACAACCCTCGGGCGGGGGGGGCTCCGTCTCGGAGATGCGGCGTGTCCCCGCGTCCTCCTTACCATCCGCCAATCTCTTCCGCGTCCCACCGGACCTCTTGTTCGACGATGATCAGTACGACGCCGTCGATCGTCTCTTCGACGAGCTTGACCGCAGCCGCAGCAGCAAGCATGCCCGCGCCGCCGCCACCACCGATGCCATCGACGGCCTGGTGCAGGTGCCGGGTGCCTCTCGCTCCGGGGAGGACTGTCCCGTGTGCCTGCACACCTTCGGCGCCGACGAGACGCTGCGGGCGATGCCCTGCACACACGCCTTCCACTACGACTGCATCTCACAGTGGCTATGCCGCAACGCCATCTGCCCTATCTGCCGCCACCAGCTGCTGGTTATGCCGGATGACGACAAGGAAGACAAGGGGGAGCACCAGAATCAGAACCAGAGGAGGAGGATGACTTGATAGATACCTTGCTTGCCCCTGCTTTGCTGCTAACTATTTCTCCACTCTTCTACTGTACCCCGCAAAGCAGACATTTTTATCGTTATTTATTATGTAATTGTAGCAGTAAAATGCAAACATATACTCCACTTGCTATGGAGACTTGCTTGTTCATTGCAAACAGCTCGGCCGAGCTCTCTGTGTTATCTATCAAATGCTTAAATTTCTTCTTCTGCTAGCTGCTTCTAAAGACTTTCTCCTAGTTAGTCTGTTAATTCAGGCGTGCAATAGTCTGTACTAGTGTCAAGCTAACTGCAAATCAGTACAATGATATATGCACAAAACTTTGTACAGCGTCGTATCTTATGGGCTCGTGAGGATGGTGCTATCAAATCTCTACGTCTCTGAATGTGTACAGATACTAATCCAAATCAAATCGCACTCAAATTTTCTAGGCAGATATGGCACTCCAACCAACCAGTCAACCAGAAAATCCGAATATGCGTTAGACAATGAGATAATCGTAGAGTGAAATTTTATAATGTTGTAGTATATGCTGATCCATATATGCTTAGTGTTAATTAGGAAGCATCGATGTAGGGTTATTCAAGTTATGCAGTTTTCCTGGTATGCCCCATTTGCTCGATCTCAACGTCTGAGTAAAATTTTCACTACCGATAAGAGAATGCATCGACCAACCACAGATAGGTGCTGGGGCTGCTTTAGATAGAGTACTACATGTTCTCTAGGGCGTCAATTTGGTGGGTTGTGAGATACTAGGAATTGATGAAAGTGGAAGAAATGCTTGCTATGTTTATGATCAGAAAGACCGGACTATACGTAAGGAATTCCAGCGGTTGACTGAAACTATAAGTCAAAGTTTCCATAAAGTTTTGACATCAATATTGAAGTGGCTTTGGATGGGATTACGAGAGTAAGATTGTAGTTGAGGGTAGAGGAACATACATGGGTTGAGCAAAGGTATGTCGTATATTTTTTATTGCTAACTATGCATTTTGCTCATTTTTGTTACAATTCTATATTGAAAAGCATTTCTTTTGTAGTAACCTGATCGTGTAGCTGCTTTATACATGAAACCTATGTATGATGAACTTTGAGAAGCTATTTGATGTTTATGCTAGTGATTTGGCCAAACGAGGGAATGCAGAGTAAGAAGTGTTAGAAGCTGAATTAGCTACGAATGAAGCACCCTAGCTATTATAACATTTGAAATTTGACACCCTTTTTCTAAGACAGGATTTTATTTTGAAATTATATTATATACACCTAGTTAAAATGCATGTCCTCCAAATAAACCTGCCACTCCTCTGTCAATATGTTAGGTAGTCTGTAGTAATAGCATTATGTTAGTGAGAGCTAGGTGGGTTGTGATTCAGCTAATAATTCAGCTTAGAAGCGATACAAATGCTTATTTATGCCTGTGTTGGTTTGCCTTTTCTGTTTCTTCATGGAAGCACACTGATTTAACCCTCCAGTGATTCAGGCAGTCTTGTATTGATATTTTCTTCTGTGTAAATATTGCAACTTGCTCCGTTGCTCGTGAACTTGGAGACTTTTTGCTTGTGGGCATTCACACGGACCATAAGGTAATATGATGGTTGCATATTTATTCTCCCCTATTGATTCTTTACAAGTTGAGGTGCTCGTTAATTTTACTTCAGGTCTGCAGTAGTTATTTATATCGGATGCATTTCTTTTGTTGCATTACATCTGAACGATTCCCATAACACGATATTCAGCTTACTTTTCTGTTGATGTTTACTATACTTGTCAGTTCAACGTGAGGACGACACCGCCCAATCATGAATCTCCACGAAAGAAATTTGAGTGTTTTGGCTTGTCGTTATGTTGATGAGGTGATCATTGGTGCTCCATGGGATGTTTCAAAAGATATGGTGAGTTTGCAGTGATGACGTTAACTGATTTTTGTATAGAATGCATGATTTCCTTGTACGTGTTTAAGCTTAGCTTAACTGCCACAGACATAGATTACGAGTTTGTGCACTGAAATAGATATGATCAGTGTCCTCAGTCCAGATTACTTGTATGAAACCACCAAGTAGACGGCAATAAAGTTCAGGTAACCCAAGGGTTTGACCAAGGACATGTAAATGATAATCTGCTGCAATTTCAGTTAAGGCCATCAAGTTATGTGGTTATCCATAGCCATCTAACTTGTTTTGGTGCAGAATATGGATGATGCGAGGGTAATCAAATTGTGCTTATCACATTCAATACTTCGCTGGTTGTTCATGGAACAATTGCTGAGAATATGGATGATGCGAGGGTAATCAAATTGTGCTTTTATTTGAATACTTACATCTTAGCACAAGATAATTGTGAGATCTATAAGTTTCAGAATTGTGTGGTGCAGTATGAAATATGAATGTTAGCCTGATGAACTGTGGTGCTGGTGTTCCACCCTGATTGTATGCACAGCTTATGGCAGTCCTTTTCTTGCAACTCTGGTTGAATTCCTTTTTGCTGTAAGACTGAATTAGTGACATGGACTGCCTGTTGTAGACGATAGCAACGTGACTGATAGTGAAGTTTCTGCATTCTTTATTGAGAGATTTTGATTTCTGTAGATGACCTTTGCACTAAGGTGGTCACCATGGGATTTGTTCAGACTCGGCCGGTGGGCTGCTGGCTGGATAATCCAAAAAAAATGGCCTCCAAAGGCGTTGGTCGGCCATGCCAAAGCAGCCCAGTAGCCCAACTACTACTACTAGTAGTATCCTCTTGTCTCTTGACTCCTTCCATTTTTTTTTCCCCCAGTCTCTCCCGAGTCCCGACCCCTCCTCCTTCGACTCGGACTCCGACGTCTCCGCCGCCGCCGCCGCCGCCGCCTCCTAATACACAGGCGAGTAGGGTTCCTCCAATCATTTCGACTCGATCCAGTTGGTTAGCCTCCCGTCCTTCTCCAGTCATCATCCCTGGCCAGTCCTCCGATACGATGCAGCAGCAGCAGCAGCAGCAGCAGTATGCGTACGTGACCACCCTCGGGCCGGGTGGCTACTACCTGCACAACTTCGGCGCCGCCGACGAGACGCTGAGGGCGATGCCCTGCTCCCACGCCTTCCACTACGGCTGCATCTCCCAGTGGCTACGCCGCAACGCCTCTTGCCCTCTCTGCCGCCACCAGCTCCTGCCAGACGAGGATGAGGATGAGGATGAGGACGGGCACCAGAACCAGAGGAGGAGGACTACCACTTGAACCAGACGAGGACTCCCAGACGAGGATGCGGAGCACCAGAACCCAATGGCCAGGTGCCCTCAACCGGATGGTGCTATCAAATCTCAACATCTATGAATGTATACAAATACTAATCCAAATCAAACTCCAAATAAGCTTGCCACTCCTCTCTGCAATATGTTAGGTAGTCTGTAATATCAGTATTATGTTAGTTGAGAGCTAGGTTGGGTTGTTCCCATGGTCGTTGTACACTTTTATATACCCAGGGAAGCACTAGGCAAAAAAAATTTTTGGTCGATGTGATGCTGACCAATATCAGATTTTACTTTTTATTTAGGCTATCTTTCTTTGGTAAAATATTCAATTTGAAACCTTTTAAGAGGCAACTAATATAAAATTTATTTCCTCCAAGCAGAACATGTATGAATTATGATAAACAAAATATGAACGGATTACATTACACTACTACTATATTGCCTGACATGGGCAATACGGATGCCGGGGCCACCTTCTTGTGCGGATGCTGGGGCCACCTTCTTGTGCTTGGTCTCATGCAAGCTATCTGTAAACTTATTGATTTGAAATCAGGACACGTCTCCCCTGATAAGAATGAGAGAGATAGAGATGATCCTTTGCAGTTCGCAGTTTGGACACCTCCACTTGAGTTGAGGATCGCTATATCCGCAGTATGCGCCTCGGCATCTTCTCCTAGTCTTCTTGTTGAGTGGTGACCATCGTATCCCACGACATGATCACAGACACTGATAAATCATCCGCACTTGAAAGTTTTGCTGATACAACGACCTTGCTTCGGGATGACCATAACCTCTGTTATAAGATCACGCATGATTTGAGCTGGTTTCAGAATTTCAGAGCAAACTTTGTCGGCTGTAACCTGCCCCCGAGACAAGAATGGTGACCAGTAATCTTTTTTCAGCATGACAACCCAGCCTAACAAAATAAAAATAATTAAAAAAGAAAATTCTAAAAAATTAAAGTGAAGAGGTAAAAAAATAAAAAATAAAAAGGAAAAAAAGTGGCGGAAGGAATCGCCCAGGGCGCAACCTAGTGGTACTAGTACATTGTACTGAATGCATACTAAATTGCTCAAGAAACCATGCGATAGTTTCTTGTTAATGCAAAACATGCTAAATACTTCATAAAGT
The DNA here is from genome assembly GCA_015342445.1 of Digitaria exilis. NCBI lineage: Eukaryota > Viridiplantae > Streptophyta > Magnoliopsida > Poales > Poaceae > Digitaria > Digitaria exilis. The sequence continues at coordinate 391,456 of JACEFO010001764.1, read as the reverse complement.
TGATTTATTGTAATAATTCCTTTATTCCTTTTTAATGAAAAATGTGTTATGTACTCCTTAAAAAAAAACACATGACATACCGCAGTTGGATTGGGATTCAACCAAATGTAAGGCAAACAGAAACGGAGAAACAATATGACAGCTTAGTCCAAGCAGATGCACCAAAACAATCATAGCTGATTTTTGTTGGGAAAAACAAGTGCACAAATTATCCACATGCACACAAGTGGATCTAAAAGTTATATATGAATAGGATCAGACTAAGCGAGATCCATTAATAAACCTAGTATGTACTAACACACTAATTTGCAGTCAAAATCAGAAAAACAAAAATCATAATAAAAACCCCCGCATGAATCAACTGTGCACTTCCCTAAACCACCGAACCGATTGAAATCAAGGATATTCAGTTCCGTCGAGGAGGAGTCCATAGCAGCAGCTCTACTTCCTTCCTCCTTGGGGATGCAGGCAGGCAGGGGTGTGCGGAGGAGAGGAGAGGACGCAGAGCAGGTCATTTCAACCATTTCTCCTGTCCGACTCCGACTCCTCCATCCCCATCGAATAGAAATCGTCTCCGACTCCGACACCGCCGGCGGCAGCCTCCTCCGCCTATATATACAGGTGAGTCACATATATCGATCCAATCCGCTTATAAGTATTGGTTTCTTTGTTCATCTCATCTCAAGTAGGCTAGGCTAGGCTAGGGTCCTCCGATACGGCGACGATGCAGCAGCCGGCGGCCCGCGACGAACGCTATTCGTACGTGCCTACCTTGGGGCCGGGGGGCTCCATCTTGGAGATGCGTCGGGTCCCCGCGTCCTCCTTGCCATATAACTACGCCGTCCCACCGGACATCCTCTTCGATCAACATCTGCACCTTGATCTCATTGATGGCAGCCGCAGCAGCAAGCGTGCCCGCGCCGACGCCACCACCGAGGCCATCGAGCAGGGCCTGGTGCACGTTGCCGGTGCCTCTCGCTCCGGTGAGGCGCCCACGCCTTCCACTATGACTGCATCTCACAGTGGCTACGCCGCAATGCCGTCTGCCCTCTCTGCCGCCACCAGCTGCTGCTGGTTATGCCGGACGACCACGACGTCAAGGAGGAGCAGCACCAAGGCCAGAGGAGGAGGACCACGGCGACTTGATACAGTGATCTTCAGGCCGGATGACCATAACAACAACCTATCTCTGATATGATCACGTATGATTCGAGCTGGTTTTCAGAATTCAGAGAAAAAATTATTGGTCGTTATCTATCTTTTTTTTTTTACTTTAGCAACTAAGAAACCTGCCCCTGACACTGAGGGACTGGTATTACAACAATCTTTTTTTTTCCCCAGCATGACAGCCCCCAGCCTAACATTTTCAAGCCTGATCTCATCATCATTCATAGTCATAGCTGCTCTGATCAGAGAGCCCAGAGCATAATTGCTCAGTAAATTAATGTCATTTGCAGTCACTATATAACATAACCACACAACAATTCTCAGTGCCCTCGAGCCTTGGTCATTGTCGCTATCATCACTCGCACTACCAGGTGTGGTGTCGCCTGTGATGTGGAGAAGAGCCCAGATGCTAAGCCATGGCGATTAAAGTGTGTTTGCTTTATTTCCCAGGTTGATAACAAAGGGGGAGTGTATCATCTAATCCAAAAAGTCTGTCTACCCATGGAAACCATAAAGCAGAAAGGAACTAACGATGAAACCAAACAAGTGTCACCATTTGGGTCATTGATGCACCTAATCTGACTCATGCCAAATAATGCCTGGTAGCTAGAGCAGCTATATAGGTGATCAGCAGTGCGCAACCTTCTTATCCTGTCATATCCAAATCATGCTTTTAATTGGTTGAGTGATCATTTTAAAGGAACATGTCAATGACACCTGCATACCCAAATGAATGCATCTTGGTAAGCACAGAATCTTTTTGGGTATCGCTGCGGAAACCTCATCAAGAACCTTCTGCGTCTCGAGTTGAGAATATCTTCTTTTATACTATAATTTTCTGGTGAAACCGCCAAATATAGTATGAGCATATTTTTTTTCCAATGTTTTAGTCATAATTAATCTTCCAAAGCCAAGGACTAATTTTTTAGGTCACTCTGTAGTAAGTTATCACTATGCCAGCAAGTGAGAGTTAAGATGGTTTGTTCTGGTTTCTCATGGTCATTGTACACTTTTATATCTCCAGGGAAGCACTGGCCATTTTTTTGGGGGTCAATGTGAAGCTGACCAACATCAGATTTTTTTTATTTGTGTTTTCTTTGGTAAATAATCAATATCGGACACCTCTATTTATGCTTTCTTTGGTAAAAATTCAATTTGACATCTTTTTAGAGGCAACTACTATGCAATTTTATTTCCTCCTAGCTGAACCTGTATGAATTATGATAGAAAAAGAAACATGTATTTTGCCACAGTTAATATCATATCATAAATTGTATAATCGATTTTAGACCATCATTTATGTTTGTACTAGTTGTTTGTAATACATGTAGGCGTTTCATGCTTGACTGGTTATCCCAGGACCAGGAGGCACTAGAACCAGCTCTCTGGTCAACTAATTTAAAGCTGAATGGCACAAGCTTTTATTTTACCCCTACTCACAAGCTAATAATTTCCTAGTTAATATGACTCTTGAAAGTTGACACTCTGTTTTTAGAGGTGAATTAATTTTGAAATTATTTACTCCTAGGTAAAATGCATGTGCTCCAATACAAATAAACCTGCGACTCCTAGTCCTCTGTCTGTCGGTCACAGTAATCCCAGCTATATTGGTAAATGGAGTGCTAATTAGTAACCATGGCTAATCCTCCAAAACCCATGATCTGTCTCACCCTCCTAGTCCTCTTGTTTACCCCCCTCCAAGTCCAAGGTCAAGAAGAAAGGGCCGGCGGCGAGCAGAAGCGGGACATGAGCAGGAGACCAGAGGAGTACGTGCCGGTGCAGAGCGTGGCGTACTTGCGGCGGTTGGTGTGGGCGGCGGAGGAGACGCCGCTCCTGGTGTGCGGTGGTGGGTGCCGGTGCTGCGCGGCGTCCAACTCGAGCAAGTGCGTGGACGATACGCCCTGCTGCTTCGGCATCAACTGCAACCTCCCCGGCAAGCCCTACGGCACCTGCGCCTTCCAATCCCTCACCTGTGGCTGCGGCTCCTGCCCAAGTCAAGTCAACCACCTTCTTCGTCGCATCTTCATCTCCTCTCCTGAATTTATTCTGATCGAATAATCTTTTCTTCCGATCAAATAGCGATTATCAGTTTTATCAGTATGTTGTAGTACTTTTGTTTGAATATAATCTTTGTGTGTGCGTCAGAATGCAAAATGGTACCCTGATGATGTAGTTGCTGTTTCAGACTGTTATGGAAATCTTTGGTTGTTTACTCTGCCCAAGTGCCCATGTAACCAGAAAATTGGGTGCTCTCCTGCCCATGTTTGGCTGGCGATCGGGATGGATGCGCAATTACTGTATTCCCTTTGCTGACAGAGAAATGTCAATCGCTTTCAATAACTGGCACGCACAACTAACATTTGTTCGGTTCATTTTTTTTATCGATGGCCGACCACTCAACTTTCTTTCCTTTTTTCCAATATAAGAGTGATCGGTTAGCTCTTTCGACTCAGCCCATTGCTGATAAAGCTACTGAACCTTTTGGATTATCTTGGAGTTCCAGAAGTTTCAGCGACCACTCTAGCCCCCCCCCCCCCCCCCCCCCGGGGAAACAGCCACCGTCCTAAAAAAATCTGAATGAGACAGCCACCGGTTTTCATTTGATTTCTACTCGCTTCTCGAAGATTTAATTTCAGGTAAAACATTATACTGCAGTTGTTCCACACCTGCTTCTGAGAAACGTACTAACTAATATGTGTTTAGTTTACTCGATCGCATTCGCATGGATGGATGATGGACCGTTGCCTGCCCATCTCTTCAGTCTCTGTGGTCCATATATACTGTCAGTCAGGGCCGGCTCTATTATTTCGGGGGCCCTAGAGCGTATAGGCCCTTGAGCCTAAAATTTTTTAACGTAAAAAAGAGATAATAATAGTACTAATAACATGTACTTAATTCTTAAAAGCAATGTCGTCACTACAAACTAAAAATGCAACAAAATAAAATTAATAGGTTTACGTCAGGTCTTAATGCTTCAATCCTTCGGCAAAAAGAACTTCTTCATACATTTCTTAATGCAAAATCATTAATGACAATGCTCAGATTAATGTTTTCCAAGACATGGTTCTCAATGCAGCAATCCTAAATTATAAACGAATTAAGCATTAGAGTGTAATTGCACTAGAGTGCCGGAAGGGTTGCATTCATCAGGCACTCAGCAAATAAAGTTTTTGCCGAGTATATTTTTACGTGAGTAATGGATTAACTCGTGGAGTGTCGATTGGCCGATCAAAAGGGTGAGGAAGACTTGCTGAGCCCTGATGGCCTAACAGAGATGCAGCAGATGTGGTCATGAGGGCTTGTCTTTTTTTTTCTTTGGGGGAAACGAGGGCTTAGCTAGCATGCGTAGGCCTCAGGCGATTGATCAGTTAGCGGCACCAAGGTCTCAAGTCTGGAGACTGCTGGGTTTCAAATACAGATATATGTACATATAAAACCCTGGGCCCCTCTCACGCTGGGGCCCCCGGCCGTCGCCCCTGTGGCCGGGGGGTCAGAGCCGGCCCTGCTGTCAGTCATAGCAAATACTAGCACAGAATACATGAGGTCATTTTAGTATTTTGCAGGAACTTCTTCCCGTTCCATCGTGATACACTGCTACTCTGTCCCTCTTTCTTCCACTCTCGCCTAACCGGAAACCACAGGCGCCATGGTGGCTAAGCATCTCCGTGGCTCCATCACCTCCCTCACCGTCCTGTCGGTCGCCCTCCTCTTCACCTCTCTACTGCAACCTCAAGGTACGCAGCATCAATTATTAGCTATAGCTGGCTGTCGTTCCATCGGATCATTCTCATGATTCAATTCTGTTCTGATCCTCCCCTGTTTGGTAAACATAAACAAGCAGCAGCTGGAGCCAGCAGCAACTTGGGCCGCAGCGGCGAGCAGAAACGGCAGCCGGAGTACGTCCCGGTGAGGAGCGTGGTGTACCGGTCGCTGGCGCTGCCGGCCGCGGTGACGACGACGACGACGGAGGCGGTGGGTGGTTACGAGCCGTTCGAGGTGTGCGAGGGATGCCGGTGCTGCTCGACGTCGAACGCGAGCAGCTGCGTGGACACGAGCTGCTGCTACTCCATCGACTGCAACCTCCCCGGGAAGCCCTACGGCACCTGCGCCTTCACGCCCCAGACCTGCGGCTGCGGCTCCACTTCCAACTGCACCCAGCCCTCCTGATCCCATGATCCCATCCTCTGCTTGCTTTTCCTACCTCACTGACTACTCTTTCTCTCGCCTGATGACAAACGCAAAGGTTGCTACTGATGATCAATCGACAGAACAGAAGATGTAATGGTTTCCTTTGACGATGCAATTGCAAACGTAGTGGTACTACTGATATGATTCGGGTACTAATTTTTGTGCTATTCTCTGATGATGCATGCTATTGCTTTGATGACTCTCAAATCTCAATTAATTTTGTGTGTTCCTTTTTCTTCTGTTCACATGATCGTGACGTGGCAATACAAATACCTTTGCGCTATTTATCAGGGGGTTTTACTATACAAGCACGCTATATTATTACCTACTAATTATATGAAAAATTATACAGATGATTAATTCAGGGAAATCGGTATGCTGTTATGTAATAACAAGATACTGCTAAAGTTTCTGCATTCTTTCTTTAGAGGTTTTGATTTTGATTTCTGTACGTAGACGACCTTTCCACTAGGTCGCTATGGATTTGGTTTGTGCATCGTTCAGACTCGGCGGCTGCTAGCGGGATTTGACTCTTGCAACGAAGCAACACAACTACCCCGGACTGCATGTACCATCACAGTCGGCGGCCTAACTTGTTTGTCATATAGTATCATTTTGGTTTACAACTCACAAGTATACTTGCATCATCGACAATTGTGCATTCATGCTTGTATTAGGAGATCTCCAACCGATGCATGCATACTACATAATTACAGACACAACAGCAACATGAATCCATTCACAGCAGGGTATACGTACGTCTGCTTTAATTTTGCAAGCTACTCCCTACTAGTATTCGCAGCTTAATTAGCATTATAATGCAAAGCTTCCAGATTCAAGTGCTCTAGCTAATAAAGGTACACTTAATCCTACTCCAGAGTTAAAAACATATAAAATAAACTGTGGCAGGGGTAGTATCAAGAAGACAAGAACGCACGTGAGGATTAAAGCTAAACACACACAAAACAAGGTACGAACCTATTGCCCAACAACAAACATAACCTTCAGTTTATCTGTCAGATCATTGCAGCTAAAATAAAAAATAAAATCATTGTATACATTATTTTCCTTATATATACCGACGAACCAGTTAGTGTTGTCGAATTTCATACAATATTTCCTCACTATATTTCGTCAATTTGAAATCACCACTGATATAGAAGAGAGAATAGAGAGAAACATTTGATGGGGCCAAAATTTTGTGAGAGCCCAGATAAGTTGAAGCCCAGCCTGCTTCGTCGTTTTTCAAGTGTAAAAGTTTAGCCCAGTTTGAACGCAGCCCAGAGCGCACATAAATTTGAAGCCCAGCCTGGTTTGTCTCTCTCGAGTGGTAAAAAGTCTAGTCCAGTTTGAACGCAGCGCTAGGAATACGGCCCAACAGCCTATAGTGTCATTCAAGCATGAATGGTCCAACTTTAATTCTGTCAAACAAGTTCACATCTTTTGACAGTCCTTGAATTAGATCGTTCTAAAAAAAAATTCTTGAATTAGACGGATAAATTCAGTAGCAGGACTGAGCTGCCTAAAATTTCAGCACTCAGTCGGCATCTCATGGTCTCTGCTTCAAAATGATTAAGATTGCTAACTATATGTAACAGGTACTTCTCGTGCCTAATTATGAAATTTGTAAGCAGTACATCACAACTTTCAGCAGACGTTACTAGAAGCGCTGATCAAGTTTGCCGCGGCTAATCTTGGCTATCGTTTATATCCTAGTCACGCGTAACTATATGCAAAACTGCGAGACACTCAGAGAAGCTGCAAGGAAATTAAAGTTTGGCTTCGACTTGGATACATAGGCATGCATCCACAAGTTTAGTTTGCGTCCTCTTCTTCAATTTGGATATGCTACAACTGATCGAGTGCATCACAGCGCATCACAGCTGATCGTCAGTCATGCCGGAAAAGCAACACCGTACCGATCAATGCACATCCTCTTCGTTCCCTTTTTGTTCTTTGCTTTATTTGTGTCGATGCATGGCGTACAACAAGCTGGCCTGGTGTCGGTCAAACATTCACTCGCAATCACTTTAGTAGAAACCGTTTTTTCCCTGTGTGCCTAATTTTTTTTAGGGGTTTTTCAAATACGCGCAGGAAAATTAGTATTTTCTTATCGGTTTTGAAAAAACACACAGATTGTCTAGATATATAGTTGCATCATACGTGTTGTTGTTGGTCACTTACATGCTTAGCTTACATCCTCCCAGAACAATTAACACATGCCTATATATATGCCACGATACGTTTGTTTAACCTTTTTCCACCTGCTTCATTCCTGGACGACCATTAGTTGAATCGCTGATCTCAATCGCTGATCGAGGAGAATGCTCCATCGGTCCAGGAGGTGCCCTTGAGGCCATGGCAGGACTTCACATCTCGCCGGAGGCGGCGGCGGCGACGGCGACGACAGCGGCGGCGGCATCTACGATGACCACACCTGCAGTCTCGAGGGAGGTTGGGCTGGCTCCAAGCCTGCCTGATTCCCTGGGCTTCGACGACTTGGGCCTGCCTCCCCACGAGGAGCTGGGCCTCAACTATCAAGATCTGGGCCACCACTACGATGCCCAGTCTACAACCCAGAATGTTGCTGGGCTCTCAGAGTCTCCCTGCATTGATGGCATGGGCCAGCTACTCCAGAAGGAGTTGGGCCTCAACAATGACGGCCTGAGTCTCAACTACGATGATCTAGGCCTCTACGTTGCATCAGAGGCCAACGAGTCCCCTGACGCCGCTACTCCTACTGTTGGGGATGGAAGCGCCGCCATGCTCTCCCCGGCAATTCCGGCGCAAGAGGACGACTCCACTGCTAAAGACGACAAGGAAGACGATGCCACGGCTGAAGAAGATGATGCAAAGCCTCATGACGACCAGACGCCAAGCGACACGGCGACCAGGACCATAGGGTCCCCAGCCATCTCGGACTTCTTCGCTACCCCACCACCTCCACTGGTATGCAGCTGCCCGAGCGACGCCAACGTAAGCGTCGAACTTACGACATGTCATCTGTTAGAAGAAGCACTCGACTGTTGACTAAACCTGCTTTGCCAGCTCTGGAGCGTGCTCAACGCAATCTACTTCGCAAGCTTGGGCTGCAGGCGGACGACTACGCTTCGCTTGATGAGGCTCTGCAGGGCTACGTCAACATGTACGCTGAAGGATCGCTGCCTCCCAACATTGCTGCAACCATGACAGCCATCTTCGACCTCGACAACGACGACGCGGAGGCGGTGAATGAAGCAATGCTCCAGCGTCTGGCCGATGCGGTTGATGACTTGCAGCGTGAGGTCTTGCCTACTGCCTGATGCAAACAGCAGTACATGCAAGCTCCAAAGTGGCAGCCAAGTCAACCATGTATCTTAAGCACTTCGTATTTTATTTTGCTCTACGAACTCCCCAAACTATTCCTACGTCACCCTGCTGGCTGCGTCCTCCGGGTGCGACTATGACACGGCTGTGTATGCGACATGTCATGAGGCACCGTCGGCTTCGACCCACGGGCATGATTTCCTCTGCTTCCGCTTTCATATTCGTTATTTGCATTCTGGAAGTGCTTTTTGCATCAGTTAATGACACACTGCATCCTTTTCGCCAACCGACACCGCGGTCAGTCGGCAACAGCCACAAATGCGTGCACGACAAGCTCAAATTATGAATAATGACATAAACATCATTAGCTGGAATGTGACGGGGCTCAACAGTGTAGCCAGGTGCCTCGCCGTCCGCGAACTCCTGTCCATCACACGCTCCCATATTGTTTGCATTCAGGAAACCAAGCTACAACGCGTGGATGATGCTATGGTTGGAATGCTGGCAGGCGCCAGGTTTAACAGGTTCGCCTATAAGGCGGCGCAGAGGACCAGGGGGGAATCCTTGTCTTATGGAATGACGATACAGTTGCTCTAACGAACATCGACATTGGCCGCTATTCAATCTCTGCAATAGTTGAAATGCATAATACCACAACAACCTTCAAGCTAACTACGGTCTACGGCCCAGCAAAATACACTGAAAAAGCAGAATTTTTACGGCAATTGCACACCAACAAGCCGGAAGGCGGCATCAAATGGATGATAACAGGCGATTTTAATATGATATACAGAGCAAGGGATAAAAACAACTTGCGCCTCAACCCGGCTCTCATGTGAAGGTTCCGCGCTACACTCAACTTCTGTGAGCCGCATGAAATCCACCTTCAGAATAGGAGATTCACCTGGAGCAACGAACGTCGTCGACCGACACTTGTGCGGCTTAACCGGTTTTTCTGCAACCCAGAGTGGGACCTGACTTTTGGAGGGCATACCCTTCATGCCCTCTCGACGGCACATTCGGATCACTGCCCTTTGCTACTGGCTAATCAACGAGGGCCGCAACGCCCGACCCCTTTTAAATTTGAGAACTTCTCGATAGCGTTACCAAACTTCTGGAGCACCGTCAAGGACACTTGGGAACAACCGACCCACCACACTGAACCTTTTCATAGACTCGGGCACAAGCTATACTGCACCTCCAAAGCTTTGAGGAAGTGGAGCTCAACCATTATCTCGGAAACAAAACTAAAGCTACACATGGCACTAGAGGTGATTCAACAGCTGGAAATTGCGCAGGAATCCAGAGACCTTTCCGACCTAGAGATTAACCTTCGAGCCAAACTAAAAAAGAGGATACTAGGGTGGGCTGCAATTGAACGCGCCAGGAAAAAAACAATGCGCTAGAATAAACTACATAAGGGAAGGAGATGCCAACACTAAATTTTTTCACCTCAGAGCCAATGGGCGAAGACGGAAAAACTACATACAACGGTTACAGAACGACAGCACCTGGGCTGTTGACCATGAGGACAAGGCTCAAGTCATCTTCGACCATTTCTCTGACGCAATGGAGAACCCACCGACACGCACACTTGACTTCAATTGAGAGGCCCTGAACATGAGCAACCCAGATCTAAGTAGTCTGGACGATCCTATCACAGAGCAAGAAATCTGGAAGGCGATTATGCAGCTACCCCTGGACAAAGCGCCAGGGCCGGATGGCTACACAGGATTATTTTCCAAAAACTGCTGGCCTATTATTAAATCTGCTATTGTGGCAGCAGCCAATGCCGTCTATTGCATGAGATGCGCTGACCTCAACCTTCTGAACACGGCAAACATAGTCCTCATACCTAAGAAGGAAGGTGCTGAAACTATAGGGGACTACAGGCCAATCAGCTTAATACATGCGTTCGCTAAACTGATTGCTAAGATTCTAGCACTCTGCCTAGCACCGTACATGAATCATCTTATCTCCACCAGCCAGAGTGCCTTCATCAAAGGTCACAGTATTCATGATAATTTTCTCTATGTCAGAAACATGGCAAGACGCTACCACAGAAACAAAACACCTGCGTTGTTTGTGAAGCTTGACATCTCAAAGGCCTTTGATTCAGTAAGATGGGACTACTTACTCTCGCTCATGCAGCGTAGAGGTTTCCCAGCGAGATGGCGAAACTGGATTGCAGCCACGCTCACCACATCATCATCGAGGATCTTGCTCAACGGCATTCCTTTGCAATCGATATAGCACGGAAGAGGACTACGACAAGGCGACCCACTCTCCCCTCTCCTATTCATGCTAGCGATTGATCCTTTACACCAACTGCTTGCCAAGACCACAGAGGCGGGCTTGCTGAATAAGCTAGGGGGACGGACAGCCCGCTGCCGCATCTCATTATATGCAGATGATGCGGCTGTTTTCATCAAACCTACGGTACAGGACGCCTCAAATCTGTCAGAACTTCTTCGCTGCTTTGGTGAAGTCACTGGGCTACGAACGAACATGCAGAAAACCAGCGTCATACCAATATCTTGCGCCAATGTTGTTCTAGAAGATATACTGGAGCACTTCCCGGCAGCGCGTGCGGCGTTTCCAACAAAATATCTTGGATTACCACTAACTACCTCACGACTGAAGAAGGTGGATGTACAGATACTAATCGATAGAGCAGCTGCGAAGCTGTCGACCTGGTATGGAAGAAACTTAAACCAGGCAGGACGTGCAAGCCTCACCAAAAGTGTCTTATCGTCGCAACCGGTGTATCTTCTTACTGTGCTCAAGATTGTCAAAGAGGCAATTGCAGAGCTCGACAAGATGCGGAAGCAATTCCTCTGGGTAGGCGACCATGAGCTATCAGGGGGGAAATGTAAAAGTCAACTGGACTAAGTGCAGTCTACCAAAGCAATATGGTGGCCTAGGGCTTTTAGACCTCAGCAAGTTCACTCGTGCGCTCCGTATACGGTGGCTGTGGCATGAATGGAGATCCCCGCATAAGGAGTGGATAGGCACTGAGTTGCCCTGTGACAACATAGATCAACTCCTCTTTGTGGCCTGCACCACGATCACCATTGGGAATAGGGAGAAGGCAAGCTTTTGGCGATCTGCATGGGTACAAGCAAGGAGGCCGATGGACATTGCCCCGACACTCTACCGACGATCAAGGAACAAAAGGCGCTCCGTTGCTTCTGCTCTCATGAACAACAACTGGACACGTGATCTACACCTACGAGTCGGTGCATCCACGAACGTGCTTCGAGAATTCGCCTCTCTTCACGATCTGATCAGTAACACTCAACTCGATTCGGCACACCCAGACACTATCACGTGGAAATTTACCGCCTCTGGAGAATATACGGCGGCCTCAGCTTACAAAGCACAACACCTCGGCTGCATACGACAACCTTCTTTGGAGAGCATCTGGAATTCATGGGCACCTCCAAAATGTAGATTCTTTATGTTGCTCATCACGCAGAATCGGGTGTGGTCATCAGATAGGCTCGCACAACGAGGATGGCCACATACCCCGCAGTGTGTCCTATGCAGACAGACGGTGGAGTCTGCACATCACCTTCTGGCCGAATGCAGATTCACGAGACACATATGGAACCTGGTGGCAGAGTGGGTTTCCCAACCTACACTAAAACCCTGCAATTGGCGACACAGCGACTCTGCCATGGATTGGTGGACCCAGATCGCTACGACCACCGAAACGCCTCATAAAGCGACTAGAACTTTAGCGCTGTTGGTGTCATGGGAAGTGTGGAAGGAAAGAAACTCGAGGATCTTCCAACATCTAGAAGCCCCAACGATGTCTGTACTTGATAAGATTAGGGGCGAGGCCTTGCTATGGGTCTTTGCTGGCGCTAGAGATTTAGCGCAACTTCTAGAGCGAGAGTAGGCTTTTGTACCTGGGGGCCAGAGCCCCAACTTGTAAAAAATTCTTCTTTGATCAATGAAATAGGCACAATCCCGTGCCCGTTTCGTTAAAAAAAAAATTGCTACACCAACCGAATAATGATCAACCAACAGTGAATCAAATTTAAATTTACAACTTGCAGATTATCACGTTCCCTCGTGTCCTTTCCTTCATGTGATGAGCACCAAATAAACCCACCGGTTAGGCCAGGCTTACCATACTAAACAGTGGAGATCATGATCTAGACATTGATGGGGTTAGACGTCGTCACAAGAAACGTCAAGAATCGTTCAGCAGTGACTTAGCTACTAACTCTGTTTAGCAAGGGTAAAATAAAGATCACGAGATGATTCTCTTCTTAGTTAATACTCACGAGTCCATGTCTTTTCATGCATGACCGGCCCGAAGGCGTCCTCACTTGTTCAAGACCGACCTCTCCTCTATTATTATTGTAACATTGCCCTATATCTAAACTTTCAAACATGCAAATATACATTGGCAAAACGGCCATGTTGTTGTAGTTAAAGATCTAAAACAAGGAGGTTCATTTGTGCGCTTGTTAAATAAATAATAATAATAAGCACTACCATGTTGCCAAAAATTGCATTCGCAAGTGTTTTTGCTGACTAGGGACATAGTAAATAATAAGCAGTAGCGTATAGAGCGGTTGTAAGGTGGTTGTTTTCACTCTTGACTTTCTTGACGAGGCCACCATGAATAACGTGGATTGTAGTGGACATTTAGCTGACCGATGGAAATCACCAATTCACTGGTTCCAGTTGTTTGATGTCAGGACGTGCTTTTCTCAAGAGCAAGCAAGAGACCAATTAGGGATTAACGATTTAGCAGGGAGTCATCACTAGTCTTAATTTGTGGTGATCTGGGGCTAGCCATTCATGTAGACCGTAGTAAAGCTAGCCTCGTGTTTCTGACTGCTGTTTTGGATTTGATACGGCTACCATGTACCATTAGCAACTGGAACCAGGAGAGAAGCTAGAATGGAATGCATCATGCACGCAAGCATGACGACGGTAACATCTCACTTTTCCACCACCTCACCCACCCAACCAAAGAGAGCCCAAAATTAATAACTATATCAACTAGTGTATATCTGCGGCATCTTGGGCTTTAACACCTGCACGGGTAATTATCAATCCAAGTTATTGCTTCGTCTAGCATCATCTCTTGCTAGTCCGCAGAGCAGCGTGCATGGGTGATATAATGGCATGTTGACACGCCCAATTAACGACTTGAACAACAACTAATGGAGGCTGAGGCACCTATAAACGACTAATAAGCCAGTGCAATAGGGCATAAATAGGGTATACTGTACTCCTCTAGATTTGTACATATGTATGCATTTTAAGGATCCAAAAAATGGTACCATGTTTTTTTTCCAAAAATGTAACCTATATGTTGTTGCGCCATTTGAAGTTATTTGCATCTTATTTATTTCTATTGCTAGTATTTTAGTAAGAACAATAAAACACTAGAAACATAAACAAATAATACCTAAATAATTTAAACAATGTACCAAATTAAAGGGCATATTACATTTTTGAAAAAAAAAATTCTGGCACTGGTTTCATTTTTATTTTTGCTTTCAAATGAGTTAGTTATGAATTTTTAAGTTAGACAATGTTTTTTTATATTTTAATAGAAAACCATATTTAAAACATACAAAAGGACCAAATTTGCCAGCTATTGATAGTGGGATGACATTTAGTGTCTAGTTTTGTAGTTACAGTGTGAAAATCAGACTGATTTAGGCTGTAAGTTGGACTTTTTCCAATAATTTGTGGTAACTTTTTTCAACAGAACAATGTTGTATACAAAAAATCAGTAATCTTGATATTTAGAAGCTTCGTTTACTATGGCATATCCTAGTTATATAGCATGGGAATCTTGACCCTGGCTCCATCCATCATGCACACGCAACACGATCATAAAGGTGCGACGCCACGCAGCTACACACTCACAAGTCACAACCTATACCAATGCAAAAGCCAAATTCCAACTGTGACAAACTGGCACGTTTTACCTACAGTATGTAGTAGTACACCGGAAGTGACACATGACTCGACCCACTCATGCATCGATCGATGCATGTCAAGACTCGATTGCCTATCTTGTATAAAAAGGGGAAATGGGTGCGCCAGCAAACGCTTCTTCTTCAATTCAATGACGCCGGCCTTCCCCGATCCTCGATCCAGCATGATGGCGGGCCGGATCCACCCGTCGTCCGAGACGACGACTCCCCGCCGTCCGTCGTCTTCTTCGGCGGCGCTGCGGTACTACACGGTGTGGAAGAGATCCAGCATGGGGTTCCAGGGCACCGACGGCTTCTCCGTGTACGACGCCGGCGGCGCCCTCGTCTTCCGCGTCGACAACTACTCCCGCCGCCGCAAGATCTTCGCCGGCGAGCTGCTCCTCATGGATGGCCAAGGATCGCCTCTCCTAGCCCTCAGGCCACAGGTACTATACTACGGTGATCCATCTATCAGTTGTGAATTCCGCGTGTTGAGTCTGCCTGCGCTCTGATGTGGACGCATCGATTCATCGTGATATTCTTCAGATGTTCATCTACTACTCTTTTACAACCACTTGAGGTCCGAATCATTCAACAACACAACATGCTATATTATCTGGTCTGGTCATCAGATTAATCCTTTCTAATCTAGACTAGATGCATATATATCAGGAAATTAGTTTGCACTAGCACCTACAGCGTTTCTGGTTCGACGGGAGTTCTTTGATCCTCCAACCATTTTCGTTGTTCCCTATAATAATGCGTGCAAAATAGGATGTACTAATTTTTATAGCCTCGATCTCTTGTCTAGTACCAGTGTACCACCACTGCAAAGTGCAGACATCTGCTAACACATTACAAGATTCAGACCAAAAGAAAACGACACTTTTTTACAGGAACTGCAGCAAGTTCAATCTATCAAGTAAAAATACAAAATGCTCAGAACTGACAATATGCTTAAATTCCCATTCTTTTCTGTATGCCTTAATCCTATCATAGTCTGAGCTAAATCCAGTGCAGGGCTAAATTCAAAGTTAAGCGTTCGTTCATCTATCGCTAGTTCATTTCTTTCTTTCACTGGAGCTATTTCCCCCCAAGTTATATATCAATGTACAGCATAATGCAAGTATTATTGATCTCTCATGGGGCCAGCAAATTCACTGTAGTACTAGTTTATTTTGTTAATGTCTTCACTAGTACTAGTAGGGCCAAGTTAAAGCTAAAAAGAAGTTACAATTTTTTTAAACAGATTTTCAGCATGCACGACCAATGGAATTGCTACACAGCATCCGAACAAGTTCAAGGAAAGAGGACAAAATCACACCAAGTGTTCTCAATGAGAAAGTGCTCGGTTTTGCTAAAAGGTCATGAAGCAGAAGTGTCCGTGTCAGGATGTGGCACTGCATCAGACCATACTGGCCAAGGATCCAGCTTCTGGATCGAGGGCTGCTTCAGGCGAAGAAGCTGCAAGATCCGCAGCAGTGACGGCAAGAAGGTGGCCATGATAATGAGGAAGAAAGCTGAAGCAGCATCGAGTTCTTTGACGCTTGGTGATGACATGTTCAGTCTTGTGGTTGAGCCGAACGTGGATTGCACGATGATCATGGCTTCCATCGTTGTTCTGGACCGCATCTGTTGGAGGCCATATACACCCATGATCTGCTCCTCATAGTCTGTTGTGACAGAGTCCGATCCCTTCTGACTACTATGCATGATCACTGAAGCAAATAGAGCGTGGTAATTTACCAGAGAAAGAAAGAAAATATAGTCAGCAAAACACAGCTGTAAACTGGCTACAATTGACAAAGATCTAACTTTTCAAATTTAGATATAGGACTCGTAGGCAGTAGTGATTTTGGTTTCCTGAGGAGGAAACTTTGGACTAAATGTAACATCACTCTGAGGAATGCAACTTGAGAATCAACTGTATGAGTTTCAACTTTGTCAGTTATAACCAATTATTCACATGTCACAGAAGGATTATGCTAGTGGTTTCCACCTGGAAGCAGCATTTCAGATGAAAAGAGAAAAAGTGGCCAATTTTTATCCAATCCTGAAAAGGAGAAGTTTGCTGATAAAGGATAACTTGGTCCAGTTAACCACTTGTGTTCACAGTAACTGAAGGTGAACCCCAACTAGTTGTCTGGCCTCCTCCCTATTTCATCTGTTAAGATCTGCTGCTGTCCAAATAAATAAAAAGCATCCACAAGATATTTGGCCTATATTGCCGAAAGTGCGTATCACATACAGTGCATCAGAGAACTTTGTACGAGAAAAATGTCAGAAGAATCAAGGAGGAGGACAAAGTTTAGGAATGTTACAACTAATCATTTGTATTGTATTCACAACGCAAAGTCTCTTCATATTTTTAGAGAGTGATGAGAGCCTCCGAATCATCAGGTGAGGGGTAGTTTTTCCCTATTTTTAAGATAGTTTTTCCATATCGGCTATATGTATAACTAAACAAAATAAACAACATGATGCTAAAGAATTTGTGCCAGGCAAATCCTGTCTAATGGCAACGAGATTAGCACAAAATTACTCAGCAAAAACAAACAAAACGTTAGCTCAGCCACAGAAAGGAATTAGAATGTAACAGCAGTGTAAGACAAAAAAAAAACTTAAATCGAATTGCCGGTGAGTACAAATATTAGATAGAGATCTCGAGTTCGAGTTCTGACCGACTTATTCCACTTTGTTTAATTTCTCCGTACCGTTATGGGCTCCACTACCGTGGTCCATTAAGCACAAGGAAACTTCAGATGTGACGCCAGATCGAGGTGACTGAACATGTGAAGTTGTCTGCTTCGTCAGGTAAGTAAGGTCCTAACCAGCAGCAAGCAAGTGCTCAATTATACTATAGTATGTCCTAATTAAATCATTTTTTGCAGACGTGTAGGTGCAGTCAATAGGTAGTTGTGGTCAAGTAGTTAGTCCTCGATCGACTGAAGATCAGCTGATGTATGCATATCTACCTGCAATTGGCTCATCCCACACCCAAGGTTAGGTTAATTGAGCACATACAGATGTTTGTTGCTTCGGGTAGGGTAGCCACTTACGGGGGCGCGGCGTTGAAATGGACGTACAAGCTGCAAACATTCTAAAACCCGGATGGATGATCTTGTGGCCTTGTCATCAAACATTCACGTCGTCTCTGTCTGTCTCGGTCATTAATCAAACATTCTTAAGCTAGTCAGCATGTAGCTCGTTGTTGGATCACAAAAAAAAAACCTAAGTTACATAAGCATATAAATTCATAAAGAAGAGCTGGGTACTTTTCCATACAATAAATTTCATTTTTTTTCAAATAACATTGCTCAATCCATAAATAGACCAACAAAAGATGCATATTATTGAGCGATATAAGCAGCATCAATATATATAATTGGTACACCCAACTTGCAGGAGATTGTTATTTAAAACTAACTAGCAACTCGCAAATTTACATGCTTATTATTCGTCCTTCACGCACGCCGTCCTTGGTTCGACTCATAATAAGCAAGGACACCAAACCCACCATTAACTCTACAACCAATAAATTATTATTGACGATGATGAGGATCAGAGTATGAAAGCTAGAGTGTGACTGGATTATCTAACCTAATCTTGTCATCAATTGCGGATACACAGTTTGGTGTTTGCGTTGTTTATAGGGTCACTAATCATACTGTAATGTGCTTGATCCAGGATTAATCATGCATATCTTATTGACCTGACAGAATAACACAGCGCATGCATGCATGTCTTGATCGAGGATGGGCATTATTTTGTGTCTCACGGGTCTATGTCGTCTTTTTCCTAGCTAGTGCCATTTTATGAATCGGCTGTTTAAAAATGTATCCATGTTTTTCTGTTTTAATTAACGTGTAACACTTAAAGAGCATTATATATGCCCCTTATTAATTTAATTGGTTGAAGAAACGACGTAAGAGAACGCTACAACAAGTGTGGACGGATTGTCATATGAATTGCTAATGGCCATCCATCACGCACTGAGCAGGCCGGCCGGGGCATAAAGCAGGTCTCATGACGCGCGAACAACGAAAAAGCTTGCAGAAATGGCATAAAGGTTGAATTTCATTCAGCTCAGCTCCACACTAAGCAGTCAGGCAGTCACAAACTTGCTGATGGATCATTCCAAAGCGCGCATCCACGAGAGAGAAAGAAAAAAGGGCCATCAAACGTCCATCGTACGGCATGCATGCTGACCAAGTGACCAGCTGCTCATTGAGATTGGGTTGGCCGGACTGAACTGAACAATGAACATACGTTAGCCTGATGAGTACAGTACGGAGTAGCAGTATATAATAAGCAGAGGACGATGCAGCATTGTTGTTGCCGTCGTCGTCCTTGTCCATCCGGCAACAGCAGAGCAGGAGCAGTGAGACGATGCACCCAGTGCCTCCTCCGCGATCCAGCACCAACATCGCCGCCGCCGCCACCACCACGCGGGTACACCCTTCCGACGCCGTCCACGTCAGCTGCCCCGCCGCGGCAGATGATGATCTACGACAGCCGCCGGCGGTGTACACGGTGTGGAAGAGGTCCAGCATGGGCTTCCAGGGCACCGACGGCTTCTCCGTCTACGACGCCGACGGCGCCCTCGCCTTCCGCGTCGATAACTACTCCCGCCGCCGCAAGCTCTTCGCCGGCGAGCTGCTGCTCATGGACGGCCATGGCGCGCCCCTGCTGGCCCTCCGTCCACAGGTAATAAGTTGGTGGTCATTCATGCCTTGCTTACCTGATGACCAATAGAATTGGAATTGAATTCGTCATTATTAGTGATTGCTGAAATCCTCATTTTTCATCCACCATCTCGATCGTATTGAATCCCCCGAGAAGAAACGCAAATCTTTATTGTTAATTAGCTGGACATCTGCCGATGTGTTCCGTTCTTTTAGATCATGCAATGCTATCCAAATCAACTCATAAAGCATCCGTGATATATCTTGCAAAGATATCTACATATTTCTCTTGGTTTCATGTTCAAAGATTTCGTATTTAGCCCTCCATAAAATGCAGCTACCTCTGCAAGAGCAAGCAGATACAGCAGCCAAACAGGAATGCACCTGAAAACGCCAAGCATGCATGCAAAAAAAACAAAAGCTTCCAAACAAACAAAATGCTTTGTTTCGTCAGTTATGGCTTTTGCCCATAGTTGTTTTCTTCATGCTTTGGAATACATGTTACGGGCTTCCACCTGTCATTCGCAACATATAGGACAATGGCTGCAAACCAAAATTAACACAGTAACACCATCAGTATTATCTCCCCTGGTTACTTTCTCTTGGCCCACCAGTTTTGACCAAGCAAAACAACTTTGCTACTACCAATGACACTAATTTCAGTCTTCCCTATGCTATTGCTATGACAGATTCTCAGCATGCGCGACCAATGGAATTGTTACGGAGCATCAGAAGAAGCCGGCGACAAGAGCTCCTCCAGGCGGCAACACCTCTTCTCCATGAGGAAATGCTCACTAGCCAATAGCGCTGACGAAGCAGAAGTGTTTATGGTGGGATCAGGATGCCCCACCTCATCAGCACACGAAGCCCAAGTTCCAAGCTTTAGGGTACAAGGAAGCTTCTGGAGGAGAAGCTGCAAGATTCGGAGCAGCAATGGTGAGGTGGTGGCCCGGATAACCACGAAAAAGGCCAGATCATCGTCGGAGTCAGTTACGCTCGGTGAAGACGTGTTCAGCCTTACCATCATGCCAAATGCCGATTGCGCAATGATCATGGCTTTCGTTGTCATTATGGACCGTATATGCCAGAAACCATATAAACCATTGATGTGTTCTGCTGCATAGTTCATGGTGCCAAAGGCCTGTTTGAAATCAAGAAGTTGGATGCTGCAGGGGAAATGAGTAATTGAGGCAGTGAATTCAGAGGTAGCTCGAAGTTGTAGTTGCTAATTGCAGATTTCATTGACTGGAGCCAACATGTAACAAGTTCTAACTCTTTTAATTCAACAGATGAGAATTCAGAATTTAACCAGAATCTGACATTGCAATTGAAATACAGACTGCAATTCTGCAAGGCTCAGACGAAAGATGCTCTCTATCGCAATTCTGCAATTTTAACCAGAATCTTTTAGGGAAAGTTCCTGGGGGTCCTATGCTCAGAAGAAAGATGCTCCCTACCCCAATTTGCCTAGGAACAAACAGAAAGGCAAGGCAAAAAGAATGGTGTCGGTCGCAATAGGCAGCTGTACCTGTTGTCCTTGTTGCAACTTTGCTATGTTTGTTACTCTCTGATGTGGTTCCACGAATCAGCTGGCTACCAACTCTGGCATGAGCTGCTACCCATTGTTCTTGTAGGGCAGTATCAACGTAAATTGTTAATAGTTTACACCTAGATGCAACTTGTGAAATAAGTAGTATGAATGACAAGGACTCAAGGACAATGAAAAGGACGAAAGCGACCAATGTGTGCTGCTGAGTCCTAAAAGAGCAACCTGAAAAATAATATAATCAAAATTTAGCGGTGCATAAACATAAGGCGACGAAACAGGAACGCTCACTTGATTTTCCTCTCTGGGTGTTGCACTGCATCTCTGGAGATTTGCAAATTCCCATCAAAGTAGGCAATATGGAAGTGTACTGCAAAAAGAGCACAACACGTTCGGTCTGCTGCCATTTTTCATTGATACAACAAATTGCACACTCCTTTTCTTCATTGTCATTGCTATGGCGGTGCAGAGCAAACCAAAACGCATGATATGATTGCATCAAGGAGATGTCTTGAGGCTCTGAGCAGCAGGAGCTTAGGCAGAGTTGTAGGGTTCAGAATACCTGGAGGTGGAGATGGAATCCGCTACCAGCCGGTTGTCTCGGGGAGACGAGGAGCGGAACCAACCGCCCTTGAGGGGAACTGAAAGGAGGAAAACGGTAGCCTGATCGAGCGCGTCTTCATCTCCTCCCCGACCACGGCAGGGTTCACCTTACCGTCGGGAACCGGTCCCGACCAAACCGCCCCGGACCGGTAGCGGTTCGGGGCGGTTTGAACCGGTGAAAATTCAAAATTTTCAAATTTAAATTTAAAAATAGAAAAATGTCGTAAAAATTCCTAAAAATACTTCAAGGTGTGTGTAATCTATTGGTGTAAAAAGTTTTCAAATATTTGCTCATTCGATATTTTTTTTGGCAAATACAAGTTAAATAAAAAAAAAGAAAAAACCGGTCAAACCGACCGGCTAACCGGTCAAACCAACCGGTTACCAGCTCAAACCGAATTTGAGTTCAAAATTTGAATTCGTCTGGTTTCTAGCGGTAACCGGTCCAACCGGACCGGTTTACCGCTACCGCCGGGCGACGGTTCGGCCGTCCGGTTCGGTAAAAAAACCCCTGGACCACGGCACGGCACCCTGCGACCGCGGTTGCCATGGAAAAGCTGGGCCTTGAGCGACCTGAGGGAGTGCGGAGCGTGTTAATCTGACGGAGGCTAGAGGCGGAACGCTGGCAGCGATCAGCGGAGGTGGTCGGCGGCGCCGCAGACCTCACCGGATGCCATGGCGCCGGCTGGAGTTTTGTCAGTAAGGCCCCTGGATCTGGATGGGATCGCGACTAATAATCACCATCCGAAATATTTACATAAAACACCCTAATTTGGATCGCGATTAACAGTCACGATCCTAATATTTACATATAACCTCTTTTTCTTGATAAATCATCTGCAATGTGCCCCCTCGGCGTCGGCTCCTCCTCGAGCGCTTCGGCTTACACCGATGGCCGCTCCGCCGCCATCTTCCGCCCTGACCGGTAGCGCGAAGCAACACCCCACTCGTCGCCCCGCTCAGGCTCTCCATTTACCTGCAGATCGATCCGGTAAAGAAAGGAAGAGGACCGGTGGCCCCAGCATCGGAGCGATGAGGATATTGAAGGAGGTGTGCTGCCTGAAGCTCGTGCTGGACACGAAGACGAATCTGCCATGGAATCGGTTCTTGCCTCGAATCTTTGCAGATTCGTCTTCCATGGGCAACGCCTGCGGGGAAGTTTTGGAGGCTAAATTTGCTGCTGATGCCGAAAGGTGGAAAGGCCGTCCAATTCTGACACTCCATACAACCGATTATTTGAGGGACATCGAAAGGGAAGAAAAGAAACACAAATACATTATTCGGTTTCCATTTCTTGCTGCACTCGCATCCATGAAGAACCACAGTAATCCATCAATAAAGAATTATTAGTCAGTATACATTATCGTGCATGTGATGCTTCCAGAAATGAGTTCATGTCTGAATGTTCAGACTTCAGAGTTGAGACTTGTGATGGTACCAGTTTTTTATGGCCACAGCATGTAGCACACTTCCATTTCAAAGAGGCGAAGAATAGTGTGTTAGCGGCAGAGCTCAGCAAAACATATACGATACAACTGCATCTATGAAATTCATGAGCACCAAGGCTTTTTCGTTTAAACCAAGGACCTGCTCTGCTGCAGCGGGAGAAAGATTGGTATTTTCATGGCGGCACCAGGCAGCACGCATGCCTTAGACTGTCGTCCTCTACTATGCTTGATGACCGTGCAATGCGGTTGTCGTGTGAACCACATAAAAGGATCGGTCAACAACAAGAATTGGAGGGACTTGAAAACATCTAAATTAATCCTCTATGTGTGTTATACCTGAAGAAATTAAGATGCATATGAGTATCTGAAAGTTATCGTAGCTTGCGACTGCGTCCTCTCTTCTTCTTCTTTTTCTTTTTGCAATTATTTTCCAAAAATGTCGGCTGTCGTCAATGAAATATTTTTATTTCTGTCAAATCCTATTATGAGATTGTGAAATGATATACACGTGCACACCGCGTGGCGTTAGTAGTGATAGTTTTAGTTTCAGTCAGGTTTCTCTTTCTCGAGGCTACCACAAGGTGATAGACATGCTGACATGCACGACGCGCGTAGACGATCACTACAGAATGAATGGTCCCGTACAAATATCGCAGTTGAATGAAAGCACCCGTTTGTGTCTTAAACCGTAAAAAGAAAACAGGTATTCGAAGACGGAGGGCAGAGTCGTACTCCGACGACCGTTGCAGTCATTCTCAGATACTAGATGCGTTATCCGGCATGCAATGCAAATGCAAGCTAAGGTGGTGGGCATCCAAGCAAGCAAAGATTCATTTCAACAAGCATCCGTGCACGTACGCCATGAAAATAAATTGGTGAAAGCCACGGATTGTGACTCGGTTTGAGAGCGTGTGCCACACCCACACCAGCTAGCTTTATTTCAGAGTTTCTTCAGACGCCTGCCTGGCCTGCTCCCTCACGTCAAAACTGTACTCCCCTGCTCCTCTGCTGACTCCTTTAATTTCTGCCGATCACACGTACCGCCTCATAACCTTTGCATTTCCTACCTGTCCATCCATCCGCTTCCTTCTCGCACCCGGGAAATCATGAGCAATAGGATACACCCTTCGGACGCTGCTCGCCGCGCGGCGCCGGATGTATCATCAGATTGCCGGCCGGCGGTGTACACGGTGTGGAAGAGGTCGAGCATGGGGTTCCAGGGCACCGACGGCTTCTCCGTCTACGACGACGCCGGCAGCCTGGCGTTCCGCGTCGACAACTACTCGCGCCGCCGGAAGCTCTGCGCCGGCGAGCTGCTGCTCATGGATGGGCAGGGCACGCCGCTCCTCTCCCTCAGGCCACAGGTAACCTGATTACTTGTTAATTAATTGGCATCATCTATCTAGGGGCAGCAAATGACTCTCTGCTTGTTTAGGATATAAATGCATTTCCCTCAAGTTTAAATGTTTAATTAAGGAATCATTAGTACGTTTCTTAGCCTTTGATCAAGAGATAGTAACACAGAGCAAGTGACTTTATGCTACCCTTTCCTGTATTCTTTTCTTGCTTGTCAATTAATTTCCTGGAAGCAATATGAGAAGTAGTAGCAAATTTGATTAAGGAATCAACAGTACGTTTCTTAGCTTGATTAAGATATCAAAACAAGAACCGCGACATATATAGAGCAAGTGACTTTTATTGTTGTTCCTGAGGTTATCCTTTCCAGTGTTCTTTCCTTGCTTGCCAGTTAATTTCTTGGAAGCAATATTAAGTAATAGCTAAAGTAAGAATTTTTTCATTACCAATCCTTAAAAGCTTGATAGAAGACTGGATGAAACAATTATTTATATCCAACATGCAGTGGTCGATGAAAAATGTCAGCTTTACATTTTGCTTTCTCCTTTATTATTCACGCTATTCCAATTGATTTTCCCTCTCCTGGAAAATGACAGCACCTTAAGTGGCCCGTCAGATGAAATGCATTTATCCTTAATTTTGTTAACTAGTACCTCCAGATTAATTCAAAGATTTGGTGACTTGAAAGAAGATTTAGGGGCCACCAAGTAGGAAAATGAATGCATTCGCCTACAAAACCAAGCAAACAAAAATGCTTATTTCATAAGGAAAATGAATAATATACTGATATGCAAGGGCTTATTCTGTCGTCAACTCTAATAAAAACCTTTTCTTTGCAACTTGCAACACGGCAAGCATAACCATGATCCTAAACCGGCCTTTAATGTCCTTTCCGCAGTTAGTTTTTTACTACTGTAGTAAGCAAAACCACAGCTATTAGCCACGGTAATTAATAATTATTTATTTTGCGTTGTAAAACAGCTTCTGAGCCTGCACGATCGCTGGAACTGCTACACAGCAACAGAAGACGCCCTCGAGAAGAAGCCGTCTCCAACGTCACAGCAGCAAGTCTTCACGATGAGCAAGTGTTCAGCTCTGCAGAGCAGCGACGAAGCAGAGGTCCACATGTCAGCAGCATCAGCAGCAAGAGCATCATCATCATCATCTGGCCTTGGCTGTAAACACCCAGAGGTGGCAAGCGCTCCGGCCTACCGGATCGAGGGCTCCTTCTCCAGGAGAAGCTGTAAGATCCGACGTGGCAGCGACGGCAAGGAGGCGGCGCGGATCGCGAGGAAGAACGCCGGCGTGGCGTCCAGGCCGGTGGCGACGCTCAGTGACGACGTGTTCAGCCTCGTTGTCCGGCCGGGAGTCGACGTGGCGACCATCATGGCTATCGTCGTTGTCATGGATAGGATCTGTCACAGACCCTACACGCCAATGGTGTGTTCTTCGCAGTAGAGGCGTAGTGAGACATCAAAGACAGTGTAAAACCGTAGCTCTAGGCTTGTAGCTGGATCATATCAACGCAGCGAATCCTCTATAACCCGTTTTGCGTCACTGAAAAGTTATCTTGAAGAAAAACAAGTGTATAGAAGCTTCTGGTTTAATTAATGCCGGTACGCATAATGTGACCTCAGGTTGCAGAGGACAGGAGAAAATGGCATTGCATTTTCTAGTGCCTAGTGGATACCTGAAGCACTGAAATTCTTGCCAATCTCAGAGGGTACTCTTGTTCTAGAAACCAGGATCATTTTCAACAACACCACTGAATAATTAGCCTCGATTCCCCACCACAGAAACATACACTTGCGGACAATACATGTAAAGCACTCCAGGGCAAGCGCACCATTGTAACCAGGAATTGCCTGTTGCCTAGTACAGCGGCAATGTCCTGAGATAACGGCATACCAACTGCCCCAGCAAGCTGCAAAGAGAAACAGCCACGAACGTCCTAATTGCCCCCAAATCGTAACCAAACCACAGCTTGCATCATGTGCACTTTGATGGTAAACTAAGGGAGCTGCAAGCTTCTCAGAATGTAGTTTTCAGGTCACTGGCAAACACAAAGGTCACAGTTATTTAGTCCAGGGCATACTGTCGTGTGTATGGACAATGGGCTCATAGCTAGGGGCATCCCTTGGGGACAAAGTGATCCTGATATCAAGCAGATGGCATATCAAAGAATGATAACGACTAAAATCAAGTTCAAGATGCAAGATCTAACCATTTACAAGAGATGTCTTCACCTATGGGTAAAGCAAGCCCAAGTGTTAAGACTAAGAAAAGCCAGTGCCCTCTTTACATTGTTACCACATCAATTGGAATCAATGGCCGTTATGGCGTTATCTATGTATCAACTCACAAAAATGTAATCATGAAAAGACAAAAAAAAAAAAAAGAACAGTGGGAGCTTGTTTGATGCTCTCTTTTTTTTAAAAAAAAAACTATGCTATTAAAGGATACAAAGCTGAAACAATCAGTGAATCATCATGCTTATCAACCAGAACATTTGGGTTATCAAGAACTTACAATCAGAACCATCAGCATGGTGTCATGGAATAAACTTTAACCAAGTCAGTCTGAGATCGTCAGAACTCAGAATTCTTGCCTTCACGAATGAGCTTACCTTTTGATGTTTGGACAACCATGGAAAAAAAACAGAAGCACCATGCAACTAAGCAACTTATTCAGTGAAAAGAACACTGCCGCAAGATTCTCCGAAGCACAAACATAGTGGATATTTGGCAATAGGAATAAAACTTTAGCTCAACGCAAAATAATAGCACAAACCTTTCTGTACTAATCTATTTTGTTTAAGAGTATCAGTTGATTCTGGTTAAACTATCAGCTATGTAGTTTGAGTTGTTCAGACTTTATATTGAAGACAAAAATTTTCACTGAAAGGATTTACGGGACAGATCTAACTACATAATATCAACATAAATCCTGAAGTAGAAAGAACAGAATATTGCCTTTGAACAGTTTGATGGGTGAAGCAACCTCAATTAAATGTCAGTATCTAAATTGAAACTACAGATGTGACGTGCAAAGGTTAAATGATTCTATAAGGTGCAGCAAAATTTTCTTCTTGAACTTTTCCTTTTTGGGTATGATCTCGGCTTCAGAAAATGATTGAGCCAAAACAACAAATGACCATAGTATTTGTGAGTCTAAGTCATAGTCTACAACCGATCACTAATGGCTGCCAAGATTTGATAACAGAAAGTGGTATCTCCTCTCTTACATTTAGAAAAATAAAAGATTTGAAGTAAAGATATAATTCAAACAACAATTGATGCTCCTTAGTAGTACACACAAACTAATTTCTAATCTGAAAGGTTTGCCAGTAAGAATGCAATCCTTACAGGATATGACTATTACTCCATATTACATGACACACTACCATTCCAGTTCACACCAGTGGACACCTCACAATGTCAGCGAAATGATAACTGAATTGCGACAGTGGAGAACAAGTAGAAAGCCTTATTTATGGCAAACAGTTAGCTCAACTAGAAACTAAGTCCTACAGTAGTTATAATTCTAGGAGAAAAGAGCACGGTACTCATTGGCCTCATGAGCCATTTCTTCCATGCTTCTATCTTTCCTCTCAATGTCCAGGTCAAGCTTCTCCTTCAATTCCTTCTCTTTCACATCGATCTATTATATCAAGGAAAACAGTAATTTTTTTTAAATCAGATGTCATAAGAAAGTAACCAAATTGATGGAAAACTATGCCATGTACCGCATCATATATTTCATCGTTTTTCTCAAAATCTCCTTTCTTCCTCGGGATGACATGAATGTGGACATGTGGAACTGTTTGGCCAGCTTCAGGACCATCCTGATAGGTAATATGACTTGTTACTAAGCAACATCATGTTCTTCATTCATAGAATCTAATGAAAAAGAAGTCCATGACAAGCTAAACAAAGGTATGAATAGTACAAGAGAAAAAAGAAGTTAGGATAGCATGTATGGCATAGTATAAATATATACTCCTATATGATACTTTCCAGGTTCACCATTCTCAGAGTTTAGATATCCAAGTAGAACACTCCTTTATATTGCACAAATTTGGAATATTGAGTACCGAGAGAATGAAATCAAGCAGCAAAACTAAACCATAGACCTCACCTGAATAGCAAAGGTAAGTGAAGATGCTTTATGGTACTGCTCAAGACGTACACCGACTTCCTTTGCAGTAATCCATAAGTCACTTGTCTCATCACAGCTTAGATCAGCGAATCTTTTCACTTCACGCTTTGGGCAAACAAGAACATGTATGCATTGTCAAGGAAAAACATTATGCATATAGAATAACACATCTTCTCGATGTGTGATGTATCAAACTTTAAGCCAAATAAATTTATTCAGGTGGGGTTATGAGTTATGGCAGCTTTGCATCAAACGAAAACACCATGAAAATTGTTTCACAACTACAGTAGCAAAGTCAGGCAACCTTTTTCTCCAATAAAGTCAACTGGAGTTGCAGACATACAGTTGTGCCTCAAGTGGATTATTGCATGCTTAAAGAAAACGAATATCTTGGCACAAAATTGCAGACGGTCTCTATGGGAAGATCAATAAAATATGAAGTCAATGGCTCAATGAAATACAGATAATCTTGTACTAAATAAATACTAAAATCTAACTTGATCCTCTAGACAGACTTGATAATCAGGCCCAGAAAGTATAGAATCAATGCAAAGGTTTGACGAAAAATGTCACTGCTGAATTTTTCAGAGCCTTCTTTGTGAACTTTACAGAAGCAGAAGCCAGCAATTCAAGCAAGTGTAATCAGTGATCTTTAGAGAAACCAGTAGGCAGTAGCACAGGTATGCAAGTGGTAAAACTGTATAACTGCCCAAATCTAACTTCCAAGAAAGCACAGATGCCGCTTTGCTGAAACAAAAGGATATGACCTGCATATGAAAGATTGTGTGGTTAAGAAAAATCTGCACAACAAAATCATGTAATGAAATGCAATGCAATGAGGTGGGGTGATTAAAAAAACAAATCTTGAATGCAATGCCCTCAAGAGAAGCACTAGTCAGTAGTCAGATTGGCTCAGGTACCATAAGATTTCAGGGAGCTTAGTTCAAATTCCCAGCCAACCAGAAGGCATTGTCCACAATCCTTGCCTATTGACACTATCACTAATGGTCGAGTGGTACATCGGAGCCTGGCTAGAGAGCTATTGTTCCAGATACACAAGTTATTTGGGTCGCAATGTTTGATAAAAGATCTTCTTCAATCGACGATTAATGTTCCAACTCGCAAAGGCTACAGCAACGAAGCAAGCATCACGAAAGCTGGGGGGAAAAAGGAGGGCTCCCAGGGAGGGAATATTACCAGGGAGGAGCGGGCGGAGGTTGACCATGGCGTAGGAGAGGGGCGTGGCGTGGAAGACCTCCCTGGCGTCGATCTTGTAGGGTCCGAACTTGTAGGACACCTCCATCCCCGGCGGCGGCTGAAGTGGGGAAGAGGAAGAGGAGACGATGCGCGGGTGCGGCAGGCGGCGAAGGAAGAGAGGAGTCGGACGGAGTGGGAGGACGGCACGCGAGCACAGCACAGAGGAAGTGAAACCCCGCAGCATTCACGACAGCCTCGACGGAGGGGAGGGGAGGGGAGGGGGGAGGCGACGGAGCCGGAGAGGAAAGCTGCTGCTGCTAGGGAGTGAAGTGGGCCTGGCAGCTTTTGCTGCTTTGGGCTGCTAACCAGAGAGATGCTACTGGGCCATGTAAGCATGCATTGCAGCCCACCAAATATGGAGTCTGTATCTCAAAAAAAACATGGAGTCTGCCACCATAGTGCGATAAAAAGCGATAGGGAATGATGAGCAGAGTGCGATAAAGAAGGCGTTCACCCGAAAAAAAAAAAGAGTTCAATTTAGCAGATTGACTTTGCGGTCGCATGCAGCAAAGGCAAATAGGATATGATGCAACACTCACTGTGCAAGAAATAAACGAAGGCAAGCTGCTGTCAGAGTTCAGCGCACTGGCATACCCTGCGTGACCGGAAAGCTTCGATCAGTATGCACAACACTTAACTTAATTTGTTGAGCAGATAAGTTGAGCAGACATTATATTATCCAAGTCGTGTAGTGCATTCCGCGTCGGTTTCCATCGAATCATCGTGGCATGCATGGATTCGATATGATGACACATATATACGAGAAGCACGCACTATAGTTGCATTGGGTGCATGGGGGTTGTTTCCTCAAACAAAAGGAAATCAAAGAGTTATGCGATGTAATTAGTATATACACCAATTCAACAAGTCAACAGCCAGCAGCAATCGATCAGGAACAGGATGCATGCATGCGTGCGATAAACAATAATTATCTGGATAAAATTTGTTAGGTCCCTAGTTTAGTTAGCACTCGTTCGTTCAAAAAAAAAAAGTTTAGTTCACACTCTTGGATGCTCTAAAGGATTTTGTCTATTCCTGCTTGATAGGATAGATGCTCCAAAGTTTCTATTCCTCCTTGTGGTGCGCTATAATCTAGCTATTTGCAAAACAAAAAAAAAAGGTGCCATCACATGTACATGGCTCGCTCCTACACTGATGCGAGCAGCGCCAGCAAGTGCTAGCTTAATTAGCCCCTCCCCAATTATATACTTGTGGCGACGATCGATAGTGAGTGTTGCACAGCGGAAGCAGTATCTTTAGTTCTGGAATGGCCACGTACACACATCCCTGTTTGGATGACTTTGTGCTGCGACAGTGACACAACAGCTCGCGATCATTCCCTGCCAATTTTACAGAATGCCGCGTGCTTGTTTGTTGCTTGTCCTGCATGTGGGTGTTCGATCATCTTCTATTAATTTCCTAGGTATCAGCAGGTTCGTCATGTGTGATCAGTGCTAATCTGCTGTTCACTGCTTGATTGCAAACAAGAGATTAAAGAATGCTTGCTTGCTCCTTACAAGGGATCCAACACAGGTTGAGCATGTTGACTTAACGTAAATCGATCATCTGTGGTATATCAGAGAGGTACGTAGTGCATGCATGCACCGGCTTGGGAGTGGGATTAATGGATCGAAAGATGCATGCATCGGAGCAAGATTTATTATTGAATCGGCAGCTAGGATCATCGGATCGATATCTAACGCGCGCGCTTGGAAATGTGTAGCCACCCCGGCCTGCCTCGATTCACCGATACATATGCATCTATCTTCTTGTTGTTTATACGAATGCAGATCTAGTACCGAGAGCTCCCAAGTCTGAGGCTGAAGTGGTGTGCGGGGAAGATGCATGCCCTGGCCTTATTACAACTTCAGATTTTGCATGGGCGTAGAGCACACAGTCCCAATTCTCTCCAGTAGCGTCTCAAAAAAAAAAATCTGATCTCCAGTAGTAAGGAAATGGCGTGCTCAAAATTTTGTTTTACAAATCTTTGGAGCTTGTAAACAGATGTAAATTTTGTTTTACAAATGTTTGGAGCTTGTAACAGATGTAAATTTTGTTTTACAAATCTTTGGAGCTTGTAAGCAGATGTTTGTAATGAATTCCAACCATTTGCCAAAAAATAACTTTGGCATAGTTTCACCAGAGTTCAACCAAAATTTGTTCCAAGCAAAAGTGCCCATGATGAGCAGCATCAGACTGCTGTCTCCAAGATTTATCATTGGAACAGTATTATACTCTTATCTGAATCGTAGGACTTACGCTAGCAAGAGACTTTCTATGCCCGGCCCGTTTGCTCAAACATTCTTTACACATACCGGATAATATCCAACATGCACCCATATCCAGATATAATACTATAGTAACGTAACTGAAGAAACGACGACCACTAGCTCATCATTGTAGATCAAAGCACTTTTCTTCTACGTGCAATGCATATGCCCTGGTGGCCATGTCTTCAGTTGCTACACATCATCAGAAAAATAGGGATGTCCACCAATATATAGGTAAACTATACATATGTATAACATTGATACTATACAGTAGGTCACTGGATCAGCAACGAACAAGAATGCATGATAGACTATTTATACTATATATACTGTACAAGCAAGTTGTAGCCAAAATAAAAAACCTTGGTGGTTGGTGTAAGTTTGCACTGTTGGTTCATCAGATTAAAGCGCGATCAAAGAAACAAAGAGAAGGAGAAGCAGAGAGCCAGATGAGAGGGAATTATAATGAAACTGCTATATGTGTGATGGTAACGGGTGTCCATTGCGCCATCTGTTCGAGCCAAACTGCGAAGCATCACAGCGAGAGATGATCATTCCCCTTCGATTGATCCGAAGTGGAGTAACGCTGTGGCGTAGATGATCACCTCGGCTGCCGTCCTTCGTCCTTCCTATGGGCGTTTCTGGGATTCCGATTCCGATCCGGAGTGCGAAGACCTCGGGGACGCAGAAGAACAACAAACGCATTCTTCATCGCCGGTGCAGCCGCTTTCGTTTCCAATCGGGAGTGCATTGCCTCCAACTGGGCGGCGGCCAGCGGCTACTCCGGTAACGACGCTGCGTGGTGCGAAGCCGCCATGAAAATCGATGTGGAAGGGACCTTTGCCTCCTGCGAGGGTTTCACCGGTGGCGACCTTCGGTGACTTCTTGCCGCCGGCGTTTCGGCCTTCAGGAGCGCAGGAAGCCACCGCTGCCGCAAAACGGGAAGCCGCCGCCGCCGAGTCAAAACAGGAAGCCGCAGCCGATCCGGATCACGATCCGCGTGATACGCGTGTTCGTATCGCGCGTGCGACAAGTCCGGATCGCGATCCGGACGCGACGCTGCGTGGGTCGCGCGACCTGGCACCGGCCCAGCCGACGACACGGAAGCTGCATGTGGACCCGGTAGGGCGTCAACGAACACAGGATCTGCCGACGGAAAAAACTCCATCGTCTTCCACTCGTCGCCGCCGCCGCCTCGTCATTCCTTGTGTCCCGCCGCATCTCCTCACTCCCACATCCTACCGCGACGCACTGATGGCGGGGAGAGGGCGTTCGTTCCGCACGGATGCGCCACAGCGTGCTGCCGCGGGCATCTGCTGCTGTTCTGCCGCGGGCTGCCGGGGCTACCCAGCCGCGGGCCGCTGGAGATGATCCTGCTCTTCGTGGGGGGCCGGCGCCACGTGGACGGGCGGCTGCCCTACCGACGATTGGCACGCGCGGAGCAAATGCACGGGCCGCTGGACATGGCCGCGGCCGTGGTCGTGGCGACCGTGTCTACAACGGTGGTGACGGGGAACAGGAGCTGCCACCTCACAGCCGCAGCGAGACCAGTGCCACCACCAACGCCCTTGACGTCGACTCAGCGATGGCAACGGCGGCCGGTGATGGCGTCAAGGGGAAGCGCAAGCGCACGGCGGAGTGCGTTATTTGCACTGATGAGCATTACACCAACCAGTGCCCACTTCTCCATGGTCCGAAGCCGTCCGTCGCGTACTGTGCTGCCTCTGATGAGAATGGAGGTTTTTTTTCACATCCAAGCAGCAAATGAGCATGACATTGTCTCAACGGAAATTTCTCCCGTCGCTGCCCTCATCACTATGGAGTCTGGTACTGTCTCTACGCAATTGCTTCTAGCTACTTTAGCACGGATCGTTCCAGTTCCTTGGCGATGGGAAGTGCAGGGGAGGGGCACAATTATTTTATTGTTCCCTTCCCTACTAAGGAGGAACTGACCCGTATGGTGGCTACTGGAACGATCACGACAAAAAATAAGGAAGGTACCTTTTCAATTGAAGAATATGTTGATCATGTTCAGCCAATCAAAGTCCTGGATCAGGTGTGGGTGACTGTCACCAAGGTACCACGAGTGCTACGCTCTTTCCTTCCACTTTGGGCAGTTGGAACTATGATTGGGGCTACTCAGAAAGTGGATATTTACCACTTACGGCGTACTGGGGAGGTACGAATCCTTGTTGCTGTTTTGGACATCAAAAAAATTCCTAATTTCGCTGATGTCTGTGTCAAGGGTTGCATGTACCGCCTTTTCTTCAAGCCTGATGAGGAGGTAAACAAAGTTGTTGATGATGATGAGGAGGACCTGCTCACAGATGAGGATAAAGGTAATGATGCGGATGGTGATAGGAGAATGGGGGATGCTAAACCCTCTCCAAACCCACAGGACGGCGGTATGGGGTCCTCTTTTGGTAACCTCCAGCATCCTACATCCCAGAACGGGCAATCCCACAGGCAGGCTACTTTGATCCAAGAGGCACTGGATTTGGCGTGTGAGCAGCTCTTTGATGAGATTAGCATAAAGGTCATGTTGGAGAAAGATTCTGAGGGAAGGAAAAAATATAGCCCGTTGACGGAGGATGAGCGGAGGATGTACAATGCTATGGTGTCACCTCCTATCAACCCTCACCCTTTTTTCTCTGATGAGTTTGAATAGGATACTGGGGACTCTTGTGCCTTTGCTTCTGTGGGAGGAATCCCGCTCTTCGTCTACCCGGATTCGGAGGCGAAACCCAGTCAGGGAGGTGGCACCTCCGCTCTTCCGCTGGCGTAGGACACAGGGGCCATGGTGGTGCCCGCGCCGCCCACCTCGTCAGCCATTGCCGTGGCTACTGTCTCCCTCCTTGAGGGTGGCACGGCAGCGGTAGAGGTTACGGCGACTTTCCACGCCGATTCTGCAGGAGACACCGATCTCCTCCACGCTGGTGCGGGGGAGATATCTGCTGCAGCCACGCCTCCACCCCACGCCGGAGGGGGGGCAGCAGCCGTGGAAGCTTCTGCGTCCCTCCACGCCGACTCTGCCGCTGCAGGAGCCACCGCTCTCCTCCACGCTGGCGAGGGGGAGATATCTGCATCAGCTACACCTCCACCACACGCCGGCGAGACGACAGCCGTGGAGGCCACAGCGACCCTCCACGCCGCCGCTCTCCTCCACGCCGGAGAAGGGGTGACGGCAGCTGCGGAGGAGACGACCGTTCGGGATGGGACACCCCCCCTGGATGGGGCGTCCCATGTTGCTGCAGCTGGAGATATGGAGGAGGTGGCCATGGCCACCATGGAGGACGACGCTGCGACTTCCACTGAGGGTGCCATCCCCCTTGCGCCTAGGACACTATGTCGGAGCAGCAGGAATACGGGAAAGGCTGATGAACACACCCTACTCAAGGCGGAACGTTTGGCAAAGAAAAAGAACCTTGAAGGTAACTCCTTTTCTAGCTTTTCTGATTCCAATATTATTTCAAACCTTGGTAGGGTAGGCATCAACATAGCTACTTCTGATGTTGTTCGTATTAAAAACCTAGAAGTAGACAGATTAGTTTTGAGTGCTAATAAAAATGTTAAAGTTAACTCTACTAATCTAATAAGTGATGATGAAAGGGAAGAAAGACTGGAGGAAGTTCTCAACCACGTTTGTGGAAATTCAAATGAGGGCTTGCTTGATACAGAGAATGATCATATTATAGATCTCTCTCCAATCAGTCGAAAGAAGAAATATAATAATGCAAAGAATCCAAGAAAAAGTAAACTTCCCAAAAAGCCAAAAACCCCTTCCAAAATTATTATAAAATGAAAGGGGTCTTCTGGAATAGCAGAGGTCTTGCAGACTTGGCTAAACACAGATACTTGGATGAATTAGTTAAGGAGGAGCAGATTAATTTTATTACTCTCTCTGAAACTGGTCGTGAGTCTTTCCCCGATCATGTCCTCAAAGGTTTATGTGCTGGACGTGACTTTCTTTGGCATGCTATGGCACCCCATGGTAGATCAGGGGGGATTTTACTTGGAGTTGATCTTAGCGTGTTTGATATTGGGGCCATCGATGAGGGTGATTTTTATGTGAAATTTACCCTTAGATACAAGTCAACTGATTTTAAATTTGTCCTTTATTCTATTTATGGACCGGCCCAATTACAAAACAAAGGTGCTTTCCTAGCCGAACTTGCTAACACTTGCTCTAAGGAGAACCTGCCGTATATCATAGGTGGGGATTTTAATATTATGCGAAAACCAGAGGATAAAAGCAGTGGAGACTTTGATCACAAATGGCCATCCCTTTTTAATGCTGTCATTGAGTCCCTTGATCTTAGAGAGATTGTCATGACAGGCCGCCAATATACTTGGACGGGTCCGGGGGATGATCCGACTTACGAGAAACTTGATAGAATCTTAGTTAGTACGGATTGGGAAAATCAATTTCCTATGACTATGGTCGAAGCGAGGGATCGGAATACTTCAGATCATACTCCTTTAGTGGTCTCCACGGGTACATCCACTCAACTGCCCGGAACTAGACCTTTTCGTTTCGAGAGGGGATGGTTTCTTAGGGAAGGTTTTTACGATATGGTTGTAGATATATGGCGATCAGAAATCTCTGGGTCTTGTCCGCTTGAGCGGTGGCAATCGAAGATACGTAGATTAAGACAACATCTTAGAGGATGGGCGTCTATTTAGCGGGCACCTATAAAAAAGAAAAAAATTCTCCTCTCTCTTCTGCATAATCTTGATAAAAAGGCAGAGCTAGATATGCTAACTGATCAGGAGATCAATTTAAAGCACTATCTCAAGGAGCGTTTAGTTTCGCTTTTAGGGAGGAAGAGCTTAAGTGGTATGAGAGGGCTAAAGTCAAAACCCTCTTGGAAGGTGATGCCAATACAAGGTTTTTTCACCTAGTGGCCAATGGGAAACACCGAAAACAACATATTTATAGACTTGAAGATGACCAAGGCGTTGTTGTTAGTGTTAACCAACTCAAGAGCCACATTACTACTTATTATAAAAGTCTGTTTGGGGACCCTGACCAGACGGATATAGCCCTTATGGAGGATTAGATTCTTGATATTACACAAGTTTCGGCTGAGGAAAATGACATCCTCATTGCCGAGTTCTCTGAACAGGAGGTCAGAGAGGCTATCTTTCAAACGGAGCATAATAAGGCTCCTGGACCCGACGGTTTCCCCGCTGAATTCTATCAAGTGTTTTGGGGGGTAATCAAAGAGGATCTTTTGGCTCTGTTTCATGAGTTCCACAAGGAGGCTCTAGATCTCTTTAGCCTCAATTTTGGGATCATTACTTTAATCCCAAAAATTGAGAACGCCACTAAAATTCAGCAATATAGGCCTATTTGTGTCCTGAACGTTAGTTTCAAAGTCTTTACAAAGGTTGGAACTAACAGATTGAATAAAGTGGCAAAAACCGTTGTGAGGCCAACACAAACTGCCTTCATGCCTGGTAGGAATATTATGGAGGGTGTTGTTATTCTACACGAGACCATCCATGAACTTCATACCAAAAAAGCTAATGGAGTTATTTTTAAGATCGACTTCGAAAAGGCTTATGATAAAGTTAAATGGTCCTTTCTCCAACAAACTTTACGGATGAAAGGCTTCTCACCTAAGTGATGCAGATGGATTCAAAACATGGTTACGGGAGGGAGTGTGGAAATCAAAGTTAATGATGACATTGGCCCATATTTCCAAACGAAAAGGGGACTTAGACAAGGAGACCCCATGTCACCCATCTTATTTAACATCGTCGCTGATATGTTAGCCCTACTTATTGATAGAGCGAAAGCGGATGGACAAATAAGAGGGGTTTTACCCCATCTAGTTGATGATGGTCTCTCTATTTTGCAATATGCAGACGACACCATTATCTTTCTAGATCATGACCTTGAGCAAGCCAAAAATCTTAAGCTCCTGCTATGTGCTTTTGAGCAGCTATCAGGACTGAAGATTAATTTCAACAAGAGTGAAATCTTCTGCTATGGTGCAGCCAAAGAGATGGAGCCTTTTTATACTTCTCTTTTTGGTTGTAACTCGGGGGCTTACCCTTTCAGGTATTTAGGTATACCGATGCACCATAGACAACTCCTGAATTCTGAATGGAGTAAAGTTGAAGAACGCTTTCAGCAAAACCTCTCGTGTTGGAAAGCAAAATACCTATCCTATGGGTGGAGACTGGTCCTACTTAACTCTGTGCTGAGCAGTCTCCCAATGTTCATGATGTCCTTCTTTGAGATACCTAAGGGAGTTCTTAAAAACCTCGATCATTTCAGATCAAGATTTTTCTGGCAAGGATCTGATAAGAAACATAAGTACAGGCTTGCTAGATGGGACATCTTGTGCCGTCCAAAGGACCAGGGAGGCCTTGGGATTTTGAATTTACAACTTCAAAACAAGTGCCTTTTGGCTAAATGGTTAGTTAACCTCTTGAATACTAATGGGACATGGCAATCCTTGCTACGGAATAAATATTTGAGAACCAAGTCTCTTACGCAAGTAACACCCAAACCTACTGATTCTCACTTTCGGAGAGGTCTCATGCATATTAAAGATGAGGTTCTTACTAAAGGTTCTTTCGTTATTAAAGACGGAACCAGCACAAGATTTTGGGACGATACTTGGTTAGGCGATAAACCATTAAAGGATACATACCCAGCCTTGTATAATATAGCGCGAGATAGGCATGTAACTGTCGCCAAGGTTATGTCATCTAGGCCCCTAAATATTTCTTTTAGACGGTCCCTGGTGGACAATAACCTTAGACTTTGGCTTCAACTAGTAGCTCGGGTCTCTAATGTTGTTTTGGTGGACGGAAAGGACTATTTTAAATGGATGCTGACTAAAAATGGTCTTTTTACTGTCCGGTCAATTGATGCTATAGATACCCATCCACCTTTTCGGCATAGGAAGATCTGGAAATGGAAATTACCTCTAAAAATCAAAATTTTTCTTTGGTTCCTTCAGAAGGGTGTCGTTTTGACTAAAGACAACCTAGCAAAGAAAAACTGGAAAGGGAGTCAAAAGTGTGTCTGCTGTAATTTGAATGAAACAATACAACATCTTTTTATTGACTGCCCTTTAAAAAAAAATGGTTTGGAGGATTATTTTCTATGCTACTAATCTGAACCAACCTAAATCTATTAATCCTATGTTTGGCAGTTGACTTAATAATCAAAATAAGCATCTCAAGCAATTGATTTGGGTTGGTGTCTCTGCTTTTTGCTGGGCTATTTGGAAATGCAGGAATGATATAATTTTCAAAAAGACGAAGTTTAATTCTCTTTTGCAGGTTATTTTCAGAGGAGCTTATTGGTTACGATTCTGGGCCCAGTTGCAGCGTGAGGAGCAAGCTAAGGACATCCTCATTACGATAAGGAAAAAGTCTATTTTTGACCATCGAACTATTAAGCGGGTTTGGTTTTGGCCATCGAACTCTAAAACCGGTTATCTTTGCCATCGAACTCTCAAAACCGTTCAGATTTGACCATATAGTGGTTTTGTCAGGCGGTTTTTGCTGACTAGGATGCCATGTGGTGGTAGGGCCCACCTGTCAGTGTCAGTACCTTTTTTATCTCTTTACCAAGCACAGACACCATCATCGGCGCAGAGGCCGCGGTGGCGGCAGCATCGACAACCGTGCCTCGGCCCACCGTCCTCGCGCTCAAGCGCCGCCCACGCATCGACGTGGCCACCGCCCCGAGCTCAACCGCAAGGGCCATTGTCGGCCCGTGCAGCATCGCGCTCTGCCGCCGCTCCAGACCTTTGGTCCATGAGGAAGGAGAAGAGGCAGGCGAGGAGGCCCGCTACCATCCGCTCCCCTGCTCCCTCCGTCGGGTGGTGGTGGTGCGCTGTAGAGGCTCGGCAGCAGCGGCTCCCCATGGACTCGAATCGAGCAGGCACCGCCACCGCCGCCGTTCCTCTCCTCCCCCTCCTCCCGCGACATGGCCGGCTCGGGCCTCCGCCGTGGCAAATCGAGCCTGGCAAGGGCAAATTGCGCGCTCCACGGCGAGTCGCAGCGTGAGCTCCACGGCAAGATGGAGAAGAGGTGGTGGTGGCTGCGCCTGGTGCTTGCGGAGGATGAGGTGTCGGCGCCTGGTGCTCGCGGAGGAGGTGATGGAGATCCCGAGCCCGAGCCCCGACGAGCTGGCGGTGGTTTTGACGATGCCGCCGGCCCAGAGCGCGTTGCTGCGGACACGCAGCGCCGAGGCCTCGACGCCTGCGACGGAGAGGTTCGCCAGGAGGGGCACGTCCACGAGCTCCTGGCTCGCACCGCGCGGGGAGTGGTGTGCAGGGAACGGCGGCGGCGGCTGGTGAGGGAGAAGAGAAGAGAAAGGTGAGAAGAGAGAGATGAGTGCTGACGAGTGGGGCCCACCGCCACGTGACGTCCTTGTGAGCAAAAACCACTGAATGGCCAAATGTGAACAGTTTTAAGAGTTCGATGGCAAAGATAACCGGTTTTGGAGTTCAATGGCCAAAACCAAACCCGTACAAGAGTTCAATGGCCAAAAATAGACTTTTTCCTTACGATAAGCAGGAATTTAGAAGTCGTCGCTCTACAATTTACATATGGAGGATGGAATAATTTTTATCGTTTGCCTTAGTGGGGTGGTTGTTTACCCGTTGCTATTTTTTGCTCCTTTTGAGACTGTCTTGAATGTTGTAATAATTGGCTTTCGGATGTAGAGGCCGGATTTAGTTAATCCATTATCTAAAAAAAAATATGTGTGATGGTAACAGTAGCCAAAGAAATTAAGGACGACAGGCAGTTGCAAGTATGCGAGGTCACGAAGCGTACGTGCAAGTACAACCAAATCAAAAGATCAAAGTAGGTAGCATCAATTTTCCAGAATTACACACCTCTACCATTATAAAAATAGTATCCAAACTAAAAAAAATCAATTTTGACTATAATACCCACATGACATATAGTTATAAAAAATAATCTAAAGAGTGAAATATACTTTTCTATGCAAAGGTCTCGTAGACAAGTTTAGCAGAATTTTATGTAAGCATGAAAAATTGCAAAACCGATATGTAAGCTAGGAGGATTTTTTTTGTTCGACAAAATAGTTGTGCTGGTGGTTCTATACTAGCACGTCCACACCCCTTTTGACCTAACCTCTAGTGTAAGTATATATATCACTACAAAATTCTTATAAGATCTTAAGATTTAACGCCCAAACTCTTGTAGCTATAAACTCTTCTAAAGGCAGGGTATATGTGCTTGTGTGTCATATTGGTGAAAGCGTGTGTGTATGGAAGTGTTTGTGTCTATGGTATGTTTTACAAAGTAGAAATCATGATTAAACATAAAGACATGACCTATGCGGTCACGAAAAAGCATATATGGAATTGTACAAGCAGCAAATGTCACGCCTGAAAAGAAGATGGCCCTGTTGTTGATTTCGATATCAACAACTTTAGTTAGGGTGCGTTTAGATTGGGGAAAGATTCCCCAAAAATACACTGTTCACCGAAAAAACACTGTAGATGAATAGTGTTCTGTGAGTAGAAGGGATGGGATGAATAGTGAAAAGTTGGATGAATAGTGTATTTTTGTGGGAACTAAACGGGGCCTTAGTCTCTCGTAGCTAATCACTCTTCTAAATATCCAAGGCTAGAGTTTCTTGTAGCCAAACACTCTTCTAAAGCCTGGGTATGTGCTTGCACTCTAGTTGCATAAGTGTCTGCGCTATGTTTAGTTAAAAAAGGAAATCTTTGTGGAACATAAGTCAAGACCAATACGTTTAAAAAAAAGCAAAAGCATTTATAGGACTGTACAAGCAATACATGTGGCACCTAGGACGAAGATGACCGTGATGTTGATTTGGATGGCAACAACTTTACTCTGCTCGCCATTTCTATCTCAAGATCTGTTGGTGCAGTGTCTTTTGTAGCCGTAAAATCTTGTAAAGGATATGTTGGCGTTCATGTGAGGTTACATGTGTGTATGAAAGCATGTGTGTTTGTACTGTGTTTCCCAAAAAAAAGGAAATGTTTATGGAACATACTTAAGACATGACCTATGCAGTCACTAAAAAGCAAAAGCAGATACAAAAATGTACAGACAGTACATGTGACGCCTAAGAAGAATATGACCGTCTTGCTAATTATTTCTATCTAAAGATTTGTTGGTTTAGTCTCTTGTACCGTGAACTCTTCTAAAGGTATGAACAGTCATATTGGTTAGGGTACGTGCGCATATGAAAATACTATATGTGTGCGCTATGTTTACCTCAAAAAGGAAATCCTTGTGGAACATTAAGCCATGACGCATGTGATGGTGAAAAGGCAAAAGCATATACGGAATTATTAGAAGCAGGACATGTGACACTTGAGAAGAAGATGATGGTGTTATCGATTTGGATGGCAACAACTTTACTCTCGTCAACATTTGCACCGTATCTCAAAGTCGTTTCCTCTTTGCTTGTATATATATATATTCGCCGACATTATCAGTGGAGAATAACTTTGCGTTGCATGTTCGGTGACGGAAGAGGATTAACTGGTCGGAATATAATGGTGTGGTGCGGGGGCGGCGAGGAATAAGTTCTTGCACCGAAATGCGGCATTATTCCTATGCTGGCTATGAATGAAAGAAGGAATAATGAATTGGCTCTAGCTAGCTTGTATATGTAGGAATATCCTGATTCGTGCACGGAGACTATTCGTCTAATCTCATCCATGGAAATCGGACTCCAGTAGAGGTACAAAACATATTCGATCATCACATGCAGGATGCAGAGTTGACAACTTCCTGGTGCTCCGTGCACTGACATCGTCGGCAAAGACAATTGGGCACGCACGGTAGAGCAGAGCAGAAACAGAGCATAGCATAGCAGAAACAGAGCAGAGCAGAGCAGAGGGCGGCGGGCGCATGCGATCCCTTCCCTGGCCCGCCGCCCGCGTCATCGCTCGCCGTCTTCTCCGCCGCCCACGCACCCAACCCAACCAACCAACTCGGCCGGTATAAATTCCCCACCTCTCTCCCTCCACACTCCTCCCCACCCCACCTCCAACCAATCCGTCCATCCATCCCAATAAGCTCCAAGAGCAGGAGAAACAGAGCAGCCATGACCAAGGTGCACCCCAACGCTGTGGCGCCAGAGGCGGCCATAGGAGGAGCCACGAGTACCAGAAGAACCCCACCGCCGCCGGGCGAGGAGGCGGAGGTGCTGACGGTGTGGCGCAAGTCGCTGCTCTTCAACTGCGACGGCTTCACCGTCTTCGACGCCAGGGGCAACCTCGCCTTCCGCGTCGACTGCTACGCCTCCTCCAGGCGCCGCGCCGAGGTCGTCCTCATGGACGTCGCCGGCAAGCCGCTCCTCACCGTTCGCCGGAGGAGGCTCAGCCTCGCCGAGCACTGGGTCATCTACGACGGCGACGCCACATCAGAGGACGAATCCAAGGCCAAGCCGCTCCTCTCCGTGCGCCGCCACGTCAGCCTCGTCAGAGCGTCGTCCAATAAGAAGAAGGCTCTGGCGCACGTCACGCCCCTCGGCTCTGCTGCTGCCTCATCGGCGGCGGCGTACGTGGTGGAGGGCTCCTACGGCCATCGGGCCTGCGCCGTGCGCGACGCCGGCGGCGACGCGGTGGTGGCCGAGGTCCGCCGCAAGGAGGCGGTGGGCGACGACGTGTTCCGCCTCGTGGCTGACCCGCGTCTCGGAGCGCCGCTCGCCATGGGGCTCGTCATCGCCCTCGACGAGATGTTCGCCGGGACAAGCTCGGCGCGCTCCCTGCTGCGCAGGACATGGTCGGCGGCCTAGTTTGCCTCACATGTCACCATGGCCAATTTGATCGATCACTACTTGTAGTACTGGTATCTAACGCAGTGTACTCTACTGTACATGACACACCCGATCGATTGTTAGCGCCAGCAGGAATTTTAGCATGCTGGCTGCAGAACATCTAGTGTTTTAGTGTGCCCAATCATATTCATTCAGATACTACATGTGCACTTGTCTCAAAACAAAAGGCAAAAATCGCTGCAATGCAATACATGGATCGTTTTACTAGTCATGTGTTTTTTTTTTTTTTTTGCTTCTGCCAAGAGTAGTGATGAATAGAAGAACGGTGCCATGGGAAAAGAAGATTATGTGCAAGTCTGCTGTGTTGAATTGAGATGTTAGTCTCAGATAAAGAAGGCTCTGGAGATCGGCCGGTACACTGAAACGGTCTTCATTTTCAGGCTATTGGACTAGCTTACTTTTGTGGTGCTCTAGCTGACTAGTACACCAGACCAGGGACAACTCATATATGCATGGTGTTTTTTTTGTTCACCCTATATATCCTGATGATGGTAGTGGATGCTGCGTGGGTTTTCCATTGACAGACAGTACAGCAGTACCCTAGCTTGGATTCTTTGATATGACAAATGATCCATGCACCGGGAATGCAAGGCCGGCGCACTAGCTATTCGCTGCTTGCGTAGGAGTATATATATGCGTGTGATTATTTGGTCAAACAAAGTAATCCAACTAGTAGCTACTACTAGCTGGTTGCGCAAATTACTATACTATAGTATATAAAAGTGTGCATGCATCAAGAGTCAACAGGTGCAACTAACCGATTGCGATCATCACCAACTTCACGATTAGCTAGCTGCCTGATTTGATTAGCTGCATGCCTTTTGGTTCATGGATGGATGAATTAAGCGTTGACCCCATGCCCCTTCCCTTGTGGTCTGCGCACCGGATTGCATATAAAAGCAATGCACTACA
Organism: Digitaria exilis; assembly: GCA_015342445.1. Lineage (NCBI taxonomy): Eukaryota > Viridiplantae > Streptophyta > Magnoliopsida > Poales > Poaceae > Digitaria > Digitaria exilis. The sequence continues at coordinate 346,788 of JACEFO010001764.1, read as the reverse complement.
TATATATATGGCCGGATAATATTTTGTATATTGTTTATAATCAACGTATAGAAGGAATGAAATTTGGATGAATCTGTTTCGTGGCAATCCTTGCAGCGGCCACATGCATGGGCATTCGATCGGATAGAGCCCACATGCCGCACCGCACAGATGTCGATTGGGGCTTGGGGAGGCTCAATGTTCCCTCCAAAGTTTACATGCTGTGTGTGCCTGCGGAAGGAATTGCCAGCTCGGATGCGCGATTACTCTGCCTTCCTGCTTGTGAGTTGAGTTTGCATTGGCGTGCGACCATCTCTATCTGATCGCCATCTGTGCGTTGAGGCATGTGCAATGTGTGTTGGGCAGCTAGCTAGTTTGCATTTGTAAATACTGTTGGGTACAGTGGTTGGCCGGATTGCAGGGCACTGGGTCGCCCTGCTTGTCCCCTGCAAAGTCTACATGCTGCATGTCTATCCAGTATACTCCATATTCCATTGCATTGGTCGTCCCATGCATATTCTCATGTACCAGCACATTGCATCGTTTGGTCTGTATTGCTTCTGTATGCATGCACCAGAGAAAAAGCGCGTATCAGTATGTGGGTGTCGTTCAAGCTAGGTAGCGCCTTTTGCCAGTAGGGATCTCGGAGCGAGCATGCATGCATGCATAGCACCGGCCACAGCCAACACACCGTATGCTGGATGGTCGACTAGTGGGGTGTTATTTGCATGTGTAAGTGTGCATGATATTTTGTTTGCTAAAATGTAATATTTTTGTAGTTCGTTGTAGATCAGATCAATTTGTTAGCAGAAACAGGCAACCTCTGTCTATCTATCTATCTATCAGGTCAAAGTCGTCCTCCTCTGGTTCTGGTTCTGGTGCTGCTCCTCCTCGTTGTAGTCGTCGTCGTCTGGCATAACCAGCAGCAGCTGGTGGCGGCAAGGAGGGCATACGGCTTTGCGGCGTAGCCACTGCGAGATGCAGTCGTAGTCGAAGGCACGTGAGTAGGGCTGTGTTCAGGTAAAAAATGTAATTTTAAGTTTATATTCATCCTCCTCACATAACACGCTTCTTAGAAAATTCTTTCTTCACATCTCTTAGAGCCCCCGCACTGGTGATCCGGCTCATTGTCTCCACGTAAGCACTTGAGTTCTCTCTATTTGTCACATCATTTGAGTTATGATATGTGAGGCCACTACAAAATAAAAAAGAATATTTCTCTCACCACATCCCTCACAGGAACAGAAGGAGATGTACAACCAGAGTTCTCTCTCCTCTTGCACCGGATCGTAATATTGAATCGGCTCTTCTCTCTCCTCTTGAATCGGAGCTCTCTGGTCATTGAATCGGATCATGAATGTGTCACGTTTGCTGATGAATCGAGGATGAATCGGGCAGCACAGATGGCCTTATTCATCATCTCACATAACATGCATCCTAGTAAAAAAATACTTTTTCCCTCCCCTATAACACAGCCTAGGCATTGCCCGCAGCGTCTCGTAGGCGCGGAACTCCTGCAGGTACACAAGGCAGTCGACCATGTACACCAGGCCCTGCTCGATGGCCTCGGTCGGTGGTGCCACGCTTTCTGCTGCGGCTACGATCAATGAGATCTTGGTGTAGATCTCTTGGTCCAACAGGATGTCCAGTGGGCCGGAGTAGTTAATTATATATGGTAAGGATGACGGCGGGACCCGACGCATATCCGAGACGGAATCCCCCGACCCAAAGATAGGTACGTACACGGCCGCCGCTGCTGCTGCATCGTATTGTTCTATCAAATATCGGAGATTCGGAGGACCCTACTCTAAGCTACTTGAGATGAAAAAAATAACTGATATAAGAAGAGGATGTGGATCGATATGTGATGGGAGCCTACTTACATCGATCTCACATCCATGTGTTATATCGATCCAGAATTCCAGATGGTCCATGCATGTTGCATGGTTGTTTCATCAGCAAAGCTAGCTAGTAAAATGATGGAAATAAAGAAAAAGAGGAGAAAACACAGTGGATGGAAGGAAACTCTAACGTCGTTAGCTCGCTAGATAGCTCTCCAATAATGTGGATCGATGATAAGCCCGAAGAAGACAAGCAACGAACCAACGACTGCATGCTCATCACGGAATCCAATTTCCATGGCGCGCTCCCGCTCCATCCATACCCATACACGCGTCGATCAGTAAGCAAAAGACTGGAGAGAAAGATCAGGAATTCTTCATCTGCTTTGACCAAATGAAAAGCTAGCTACTGCGCCATGCATGCAGGGGCATAAAATCTGCGACGCACGCAGACAAAAAGGGTGTTGCACATGGCACCCTCACCAGCGTTTTCCTTTCTTATCTGGACTTCCTCACTCTCACACTATTTTTAGTAGAGTCGCGTAAATCAAATTCTCACCTTTTTATTACTTGCAATTTCGGTTATTTGCAAATTAAGTTGCATTTAGTAGTTGACAAGTATAGCACGAAGCCAATGGAGAAGGATCAGAATCATGGAAGCCATATCATCATCGCAGGTTAATACTATTAGAAACCAAAGCCTTCCGGATCTCCCATCTGGTTCCCGTCACTCCCACTCCCAGAAGTTTGTGAGGCATGGAAGATTATTGAAGATCGTCTCGTTGTCTTCCCTCAAGCACACACACAAATACACAAGAACCCGAGAGGCACATGGTTTGTGTAAAGAGTAGCACACTTACTTCTCATTATCTCAAGGTGTACATGCAATCTCCTTTTATAGATGTAACTAGTAGAATCCCAATCGCTCACCATCATGAGTGGGAGCATGAGTGCAGCCTTTGGGGCATTAAGGTAGGATCCCAATGAAGGTGGAATTCTTAACAAATACATGTAGGAAAAATTAAAATAAATTGTATAGGATATTCCTTTCTTTCTTTTTTATCCATTTGAGAAACCACCAAAGCTCATCAGCCGTGTTGGCTCTGTCAATTTTAAAATATTCCAGTTAGTTCGTTATCCTGTACATATGCATAGGGGTAACATATACTAACATAGGTGAATGTTGAGTGAATAAGTATATGCTTGCATTGTGCCGCACACAGATAAAGGGAAAGGCAAATACTATTCATGTTATATTTGTATATAGTACCAATTCAAAGTAAACGGCTTATAGAATATGTGAGAATTGATATACATAGATATAACATTTGTGTGCGCAGTAAATATAAATGGGGGAGGACGGACTAGGTGTAGCATAAGCAGCAGCATGCGTGGGGTGGTCATTGTTGACGCTGTTGCTTTGGAGGGCAACCAGTCACAGCACTTTATAGTCGGTAGGCCAATATCTCAAACCTTCTCCTTTCTTTTCATGCCGACCATTGAAGTATTATCGAGAAGCACTTTTTCATGTCCATGTGTCGAAAGTGTATGAGGCCAATACTAGGGTTGGCACCTGCGTGTGTGTTGGACTTGATCGCTCTTGATTGTAACTCTCCTTCCTAGTTAAATAAAGCTCTCTTTTTTCCGCAAAAAAAAATAAATAAAAAATACTAGGGTTGGCTTGTGGTGGTGTGTGGGCGCGAGCGGCAAGGAATAAGTTCATCCATCCGCCGAAATTTAATGCATGGTGGAAATGAATGAATTGGTCTGCAAGCATTAGAGAGAAATGTAAATGATCTTGAAGTGTTTAAACAAGTTAAAAGCTTATGTACGGAGAGACTAAAATAGTTGAGCCTATAATCACGAAATGGAAACAGGTTACTGGAGAGAAAAAAGAAAGAAAGAAGCGCTTGAAAAAGCGGGTTAAGCCACCAGACGCATCGTGTATTCGTGTCTGAAGCCCATGCAGTGCAGGCGGTCAGCCCACCTCACTTGTCATCACTTGGGTATAGGCAGCGTACGTCGGTACGTGCGTGTGTGGGTCCGTCTGGGTCTCCCGAACAGGTCTTTTATAATACACAATACTAGTCTATACTAGTGTTAAAAAAGACTAGTATAAAAACATCTAACGGCTAATATTAATTCTATACTACTCAAAACATCACATATGGTATAAGCAGTATATGAGAGTAGTGTAGGTGGTATAAGGGTAATATAGGAAAACAATAAATTGTATTTGTGTAATATTTTTTACATTAGATTAAATAGTATTTATATGATATTATTTCTACATTAGGCATTCGAAGAGATTTTTCGTCTGCAAGTATATTTTTCTTGCCGTCCGTCGTCGTCGACCGGCGGGGAACGGCAGTGGCAGGCGTTACCACTTACCACATCTTTCACCAGGATAGGGTCGCACAACGGCTGGCCGCTGGCACCTAGTGTGATTCGCCGCCGGCGAGGCAGATTAGGCGGACACTTGTGCCGGTGATTCGGGAGTTGTGGCGGCGGCATGGAGCCTGCCTGCCTGTCGTGTCTCCAGAACTCTAAGAAACGAGAGCTCTGTATGTACAACAATGGCTACGATTATGCATGACGACTAAACTACAACAATTTTTCGGAGGGGAACAACGCATACGGAAACAAAATTAAATGACTAAACCGATGTAGCAATTCAGGGTACACAATTTGTTGAAAATAAAATTTCTTAACATCGCAGGTTGCATTAAATCTCTAGGAATTCCATAATGGTCTTATCCTCATTCAGTTCTTTGGGCCGGCAGCAGCTTGTGGACGAATTTCTTATCCTCGTTCAGTTCTTCGGCTGCCAGCAGCACGGGGATGAATTGGGCAGAGGCGGCGGCGGCCGGGTAGGCAGGGAACTGATCTGTAGCCGGCGGCGGGACGTACAGACGCACTGGGCAAGTGGGCAGGAATGGGCGCCCTCAGGCCATGGCCGGTCAGGGGCGTCCTCGGCATGGGAACTTGGGCAGCGATGGTGGCCGAGCAATCTGGAGGCGACGGCGGCAGCACATCATGTTGAGCCAGGAGCCCGGGACGTCGGCCAAGAAAAATGGGGCGGCGGCGGCGAGGCGTAGAGGTTTTCCTGGGCCTATAGACGACCAGGGGCAACCACGCGGCTGATGCACACCCCTCCGACGTTTGGCTGCCGATGGCCATGAACTTGTGCCGAGGACAGAGTTTGGGGCTGACGGGGAATACATGGAACGAAAGGGATGGAATGCGATTATATTAACATATATTGAATGATTACTATATTACCCTTATAAATGGATGGTTACATCTTCTCCATACCTTATACTACTGAGTGGGAGTATCGTGCGCTGTAAAAGAGCTTCCCCGAAACCACCACCACCCGGCGTCCCGGTCGGCCAGCGGCCAGCTATAAATCTTGGCACGCCTCCTCCAATCCAATCCATCGTAAGTACGCAACGCAACAGGCACGAGACCGATCGAGAGGGAAATCCAAATGGCCAAGGTGCACCCCAACGCCTCGTCTGGCGACCCTTCGTCGTCGTCGTCGTCAGAGGAGGCTGTGCTGCTGACGGTGTGGCGCAAGTCGCTGCTCTTCAACTGCGACGGATTCACCGTCTTCGACGCCAGGGGCGACCTCGCCTTCCGCGTCGACTGCTACGCCTCCTCCAGGCACCGCCGCCGCGCCGAGGTCGTGCTCATGGACGCCGCCGGCAAGCCGCTCCTCACCATCCGCCGCATCAACAGCCTCATCAATCTCGCCGAGCAGTGGGTCATCTACGACGGCGACGCCGCGGGAGTCCGAGCCCAGGCCGCTCCTCTCCGTGCGCCGCCACGTCAGCCTCACCAGAGCATCGTCCAATAAGAAGAAGGCGCTGGCGCACGTCACGCCCCTCGGCGCTGCTTCTGCATCCTCGTCGTCGTCGTACGTGGTGGAGGGGTCGTACGGGCGGCGGGCCTGCGCCGTGCGCGATGCCGGCGGGGACGCGGTGGTGGCCGAGGTCCGCCGCAAGGAGTCCGTGGGCGACGACGTGTTCCGCCTGGTGGCCCACCCCGGACGCCTGGGCGCGGCGCTGGCCATGGGGCTCGTCATCGCCCTCGACGAGATGTTCGCCGGAACCAGCTCGGCGCGCTCGCTGCTGCGCAGGACATGGTCGGCGTAGCAGAGGGGTCTGTAGTGACAGAGAACCCGGAGGCTGAGGCCCCAGGTGTCAGAAGCAGCAGATTAGCATAGTGTTTAGCAACCAGGCTCAGCCTCAGAGCCCGCTCTGCTTGTGCGCTTGTGCCTGCCGTCCATCATCTCAAGAATGAAGATACAATAACCAGGCAGCCAACTAACTAGTCACCACTGCAGGCGCGGCTGCTTAGTTTTGTCTGTTGCACACCTCAATTTTTTGGCTTGTTGATTGATTAATTGTTCTGAGCTTCAGTTTGTTGATTCAACTCTCTAATTCAGAGCTCATATGTTGTTGGAGTCTTGGAGACTCTGGTCTGCTGATATTTTCTACACTAGCTGCCTACTACAGTGCTGTAATGCGCCTAGTGTCACTCATAGAGCATGCATGATTCAGCATAACATGCATAGCACGAAACAAAAAACATTTGGCCAGCCTAACAACCAAACCGCTGAGAAGCGCCACCCGGCCTGGCCAACCTATCCACTCCCTGTGCCATCTCTGTCAGCGTGCCCCAGCTGCCAATCACACTATATATAGAGCCACGCACGTTTTAATCGCCTCTGTTTTGGTTTGAAGCAAGCCGAATGACAATGAGGAATACGTGCAAATTGCTCACCATGCATCCATCGTCCAACCCTCAACTCCGCGTCTCCTAATGTGTTGTATTCATGGTCCTGATCATCATCAGCAGTATCCATCACATTCAGACTTTCAGAGTGCACAACCTGAATTAATCTGCCTCTCCATTTTGCTCGTATGTATAGACCAACAGTTACGACGGAGAATTAAACATCATGCTAGCCACAGTTAGGGTGTATTTAGATTGGGGAAAGATTTTCCGAAAATACATTGTTCACCAAAAAAACATTGTAGATGAATAGTGTTCTGTGAGTGGAAGTGGTGGGATGAATAGAGAAAAGTTAGATGAATAATGGTTTTTTTGGAACTTTTTTTAATCTAAACGGGGCCTTAGTACAAGGAAAACAACACACGCCTCTACCTTGGGCTAACAAAACAGAAGCACTCCTAGCCTAGCTACTCTGCACCCTGTCGCCGAATACAGTAATATGTGCAGATGAATTTGTAGAGTAGTACTATGTAACGACAATTGTTGCAGCTCGATCTCAACTATTTTTGGTGATGAACTCATGTAACAATCCCTTCCCCCATCATAATATCGCAACTATGTAGTAAGACCTGCTGTTACATGGCCGTTTCTTGTGCAGTCAGTCTATCGAATGGAATTTGTGCTCTCCTCTCCAGTCAGTCTCACCTCTAGTATGTATGACTAGCTAGGTTAGCCAAATCTCGTTTGGCAGACAGTGATGTTGACCAGTAAGTCTCATTTTCAGAGGTGATGAACTTTTGCACTTTTTTGTATTCAGGCCGAAATAGGACAAGTTTTCCAGGAAATTGTGTGCACTTTTGCTGACTAACATACTCCTGCATTTATGTCCTTTTGTTGAAGATTAAGAAGCAAGGATGCAGCTTAGTTTGTGCACATTTAATCTGTGCACATAAGCCCATCCCCAACCCATCTACTAGGATGGTGTCCATAGCATTAAATAGCCTGCCACATAAGCAACTTGGTGATGTGGCAAGAGAATTAAAGAGAGAAGAGAAGGACATGGTGTCTTGCATGAGAAACCATGTCTACACAGGAACCAAGAAATGAAACTTGATGATAGGGAGAGGAAAATGAGAGAACATATGTGATTGGATGGTAATTTATTTTTAAGAAACTATGCATTGGAGAGGTAATTTCTATAGGTAGTGTCTATATGACATGGATGTATAGAAACTACTTGATGATGTCTTAGGTTGGGAATAGCCTAACAGTTAGCTAGTTAGGTTCATGCTCTATCATCTTTCTCCATGTATATCAGTGACCAAAGGACCACACAAGAAAACAAATGCATCGATCTCATGTTTAGATGCGATGGTGTCAACTTTTTCTATGCACTTTTCCTGGATCGAAAAGATTGATGGAAGTAGTTTGTTTGCAATGCATGTCAACCCGACGAAAATTCCAACAATTCTTACGTACATTGAAGAGATAACAACAATGCAAATGCATATATAGTTCCCCTTGCATCCGAAAGTCATGGAATGTGAGTCATGCCATGCGTGATGCCCACGACTAAAAATTTTGTATTAATCCATCATCCATCATAGAAGATGCCGAATGGAATGTGTGTTCCCCTCTCGATCAATCTCTTCTCTCTCCTAATACGAGGATTACTGTAGCGATGTTGACTGACCAATACTACTACGCACGTAGTCTTTTTCGTTAATTTTTCCCCATCTAAACGCATTTCGTCAATTCTCCCTATCTAAGCACCCCCCCCCCCCCTAGCCAAGGAGACCGTTGATTTCAGGTGGTGAGCTTTTGCACTTTTTCTAGCCAAAATGGGAGAACTTCCCCAGGAAAGTGTACTGTGCACATTTTGTTGACCACTCCGTACCTACAACATTCTCCTGCGTTTGTGTCCATGCCTTGTGTTAATGACTATCCCTCCGTCCCATAATAGATGACATTATAGGATGCGTGCACGTGTTACTTTCTCAACTTTAAATCGATTTGTAGAAAAAAATATATGTAATATTTATATCTCTAATAAATTTGTTAAAAAAACTAGATTCAAATATCTATCTAATGATACTAATGATGTATCATAAATATTAATATTATTTTATATATAATTGGTTAATGTTGAAAGATGCTGTTTTTATTGGGAAGCGAAAATGATATATATTTTGGGACGGAGGGAGTAGGTGTAAGGATGCTGCTGTTAGACGGTTGTGCAAATTCCACTTGTGGCCTTGTGGGCACAACCGTATGGGATGTGGGTGGGTGTGGGCTTCCACTTGTTTGAAGATCAAAATGTGGCAAGTCCCAAAGGAAAGCACAGAGCCACAGACGCTACGTAACAATGGTTCTTTCTGTAACAGTCCACTATTTTCAAAATGGGAAAATTTTAAAAACTTTTGTTGTGCTTGAAAAACTTGGCTTAATCTTAAGGATGTCTTCATTTCTCTCCCCAAAAATTCCTAGAAAAGGATAATTTATTGCCTAAGGACTATTTAAACACTACAATGCTGTTGGGTTTTCCCTTGGATTTTATTTGGATCTTTGTGTGGGGTTTGAATTTAAATTTCAATTCAAATTCTAAACCTAAAACTAACTTAGGCCCTAACCAAACGAACCCAGAAAACCGGCCTACCCTCTAGTGCCAGCCCGGCCCACCTCTCTCTCCCTCTCTCTCGCGCCACAGCCCAACAGGCCGCAGGCCCAGCCGCGCTCGCGCTCGCGCTCCCGCTGACAGGTGGGACCCACCTGTCGGCGCCGAGCCAACGCGTCGCGCTCTCTCTCTCTGCTCAGCCGGCCCCACCTGTCGGCGCATTTCTCCTTCATCGCGCGCGCCGTGCGTTCTCCCTCTCGCTCGCTAACAGGCTGACCCCACCTGTCAGCATTACCCCTTACCTCCCGACAGGGTCACGCGATACGAATGACCCTGCCGCCGCTGGCCTCCCGCGCTCTCCCAGCCGCGCCGCTGGAGCCTTCTAGAGGCCGCGCTCGCGCGATTGCCTGCTCCTCGCAGGCCCCACAACCACCATCCCGCGCAAACCCTAGCCAAAGCCCCGCGGATGCACGCCGCGTGTCCGCCAGCGCAGACGTCGAGGATCCTCGCCGCCCGCCCTACCAACCACCACACGCACTCCCTCCAACCCTAGCCTCTGCCCTATATAAGCTCTAGCCAACCCCAATTGCAACCCTAGCTGCCAATTTGGGGTTTTCCCCTTTCCACCCGCCGCCACCAGTGAGGAGGAAGGAGAAGGAAGAGGAAGGGAGAGGAGGAAGGAGGAGGGAGAAGACCGCGGCAAGGAGGCGACTTGCCGTTGCCTGGAGCCAAGCCGAGCCGGGGACGAGGACGAGCACCGAGCCACGCTGCCGCGGGAGTTGAACGCCGATGTCGACGTCGCCAAGCCGGGGACGAGGACGAACGCCGACCGCGAGCCGCACCTCTACACCACGCGTGCCTGCATCGACTCGCCACGGCCCCACCGATCATCCTATGCCGCCAAGCCCTCTTTTTCAAGCCCAAGGTGAGCCCTTTACCTCGCCGTGCCTCTGCTCTGCTCCGGCGGGTCGCCGTGAGCCAGCCGTAGCGCCGCCGCCGCTAGGAGCCCTACCCTCTCTGTTCGGCCGTCGTGCCGCTTGCAGGAGCCCCAAAGATGCACCTTTTGGCCTTGGACGTGACCGTGGGCGCGGGTTGCCGCTGCCCCGCGAGTTCGCCGTCGCGGCGAGCCGTTCCGGCCGCCGAGCCACGTCGCGTCGCCTCGCCTCGCCGCACACGCGCGACGCGCTAGCTTGCGCACGCGACCGCACACATGCACGCACGCACACAGGGCCGCTTGCGCACGGGAACGCGGCGAGCGCACGCTCGCCGGCGTTCGGCCATGCCGTTGCGGCATTTCGCCGAGCGACTGGCGGGCACGCCCACGGTCGGCCGCACGGGCGCTGGGCCAGGCTGGGCCAAGCCGCTGTGGGCCGCACTCAGCCCATGACAGGTTACGGCCCGTGAGCCGAGCCTGCCCGAGAGCCGCACTGACCGCGGGGGCCCACCTGTCGGTGACCAGCCCCACTGACCACTGGGGCTCACGCGCTGACGTGTGGGGCCCACTGACCTTTGACCTTGACCGGTCAACGATGACGTCAGCAGGGCCCACTGCTGACGTCATCACCCGGTGGTCCCTGTGCTGACGTCAGCATGGCGTCATGATGATGATGAGAAAATGCGTTTAATAATTTCAGAAAATGCTTTAAACTTAGAAAATTTATAACTAATTCATTTTAATTCATAACTAGTTCATTTTAACTCAGAAAAATGTGAAATCAATTTCTATAATTTTCTAAAATCATGGATAACACTTTAAAAGTGCAATTAAAGTTATTTGGGTCTTTCTTGGGTTCTAGTTGGCTCTTATTTGCAAATAGGCCCCTAGACTTACACTAATTTACAGGCAGGAGCCGCCGCCGGAGGAGCACTGACCGAGGAGGGCCACTTCACCGAGCAACACAACTACCCCACTCGCTCAGGTTCACGCCCGTCTGCTTCTTTGAATTCCCATAGGCATTGCTTACTAGAGACGCTATGCTTGCATGTGTTGCTTGAGCTGTGAACCTTGCATAGCCTGTTTTACTTATCGTATGCCTTGTTACCTACTGCTTATCATATCGTACCTTGTTATATGATGATGATGAGATGCTATGCTTGCTTGTGTGTGGGTTATGTGGTAGATATTCTTGGCGTGAGTGTGGAGATAAAACTGAGAAGGTGTATGGTGATTTTGGCCCTACTGGGTCTTTGTTGGTGCGGGTAATAACAACCCAATCTTATATCGGGGCAGGGTGACTTCTGGGTCACCTGGCAGACTCTAGGGGAGATGGCCCCCTAGGGTACCCTAGGGGAGGTTGGACCCCCTAGTGGTTTTATGACTTGGAGCCAGGTGTAGGAGGTTACTTGAGAGGGTGAGGAAGGAAGACTGCCTCCCGTACCGGTACCTTAAACCTTGTTCACTGTCCTGTGTTCACTGTACCATACACGCCAACTTGCCTGAGATGTGATCGATAACGACTAGCCTAGCTAAGGTGGCACCCGAATGCAGGAGATCATAGTTTGTGTATGTGTGAGGGGTGAGTGCTCGTGCCTTACACCCCCGATGGGCAGCCCTGGTGGTATGCTTTCACATCTCCTTGGTGCCGACGACTACGGCCGAAGGCAACCAGACCAGGGAGACCAGGAGGGTGCTAGGATAGAAGCTGTGCATCGCCGAGAGTTGGAGGTGTGTGTTGAGGTGAATGCCGCCGGGAACCCGTCATGTGATGGGACTCGCCCGGGGATAGTTATGTGGGTTATGGTGGGATGAGGTTAAACTGTACTTATGTTGCCGCTTGCATAGGAAAACTCCAAGCCTACTTCCTTTGACGTTTTGTTATACCATTAGTATGTTAGTCCATTTAAAGCTGCATTCAGTCGGTGACGTGTGCCTGTTTCATTCCTTGGGAACAGAGAGTGAGTATCCTGGAGATGAGGTGGAGTTCGACGCCAACTTCGACTACTGGTACGACTAGGCGACGGTCTACACTCAAGCCAGCCTGTGGAGGAGACGCGAAGATGGTGATCTGCCGACAAGCTTCCTAGCGCTAGTTATCTTTACTTTGCATGCTTAGCCCTGCGTGACGAATAATTTAAACCTTGTTTCGGGATTGTAATAACTTATTAACTCTGTGATGCTTTATCGATAGTTTGGAACTGTTATTCGACTGTTTCGAGTTCTGTACGTGGTAGCTACTAATCCAGGGACAACCACAAGGGTACAGGGAGTCGGGTTTTCAGTATGGAAAATCCGGGTCGTTTCACTTTTGCAGTCCAAAAAGATCAGTGACTGTATGGAGCCGGGAAGATTGCAGAGGATGAGAAAACAAAGGAAAAGATCAGTCACTGTATGGGTATGCCATTGCCATATGGGGTCTGCTTTTGAGAGCTCTGTGCCAGTTTCCTCTATGAGTAGAGAAAAGAGAACGTTTCTTGCTTCTCCTAATCATCCGCAGTGTACATTCAGAACTCAGAAGCTGCTTCTCCATTTTTCTTGTATGTAACCGCAGCAGTAAGGAGTTAAAAATCATGCCAGCAGTTAGATCAGAAGGAAAACAAAGCAAAACAACACGCATCTGACATCTCCTTCGCCTTACAAAAAATTAAAAAAAAAAACGCTGAGTGCAGATAAATCTGTACCAGTACTACTCCATGTAACGAGAATTGTTGCAGCTCTCCATGTAGCGTGTGACTGTAGTAAAATATAGTCCTTATGTTCACCAATATATTGCTGCTGCCTGCCATGTTTGAGCATTGTGATACACAACTTGCAATCCATTCTGGAAAAAAAAAACCAAAACAAAAAACAAAAGGACCAAACGGGTTGCCAAGGAGCCGGTGCACATGGGCTTTTGCTCGCCGCCGCCGATCCGACCGTTTGGCCCAATTCCCACACGCTCCTCCCCCCCTTCTTCTTCCTCCCTCCCATCGTTTGCATTTCCCACTCTCCCCAATTTCAAAATCCACCTCCACTGCTAGGGTTTGCCTTTGCGGCGCAGCGCCCTCTTCTCGCGATCCGGGTAAGGCGATGGAGATCAACATCGTGGACAAGTACGAGAAGCTGGAGAAGGTCGGCGAGGGCACCTACGGAAAGGTGTACAAGGCGCAGGACAAGGCCACGGGCCAGCTCGTCGCCCTCAAGAAGACCCGCCTCGAGATGGACGAGGAGGGCATCCCTCCCACCGCGCTCCGCGAGATCTCCCTCCTCAACCTCCTCTCCCACTCCATCTACGTCGTCCGCCTCCTCGCCGTCGAGCAGGCCGCCAAGAACGGCAAGCCCATCCTCTACCTCGTCTTCGAGTTCCTCGACACCGACCTCAAGAAGTACCTCGACGTCTACCGCAAGGGGCCCAACGCAAGGCCTCTCCCCCCTCACCTCGTCAAGGTAACCAACCGACGATACTCACTCATGTCAATTCTGATTACTTCTTCTTCATCTAGTACTGCTATATTAGACTGCTCAATTCCATTCCATCACCTGCAAAAATGATACCTTGTGTACTGATTCATTCTCCAACCAATATGAGATATTGAGGGCTTTGTGATCGGAGATTCAGGACCAAATAACCTGTTCATTTTTTAAAAAATTCTGAGCACCGCACAATTTTGATCAGACTGGAAAAAATGAAGCCTTTTATGCTGATTCTCCAATCAATCTGAGCAATTGAGTGATCAGAGAAAATAGACATGCGCATTATCATTTACCAGTGTTATTTTCAGATCTGACAAAAGGGCAATCCTAATTGGACTGTAAGGTGAAAACATTGGGCCATATAAATGTCTATCAAATGTAAAAATCAAAGGTTTTCACTGTGATATGGATATTGTGTATGCAAGTTGTACTTAATTCTGCACTGAACCTAAGTGCTTTAAACTCTTTCCCAGGTTCAGTAGTTACAGATAGCAACCGACACATATTGATTATGTTCTGCAGTAAGTTGTATACGTGATGTGACTATTTGTGTTTAAAATTTCCCAGTTTATAGCAAGAGAGTTAGATGGAATCAATTATTTAGTGCTGCCTATTCATATTTTTGAGGACCAAGATTGATCCCCGCTCTCCTTAATTAGCATTCGGTTGCACAGAACATATTTTGACTAGCGGAACATTTAATACATCAGTGTAACATTCAATACATCAGTGTACCTTTATTGTCTTAACTACTTGCTTATTTTTTATAATCTGTAGTTAATTCATGATTACTAGATGTCCAATTTCGAAATTCATTCTCCTTTGGCTGCTTTTGGACTAATGTACCTTCTTTACTTTCTTCCAGAATTTTTTGTTTCAGTTGTGCAAAGGAGTTGCGCACTGCCATGGGCATGGTGTCCTTCACCGGTCGGATTTCTCTTGTCTGGTTTATGTTTCTGAGCTCATCAACAAATGCAGCATTGCATTTTCATTAATGTTATTTATGCTCAATATGACAGGGATTTAAAGCCTCAAAACCTGCTGGTTGACAAGGAGAAGGGCATACTGAAGATTGCAGATCTTGGGCTAGGTAGAGCTTTCACTGTGCCAATGAAAAGCTACACCCATGAGGTACTGGTTATCATCTTGGCAGTTGTATGATACATTTTTGACATTTTAACAGAGTTTCTGAGCATGATTCAGTAAGCTTTTTCACCTTACTTTTTTTTTGTGTAGATTGTCACACTCTGGTATAGAGCTCCTGAAGTTTTGCTTGGAGCAACACATTACTCAACTGGTGTTGATATGTGGTCTGTTGGATGTATCTTTGGTATGCCTGCTCTCCTTTTGTGTCTTCATGCCCAACAACCGAAGTAACTTGTCTTGTATCGAAAAATTGATGCATTAGGCATTGTCTGGTTAGGCTTGAAATGTTGTGCTTAGGTCTAATTAAGAGATAATTCGTTTAAAGGATTTGACACTTGTACTGAACTTTTACCCTTATGTGAATTGTGGTGTTCATAACTTTTTAATGCAGCTGAAATGGTCGGAAGACAGGCTCTCTTTCCTGGTGACTCTGAGTTGCAACAGTTGCTTCACATTTTCAGGTCTGTTTTTTTCCTTCAGCATTCAGACAGTTTGATTTTACTCAGTCTTCTATGTTAGACACTTCTAGCACCCTTGATTGTTTTACCTTTCAAGAAATATCCAATTATGCACATGTAAACGACATTGTATCTCAGTCAGGGGCGAAGCTGCGTTAAAGACAGGGGGTGCAGCCGCACCCCCCAAATTTTTTGTTCCAAGTTATTGAACCTATGTATTAACGCTATATGCACCCCCCTTAGCTCGATGTACCGCACCCCCCACAGCCCAGCGTGCAGCTTGGATGAATTAAAAATCCAAGAATAAAATCTTCTTCAATGGTTAGTTAGAACGAGCTACCAGCTCTTATATCCTGAGAGATGGTTTAAGAGGTAGGTCTCTCAACGGTTAGAGTCACAGATTAGCTCTTATGCTTAAATAATCACATGTGTCAGTGTCACATGATTTAGAATCTCTCTTTCGCATGGATGGAAATATAATATAATATTACTAAGAGCTAGCTAACTTAGCATCATTAGAAAATGTCTAATAACCTAATGCCACTGCTCTCACGTGTCATAGTCGTACCGGTATCCCCAGCTTCGTCCTTCCCTGATCTTAGGTCAACATGGTACATGCATGCTACAATAGCACCATCAATAATCAAGATTTAATGTAAGAATTACATGCTTTATGCTTCTCTTTTGATTTCTCAATTAATATGATTTTTGTCTTCAAATTAAATCCCTATTTGGTTGTTCTATACAATATTTGTTGGTTACGAACTAAATTAAATTAGTTATGAATTTCATATATGTTTTACTCAAAATAAATTAGTTATGAATTTTTAAAATAATTTTTGAAACAGAAAACCACATTTAAAACCACTCAAAGGGCTAAATTTGTATGGTTTTGATAGTTGGATGGTGAAAATCAGGCTATTGCTATAGTTGGAGGGTGAAAACCGAACTTTTTCCTTTTAGTAAACTCTTATCATCTTTATTGCCGCACCCCCCTCCATTTCGCTCTAGCTTCGCCACTGATCTCAGTCTGGATTTCTTCTTAGTTGTACTATTTATTGACCAAAATGTTTCTGGAAAAGGTTGTTGGGAACACCTTCTGAGGAGCAGTGGCCTGGAGTGAGTGATTTGAGGGATTGGCACGAGTTTCCACAGTGGAAGCCCCAGAGTTTGGGCCGT
Organism: Digitaria exilis; assembly: GCA_015342445.1. Taxonomy (NCBI): domain Eukaryota; kingdom Viridiplantae; phylum Streptophyta; class Magnoliopsida; order Poales; family Poaceae; genus Digitaria; species Digitaria exilis. Next base: position 330,441 of record JACEFO010001764.1, on the reverse strand, counting down.
GCTGTCCCAACACTGGAACCTCAAGGCATTGACCTGCTATCAGTAAGTTCTCTGTTGCTGAAAGTGTCAATCCTCCAACTTAAGAGACCTTCTCCTCAATTATCTAGCCTGAAAGTGATCTCTTTTCTTTTTCCTCATATTTGTAATGGATCTGCTGTCTGTGCATATTTTCTTTTGGTGTCTTTAAGTCTTAACCCTGTATGTGATTTGATTGTTGAGTGCATATATTCTTGACGTTCTGCATTTCAGTTTGTTACTTTTTTTGTCATTGACAACATTGGCTAAATTGTCGATTCAGACCTAGATCAGTATCTTGTTATGTCCTGAAACGCAAAAAGTCTGCTAATGGCTTTATCAGGATGTTTCACTTGACCATTCCCATTAAGCAAGAAACTAACTGATCTTCTGCTCCCTAAAAGAAAGATACTGCGTTGATAGTTTTGTGATTGATGTTTTGCAGAAAATGCTTCAGCTTGATCCATCAAACAGGATATCAGCTATCGCTGCGATGGAGCATCCCTACTTCGACAGCCTTGACAAGTCCCAGTTCTAGTCCTTGTACCATGCGATTCCAAAGATGCTACCCCCAAGAACCTGCCGTTCTGATGGAGCTATGAATTTCACTTGCCATCTAGGCAACTGGTTTTCATAATATTACCGATGTGTAAAATTGGCGTGCCTATCTTTTTCACGTCAGGATCACTATGTTTTTTTTTCATTGTTACAGTGAATATTGCTCTGTGCGTGTGACTCAAATGAAGAACATGCTTTTCAGTATCACTTGAGAAAATTTCATTGTAAATCTGTCATGCTGTACTATAAACAAGTTATATGCTGGATGGAAGCGCGGTGGTTTTTTTTATTTAAACAACGGTTTGACTAAAATGATATAGTGGAAAGGCTTCGGCTTTCGGGGATAGGGACGGGTTGGCACAGTGGAAGCCCAGAGTTTTGCCCCGTGCTGTCCTGAACTGGTTGGAGCATTTGACGTCGGCCTGAAGGGTCCAGCTTCCTGGATGTGGATGAGCGTGGAAACATTACGCCGCCTGCGGCCGAGAGTAAGCTGGCTGATGGAGTTATGGTGTGGATGGCGGCATGCAACGGAACCCAATGACTTTTATCTATATGCTCACACAGACAGGTCGGCGGATCCGAAAGCGACATGGATGAGAAGCAACCCAAGCAGATGTGCCGGCTAAAGCGCTGGAACTCCTGCGACATGACATGAGAGCTGCAAGCAAGAATTCAGTCTTCTATTGTAGCAAAGGAAAGTAAATTAAGAAGGTTATAGTAGAGATTAATCTGTTAACTAATCAATTAATTAACGAGGATTAAAGTTTGTCTGAAGAGAGAGCATGAAGACGTATCAAAAACAGGATTCCCGTGCTTGTTCTTTGAGCGTTTGTTGCCAACGAAACCTTGGTGGAGTCGTGTCTCGTGTGTGACAGGCTGACAGTGCTGTTGAGCCTGCTAGAAAAAAAAAATGAAAGAAGAGAACCCAAATTTCCAATCGTCCTATTCTTCATCCATGAGAGTCGCCTCCCCAACCGTCCTCTCTCCGTCCAGCATCTCCTCTGCATTAACTCCCGCCCGCCGACCGAACACAGCAGGGAAGGGATGCTCCGATCCGCTGCATCGCTTCCCATAAAACTACTCTACCTCATTAATTCAGTTGCACGATAGGTAGATTGCAGTCGCCCGTTTATTCGCGCTCCCAAATCTCATCGCCAATTCGCCATGGCCTCCGGCAACGGCAGCGTCCTTCCCACCCACACCGCCGCCCCCTCCGCCCCGGCCTGGCCTTCTTCTTCTTCCAAGATGGACACCAAGGAGGACCCTAGCCGCCGCCGGCGCTGCCTGTGCGTGTGCCTCCTGGTGACCCTGGCCGTCCTCCTCGCCCTGGCCATCACCCTGCTCGTCCTCTTCCTCACCGTCCTCAAGGTCCGCGACCCCACCACGCGGCTCGTCTCGACGCGCCTGGCGGGCGTGGCCCCGCGCCTGAGCTTCCCGGCCATGTCCGTCCAGCTCAACGTCACGCTGCTGCTCACGGTGGGCGTGCACAACCCCAACCCGGCCTCCTTCGACTACGACGCCGGGGGACACTCCGACCTCACCTACCGCGGCGCCCACGTCGGCGACGCCCAGATCGACCCGGGACGCATCCCCAGCAAGGGAGACGGCGAGGTCAAGCTCGCCCTCACGCTCCAGGCCGACCGCTTCGCTGATGATCTCATGCAGCTGCTCGCCGACGTCGAGGCCGGGTCCATCGCCATGGAGGCCAGCACCAGGATCCCCGGCAGGGTCACCGTCTTGGGCATCTTCAAGCGCCATGCCGTGGCCTACTCCGACTGCAGCTTCGTCTTCGGCGTCGCGGAGATGGGGGTGCGCAGCCAGCAGTGCCACGACCGGACAAAGCTCTGATCCATTCATCCACCGATGGTTCGTTCGTCGTTCGGCCCGTGATTGTTGGGTAGTGCGGGTTCACGTCATGTGATGCCAACCGTAACGTGTCACTTTGGTTTGCGGGTCTTGCTTGTCCCCGTCGGCCCTCTCCGTCGGCACCGGGTGGCCACATGCTCCTCCTCTCATCGATCGTGGCGTCGCGTTGGCATTCATGTCGTCGCCTCATCAGACACGTTACAGTACAGATAGCACGACATTATAGGTTGATATTCTGGCTGTGTGTTTAGATGAATTTCTGTATTTCTATTAGAGAGAGCCACGTATGCAGCGGTAATGGTTGATTAGTTAGATGTACTCTATCTCTTTGTAGCAGGTGATGTTATTATAGGTCCATGTATGTACATATAATGAGAGGAACTTTGGAATTGAATACAACAGATCAACGATGCCTGGGTTCATTTGTTGTTTAGGCAAAAAAAAAAAATAATGAGAGGAACTTTGGAACTGAATACAACAGATCAACGATGCATGGGTTCATTTGTTCTTTAGGCAAAGTTGGTTTTCACTATGTTTTTTGGGGCCAAAATATAGTTTCAATTTCACATAATACAATAGCAAAAAATGATAAATTCAGAGATTTATTATGACAGAAGTGGGATTTGAACCCACGCCCTCGTTAGACCACTCGGCCATCCTGACATCACATGTATATAATTAGGTCAGAGTTTTTTTTTATCTCAATTAGGTCAGAGTTTAACTTAACTATAAATATTGCAGAGTAGCACTAATGCCGTAAGAGCATTTTCAAGAGCTTTTCTAAAATATACTCTCTAAATGATTCTAAAATATACTCTCTAAATGATTATTTGGAGAGTCACTTGAGTAAAAATCGTTTTCTATATCTTTATACTTTCCAACAACTTTTCTATATCTTGTGCACAGTCTAGAGAGTCATTCTAGTTTTCCATATTTGGCAAGCAAAAAATCCAGAATAAAGGATATGTATATTTGAATATGCATTTGAAAGGTTGTTGGGAGGTGTTTTTTCACCAAAATCTTTTATAAGATAGAAAATATATAAAAAGTATCTTGGGGATGCTCTAACCCAGGCACGACATTTCTTTTGTACTGGTGTCATATTCCCATTGCAGCTAGGCGGCTAGGCCTATCTTTTGGTCTTTTGGAGAGCTGTATAGCTTTTCAGAAAAGGGAAGGTTTTAACTGTATTGTAAAATGAAAATGTCATAATACCTTAAGCTTATTTCTTTCTTAAAGCAAGATAAAAAAAAACATCTCGATCAAACAAACACCCACACGGGCGGGAAGCAGCAAGTGTGTCGTTGGGCCTGTGTACCACCCCACTCGCTCGAACTTGGGAAGCCCACAAACCAGCCAGGCCCATTTGGATCAAACATAACTATATTTAGCCAGTATTGTCTCCTTCCAGGCCGATAGCCGCCGCGCGCATCCGATCTCGCAACGCAAACCCAGATTTAAGGATTTGATTTCGAGAGGGAGAGGTTGATCGGGCGGGTCCGATGGCGGGTGGACATCTCAGCAGTCGGAGGAGGTCGAAACGGTTGAAGGAAGCCAGCCAGTCGGAAGCGTCTTGGATGATCAAGCTCAAGAGGGAGTGGCGTGTTCTCCTGGATCGCAGGATGGCTGGCATAGAGGCGCACAAGAAGGATGAAGAGGTGAGACACAAGGCCCTAGTGGAATTAATCAAGGCCCGATCGGTTGGGGCTTCGCCGCCGCCGTGCGATCCCCTTCCGATTGTTCCTCCCCCGCCGGCTGTGCCGAAGAAGGTGGTCAAGCAAAGGGTGCCACAGGAGCGCATCGATCACATGATACCGAATCTTCGCGATCCCTACAATGATAGCTACCCTTTGGAGAGGCTGCGCAAGCGTGATCAGAGCTTCTGTGAATCTTATGCCGAAAGTAGGGCTATTCAGGAGAAGTTGTTCGAGTACAGGCAGGCCATCATCAAGCAGTTCCGTTAAAAGGGCTATGCGGAGGACTATGCGGAGGTCGAGGATGCCGATGCAGAGGACTATGTGGAGGACGATGCCGAGGAGAACTAGAACCAGAAGCAAAGGGCTTTAATTAATCATTATTATTAGTATATGCAAGTATCCTTTGTGTCTATGGCAAACCTAACCTGTTGGAGTATTATCCGTGTGTGATTCCCAAGTGTCTTCTCATTGCTATGTGTAATAATCATCTTGGTGTTAGGTCAGTCTCACTGAGTGTTTTACGGACAATAAATAAAGTGTAATGCAGGTATTTTTTTGATGATGTGATAGTACATTAATAAAGAGAGAGGTAAAATGAGTTTCATGAGATGAAACTCTCTATACACAATTACCTAGATATCTTGTGTCTTGCATGTAACCCAAAGAAGAACAATAGATAAAACTATACATTGAGAGAGTGGTGTTTTTATTCTAGTTTTAAATATTTTTAGATGATGTGGCATGTAGATAATCGTATTCATAAAACTCTCATTGATTGAGAATGACCTTAATCAACTCGAACTAGTGGTTCCCATGTTATTTATGGTCATGGTGTTATTATTCCTCACAACTTGGCACTGGTGAATGTCATGTTATTAATTGAACCAGCAAGTTTGGTGGATGCGTTTTATGCTAGCGAATCTCCGAGCAATTTGTGCTGATTGCAACAGTCTTTGTAGAGATTCCTAGTCTTACACCTAACCCGAATGAGTATGTTTTGCCATGAGCTGTTTTCTTTCTGCAGATTCGGTTTCTTTCACACTGCTGCCCAATTGTAGCAGATTCAGTTTCTTTCATACTCCTGCCCAATTGTAACATGCTGGAGTCCGTCAGTTCTCAGTTCGTGCTATTCCAGATGGGTGAGATTATTTTATCACAAGCAAACACTTCTAGTATTCTTTTATCAATTTCTTTGAATATATATACTATACAGATTGCTTGGTCTATCAGATGAGTTTGATGAACAAATTGAATTTTTGTTTTCTTGTCTGTCAGACCATAGGGATGTACATTTGATATCAATCTATCACCAAATGTTTGTAGGTGTGTTTAGATAGCTCAAAGATTCCCCAAAATATACTGTTTACCAAAAAAACATTACAGATGAATAGTGTTCTGTGAGTGGGAGGGATAAGATGAATAGAAAAAAATTGAATGAATAATGTTTTTTAGGAAAATTTTTTGGAACTAAACGGTTGATGACATTAATTAATGGCATGTCCAAAGATTTAGAGGAAGGATGGGCCGTTTCTCTATGCTGAAATTAGCTGACCAGGTCCATTACAAGATTTGTATTTGTTTTCGTCTTTGCAGCCAGCAAACAACAATTGCATTACTGTCCTACACTTCTACTGCCACTGTTCCAGTTGCACTTCAAGTTTTATGGTTTATTTTTATGTGTATTTGTTTACAACGAAAGATGAAGCATTTCATTATTTCAAGATCTATAAGACCGAAGTTGAGAATCAACTTGAGAGGAAGATGAAACATGTTAGGTCGGATCGAGGAGCGGAGTATTTTTCAAATGAGTTCACTTTGTTCTTTGAGGAGCATGGCATTATTAATGACAGAATACCATTTAGTCCCCTGAGTCAAATGGAGTGGCTCGAAAGAAGAATCATACTCTAACAGATATGGTTAACGCCTTGTCAGATATAGCGGGGCTTTTCTGGGAATAGTGGGGTGAATCCATGTTGATCGTGTGTCATAATCTTAATAGAATTCCTATGAAAAAGAAAGAGAAGACACCATTTGAGGAATGAACAAAATAAAAGATTAACACTCTCATACTTGTGTACTTGGAGATGCTTGGCTAAGGTAAATGTACCAATTGCTAAAAAAGCAGTTGATTGTGTCTTTCTAGGCTATGCTATCCATAGTATTGGATATAGATTCTTGATAATTAAATATGGAGTACCTGACATGAACGTTGGTACAATTATGGAATCCAGAGATGCGACTTTCTTTGAAAGTATTTTTTCCTATAAAATAAAACATATAGCAGTTCTAGTCATGAATTTGTTGAAACCCCTAAAAATGATGATGGAATAGTACACTCTTGTCGGTGCCTGATTTGGTCACACCGGCACTAACTAGTGATTGCGCTGCCAACCACTCGCTCCGATGGGGGAATTAGGGTGATGAACTCGGAACGCAAAGGTTTATCCTGGTTCCGGCCACGTGGCCGTACATCGCAGTGGTGCGTAGCACCGAGTTTCGTGTTGCTCATAGTAGGAGAGTACAAGCAACGCGGGAGAGGGAGATCGACTCCCAAGTCCCTGGGTTGGTGATTGAGTAGAATGCCAATACCGAGTGAGCAGGCTAAATGTTCGTGTGCTCTCTCTTCTTTGCGTGCGCGTGCTTGTCGTGCCCTTGTTGCATGGGCTTCCCTCCCCTTTTATAGACCAAGGGTGAGGGAGGACGTACATGTGTGTTCGTGGTGCTGACGTTGCGAGATGCACTGTGCTGCCCACGCCGTGCACTATGCGAGCGGGAATCGCGCCTTCCAACTCCGGCTGACGGCATGGACATCGCCATCGTTGACTTGTTGGTGCCTGACTGTTGCTTCGAGGGATGTCACTCTGGGGTGGGGATGGTCCCGAGCCCTCCCCGTTGTTCGTCGTGGGTCCTTCCTCGAGGCCTATGGCGTACCCGGGACGGATAAGGTCGTGGAGTAGTTGGCACAGTAGCCTGGCCTGACATGGCCTATCCGCACAGCGTCTTGCGCAGAGCGACTGTGGCGAGCGGATTTGACCGGTGTCTTCTCCGCGGCGTGGGACGGTGGCGTAGTGCAGTGACTCCTCTTTTTGACCGCAGAGGCGAGCTATCATGTCGTGGAATGAATGCGTTGCAGGGCCTCGGGCACTGTTACCGGTGCGGCGTCCCTCGAGCACGGCGGGCCTCGAGTGTGACGGAGACGCTCGCTTGAGGGTGAGCGGTACCCTCGAGCTCGGTCGGGCTCGATTGTTACATACATTTCCGCTAGAGGGTAAGAGGTACCCTCTAGCGGAAATGAAGCTCCCGGTCATCAGGGGTGTCGTCGTGGTGGGCCTCTTGTTGGGCCGCAGAGCTGGGCTCAACTCGTTCGCCGATGTGGCCTCTCTGTCAGATGGTTTAGGGCCCAAATTGGGGTACCCCTAGTTTTGGTACCCGACAGTAGCCCCCGAGCCTCTGCGGGAATGAGACGCAATCCTGCGGAGGCTTGCGTTCGTCGAGGGGTCTTTGGACTCTCTTTCTCCCTTCGCGGGTTCTGGAGAACCGTGGGGGCGCGCTAGCGCACCCGCGGGGTGTAGCCCCCGAGGCCTTGGGAGAGTTATTGGTACTCTCTCGAGGCCTTATTTCGATGTGAGGAGCTTTTCATCGCTCCTCGTTATGTGGGTTCGTCCACAATGGTAGGAGCCCCCAAGCCCCGTTCGGCTTCGAGATGTCCTAATTTGTTCTTCGTTCCTCGGGGTCCCTTTCGAGGAACTAAGGAGGGGGCGATCTGTGCTTCCCACGGTTGGGATCGAGCCATGAATGCCTGGGTGAGCTGGTAGCGGGTAGTTCGAGCGGACGTCCATGCCATGTTCGATGAGGGTAGGCTCGTGGTCTTAGGACACGCCCGTGGGAGCCCTATGCAAAAGTATGCTAGATGGGACTCAACCTCATTCGATAGAGGTCGAGGGCTCGATGCTCCCCCTCGAGGGGTCCCTCGATCTAGGTACTTCTGTCCAGCCTCGAACACGCTTGACGGATCTCCTCGAACACACGGGCTCGAGGCTCTTATTTGTGGGTACCGTCGAGCGCCCCTGACTCGGTCGATCTGGGGTGCCTGTCGAACCCTCGATGGGCCAGGTCTCGAACCCCTGATCAGTAGAATGGTGATTTCCTCCCTTCGAGGGGGAAGCCTCGAGCATTCCCTCCACGTGTCCCGCTCCGCGCAGGGTAATGATGGCAGACGTGGGAGTCGTGGCCGACGTGGGGGGAAACGCGCGTGCCTTTTTAGGCGGAGTGCAGGACGTGGCCTGGGCGAAGTGACCGCACGACTGCCCGGACGGCGGAAGAGCGTCCTCTTCTCGTGCGAAGATGACGGCAGCCAGGACGTCCTTGGCGGTGGGAGCGGATCCTGAAAGCCTCGGGACATCGAGCCCGAGTATAAATAGTAGTTTAGAGACCTGTTTTCTCTTTTTTCGGTATGAACAATTTTGTTTGAACATAAAGGTTATCGTGTGTTTGAATCTACCCTTTGTCTTCTCCGCATATATTTGGTGGAAGCTGGCACTTAGGATCATTCGTGAAAAACCTTGGCGACGGGAGACTTAGCGAGGCCGTATCCCTTCGGAGGGAGTAGGCCGTTACGCGATTCGTGCTTCCGTGCCGTGGCCGACTTAGGATCCCTCGTGAGAAGCCTAGGCGACAAGAGACTTAGCAACGCCGTATCCCTTCGGGGGGAGTAGGCCGTTACACGATTCGTGCTTCCCTGCCATGGCCGTCTCACGTTTTGCGCCGTTTTCCAGAAGCGTTGCGAAAAGAGGGCATGTATTCAAGGAAAAAAAAGCAAAAAAGTATTGACTTTTTCGGGGGTTCGTCCCCGTTGTAGCCCCGAGGGAGGGTTGGTCCTAGCGAGGGTAGGACCAAACCTCACTCAAGTATGAGTGGACTCGAGTCTACTTTATTCGTTCACAACTTGCGAGAGCTAAGCCAAATACTTAATAAAAAATTTGCACAATCGAAAGTATGTACAAAAGGTTGGAGGGCCTGTAGCCTCTCTAGGGGTAGAAACGACTTAGCTATTGGATGTTCCAGGCGTTCGTGAGGATTTCCGTTAGCGGTGGGTCCTCCCGCGATGAAGAACACGTGTTCCACCTCGGGGTACCCGTCGGCATCAAAGACACCCCTTCCACATGGAGGGCCTCGAGGCCCCTTGTGGCTGGGGTCTATTGCGGGGACTTCGTTCGTCGTTGTTGCACTTCTCGCGAGGGGCTCGAGACTTCTTCCCCTTCTTGCCTTGATTTTACTTCTTCGGGGGGTTCCTTGGCTTGCTGTCCTCCGCGGGCGTCTCCTCGGGGCGCTTTTCCTTCTTTCCGTTGAAGATGGCGTTGACCGCCTCCTCCCCCGAAGCGTACCTGGAGGCCACCTCGAATAGCCGGTTCGCGTCGGGGGGAGGGTTCCTCCCCAACTTGCATATCAGGTCGTAGCTAGTGGTGCTCTCGAGGAAGTAGTGGATGATCTGAGTGTCGGTGATGTTGGGGAGCTCGGTGCAGCGCTTGGAGAAGCGTCGGATGAAGTCCCTCAGGGATTCGTCGGGCTTTTGGTTGCACCCTCGAAGATCCCACGTGTTCCCGAGGCGCACGTAGGTGCCCTGGAAGTTCCCCACGAAGGTCTCGACCAGATCGTTCCAGTCGTGAATTCGGTTTGGGGGCAGATGCTCGAGCCATGTCCGCGCGGAATCCGCAAGATGAAGCGGCAGGTTGCGGATGATCATGGTGTCGTCTGTCACCCTGCCGAGCTGGCATGCAAGGTGGTAGTCGTTCAACCACACCCTGGGGTCTGTTTCCCCAGAGTACATGGTGATGGTGGTCGGTTGTCGGAATCGAGACAGAATCGGGGCCATGCGGATGCTGCGGCTGAACACGCGCGTTCCCACCGGCTCCGGCATCCGGTCACCGTCCCGATCGTCGTGGCGCTGGTTGTTGTGTCGTGGTTGGCAAGCCCCCGTTTCCTCCTGTTGCCTACTCTTGTTTAGGAAGTTGCGGGTATCACCGTCGTCCAAGGCGCCACGAGTGTCCCGGAGACGAGATCTCCTAGGGATCCTCGTGGCGCGCGCCTCCGTTGCTGGAGTGCGTCGTTCGTCGGCGCGGCGTTGGTCACCTTCGGGCGATGGGGGCGTCTCGTTGTTTCGCCGAGGGGAGCGCGCCGAGGACTCCCCCCTACGCTCACCCCTCGAAACCGAGGAGTGGCGTAGACGGGAGGCTGAGCTCTCAGCTTGCTGGCATGCGGCATCCTCGACCAACGTCTGCGCCTCGCGGTGCAGTTTGCGCCCCTCGGGGGTTGTTGGCTACGGCATCGCCCTGAGCAGTGCGACCGCCGCAATGAGCTTTTGGCTCGCCCTGGGGAGCGTGACGGGGTCTTCACTCTCCCCATCGATGAGGATGCGAGCGCGGGCCACGCGTTTTGCCTGCCGCGCGTCCACGTCTCGCCCGATGTTTGCACCGGGCGGAACGTGGACGGAACGTGTGGCTGGCAGGGTCTGCTCGTCCCCATCGTCGAGCTCGTTGGCGTGAGTATCTTGTGCCTGATGGTGTGAGCGTGGTTCATCCCCTTGGGGTGAGCGATCTTGTAGGTCCGGTGGCTGCGCGCCTACCGGGTCCACATCTTCGTCGTCGTCATCGTCGGTCGTGTGCCCGTCACTGACCCGCTCAGCGTCAATGGCGAAGCACTCCCTAGTGGGGTCGTACTTGTCGTCGGAGTAGCCGAAGAAGTAATCGGCCACTGCCTGAAAGGCTAGGAAAGCCTCCCGGTCGCGGAGACCGGAGTAGTCCCACCTAGGGAACTCTTGACCGAGGGCGTACTCCTCCCCCGATTCCGGGTAGGAGTCGTCGGGCGTCGAGGCGATGAGGTTACGTACCGAGACCAAGTGATGGCCCGGTAGGTCATCGTACGCACTCATGTTGGTGCTGACCGATGAGGCGTAGACGGCTGTGTTATTACGTAGCCCGTAGAGATTGGGCGGTGCTGGGGCAGCACGTCGTCCAACCATGGCCGTCGGGAGGAAAGGCATTGCCTCCACCCTTGGCGTCTGTCGTGGGACACCTCCATCCCTTGCGGGAGGGGTGCCGTTGGCGTTGGCGACATGCCTTGCGGCGCGCGCGCCGTGCGCGTGGTCCTGGGCGCCTCCTCTGTCGCGGGGCCGCCGGCGGCGGCTGTGGAGCCTCCGGGTGGTTGCTTGGTTCCTTTGAGACGATGCGCATGAGGTAGCCATTGCCGGTTGCGTGGAACTGCAGACTCCCGAACCAGATCTCGTATCCGGCTGGGAACGGGTCGCTCGATCGCTCCGGGAATCGTCGGTGATCGAAGTCACCCATCGGGAACGAAGCGGAGTTTGCGCAACGTAGGCCCCTACCTGGCGCGCCAACTGTCAGTGCCTGATTCGGTCACACCGACACTAACTAGTGATTGCGCTGCCAACCACTCGCTCCGATGGGGGAATTAGGGTGATGAACTCGGAACGCAAAGGTTTATCCTGGTTCCGGCCACGCGGCCGTACATCGCAGTGGTGCGTAGCACCGAGTTTCGTGTTGCTCATAGTAGGAGAGTACAAGCAAGGCGGGAGAGGGAGATCGACTCCCAAGTCCCTGGGTTGGTGATTGAGTAGAATGCCAATACCGAGTGAGCAGGCTAAGTGTTCGTGTGCTCTCTCTTCTTTGCGTGCGCGTGCTTGTCGTGCCCTTGTTGCATGGGCTTCCCTCCCCTTTTATAGACCAAGGGTGAGGGAGGACGTACATGTGTGTTCGTGGTGCTGACGTTGCGAGATGCACTGTGCTGCCCACGCCGTGCACTATGCGAGCGGGAATCGCGCCTTCCAACTCCGGCTGACGGCATGGACATCGCCATCGTTGACTTGTTGGTGCCTGACTGTTGCTTCGAGGGATGTCACTCGGGGGTGGGGATGGTCCCGAGCCCTCCCCGTTGTTCGTCGTGGGTCCTTCCTCGAGGCCTATGGCGTACCCGGGACGGATAAGGTCGTGGAGTAGTTGGCACAGTAGCCTGGCCTGACATGGCCTATCCGCACAGCGTCTTGCGCAGAGCGACTGTGGCGAGCGGATTTGACCGGTGTCTTCTCCGCGGCGTGGGACGGTGGCGTAGTGCAGTGACTCCTCTTTTTGACCGCAGATGCGAGCTATCATGTCGTGGAATGAATGCGTTGCAGGGCCTCGGGCACTGTTACCGGTGCGGCGTCCCTCGAGCACGGCGGGCCTCGAGTGTGACGGAGACGCTCGCTCGAGGGTGAGCGGTACCCTCGAGCTCGGTCGGGCTCGATTGTTACATACATTTCCGCTAGAGGGTAAGAGGTACCCTCTAGCGGAAATGAAGCTCCCGGTCATCAGGGGTGTCGTCGTGGTGGGCCTCTTGTTGGGCCGCAGAGCTGGGCTCAACTCGTTCGCCGATGTGGCCTCTCTGTCAGATGGTTTAGGGCCCAAATTGGGGTACCCCTAGTTTTGGTACCCGACAACTCTAAAAAATTACTTAGGAGAATGCTGAGAAGGATGAAAATAAGGTGACTCGAAAGAGTAAGAGAAAGGATTGTAAAGTCTTTTGGTGGTGACTTCATTGTGTACCTTGTTCATACATCAAGTATAATGTTTTTACATGTAGAATGTTCAAGGGGTAAAACGAAAATTATTTTCGGTATTCCATGACGTTTTTACTATTATTAGTACTCATTTCTGGATGAGACGTGCTTAGAGATAGGTAGAGTAGAGCACGAGATAGGTTGTTTATTATATTCTGTATTTCTTGTTAGAGATAACCACGTATGCAGCGGTGGTGCTAGATTAGTAGATATACTCTTATCCCTTTGTACTAGGTGATAATATTACACCTGTATGTATGTGCATATCAACAAAAACGGCTGATTGGATGGATATGCAGGTGGATTAAGCTTTTCTGTTAGGATAATTACATTTTGGTGAAGGACTTTTCTTTTAACTTTACAAAATATAATTGGCCTACTTTTTTGCGAGTAATTATTGGCCTAATTAAGCTTTTGTTTACTTTTTTTAACTTTACAAAATATAACTGATCTACTTTTTTCCGAGTAATATTTGGCCTAATTAAGCTTTTTATTTTCGTAAAGTAGTAAAAAGATATAGTCCGCAGTGTACTTTTGGGTCTTAAACATGCGGTTTTCTTAATCGTGCATTCCTTCTTGCACTTTTATTGGGGTTGAGATCATTTTCTTTTTCCTAACTTTTTACATTATCTAGCTGCACGGCATATCATACATTTACAAAAAAAATTACTCGCAAAAAAGATTTATTAATAGTACTTAAAAACTGGTAGGTTGAAACTTGAAAGATTGTCAGAAGTGGGATTTGAACCCACACCCTCGCCTTAGACCACTCGGCCATCCTCACATAGCATTTGTAATAAATTAGCTAAATCTACTAATTTTCCAAGAAATTACTGATTAGCACTAACACAAATGCGAAGCACGCAGGCAGCAGGTGAGTAGTTCGTTGGGCCTCTCACGTAGCAAGTGGGTCATTGGGCCTGTTTGTGACGCTCGAAGGAAGCCCGCCCACAAAACCTGGCCTGGCCGGCCCATTTGGATACGAAGAAGAAGGGGACGAGTTTATTTGCGGTCTCCTTGCGCATCCGATCCTCTCAACGCAAACCCACATAGATTGGAGGATTTCGAGAGGGAGGAGAGGTTGATCGCGGAAGCGACGATGGCGGAGGGTGGTGACTTGAGCAATCGGAGGAAGAGATCGCGGCCGTCGATCAAGTTGAAGGAGGAAGCCAGCGAGTCGGAGGCGTCTCGCATGATCAAGCTCAAGAAGGAGTGGTGTGCTCTCCTGGATCGCAAGACGGCTCGCATAGAGGCCGAGGCGAAGGCCCTAGATGCGAGGGAGAAGGCCCTGCAAGAGAGGGTCAAGGCCCGATTGGCTGGGGCTCCGATTCCTCCGCCGCCGCAGTGCGATCTTCCCAGCCTCCTCGTTCCGGTCGTTGCTCTTCCCCCGCCGGCCGGTGCTGGATCGTCCGAAACGAACAAGAAGACGAAGAAGAAGGTGGTCAAGCGGAAGGTGCCGCAGGTTCACATCGATCACATGATACGGACTCTACATGACCCCTACAAGGCTGACTACCATTTGAACAGGTTGCGCAATCGTAATCAGGAATTGCTTGAATTTTTTGCTGAACTTAGGGCTCTTGCTGAGAAGAAGTTCGAGTACAGACAGTCCATCATCAAGCAGTTCTATCAAAAGGGCTATGCAGAGGACTATTCCGAGACAGACGACGACGAGGCCGAGGATGACAACTAGAAGAACGGGAAGCAAATGGCTCTAATTAATTAATTAGTCAATTAGTATTTGCAAGAAGTATTATTTAATTAAACTAGAGCACGAGATAGATTGGCTTGTTTTTTTTCTTTTCTATTGGTGTCTTATTCTCATTGCAACTACTAGGCCTGTCCTTTTTTTTTTTGGTGAAGTAAGAAAAACAGCAGCAAACCATTCGCAATTGCTGAATCATTACTTTCATTGTAACTACAAATGATGTCCAACAGCTCTTTCCTAAGATATACATAGACTGACACGGATCATGCATAGTTTAATACAACTTCTTAAGAATCAAATGCACGCCATTCTCAGGCTCAATGGTCAGTCTGAACGCTGGCAATGCACACGTACTTGGGAGAATGCGCAAACTCAAACCTTGACAGCAACAATGATAACACAACCTCAACCATGGCCAGGTTCTGTCGGATTTGGGACCCCATACTGCAGGATCCCCATGAGCCAGCGCTATTGGGATCCTGATGTTGTTTCTTTTGGAATGTTCAGGCTGCCAAGCTTTATATCGTTCGGAGCTTGCCATGCCACAAAAGCTGCTGCCGGGTACATATAAACACAAATGGCTGATTGGATGGATATGCGGGTGGTTGAGCTTTTTATTTGGATAATTACATTAATTTTGGTGACACGCCTTTCTTTTTCATGGCCTTTTCTTTTTCTGCTGATGTCGTATTCTCATTGGAACTTGGTCTATCTTTACTAGAGTTGTATATTTTTTAATTTTACAAAATATAATTGGCCTAATTAAGCATTATTTTTCGTGAAGCAGGAAAAAAAGATAGTATATCTTGATCAAACATTCACAGTGTACTATTGGGTCTTAGGACACAGCTCTCTTTTTTTTATTGTGCATTCCTTCTTGCAGTTTTGCTTGGGGTTGAGATGATGGCGAGATTCTTGTTCCTAGCTTGTTAGAGGATCTATTTATTTTACAAAGACTTGTTACATGATCTATTTGCACGACATGATGAGAGGAACTTTGGAATCGACAGATCAACGATGCATGGGTTCATGTGTTTCGGCAAAGTTGGTGTTCACTAAGTTTTTTTTTTAGGAAAAATATAGTTAGTTTTATTTACATACAAATCAAAGATAAAAAAAATAATACTAAAAAAGTTTTATACATTCATCATCAGAATCTGTCAGAAGTGGGATTTGAACCCACGCCCTCGTTAGAGGACCAGAACTTGAATCTGGCGCCTTAGACCACTCGGCCATCCTGACCTTGAATGCATAAATTAGGTAAATAAGATATTTGGTGGTGGACAGATTGATCTTGGGTATTCAATTAGCGCACAGCAAGTGAGTCGTTGGGCCTGGCCCATTTGGATTTCCTTACCTGACTGGTGATTTCGGCAGCCCGGCCGGCCCATTTGAATCCGATCGTTTGCTAAAAAAAACAAAATTGAATCCGATCAGGATTCAGGAGAGTCGTTATATATAGGGGGCTGTTGTCTCCTTGCGTGGCCGCCAATAGCTTCCTCCCGCATCAGATTGGAGCATTTCGAGAGGGAGAAGTTGATCGCGGAAGGGACGATGGCGAACGGTGACCTGAGCAGGAGGAGATCGCAGCGGTTGAAGGATGCCGGCGAGTCGGAGGCATATCGGATGGTCAAGCTCAAGAGGGAGTGGCGTGCTCTCCTGGAGATACTCCAGAGGGATCGCATAGAGGCAGACAGGAAGGCCCTAGCGGCGGCTGCCCGATCGGCTACGCCGCCGCCGTGCGATCCTCCCACTGGGGCTGATGCTGGGGCTGTGCCGGCCGGAAAGAAGAAGAGGAAGAAGGTGGTCAAGTGGAAGGTGTCGCAGGAGCGCATCGATCACATGATTCTGAATCAACGCGACCCCTACACTGATCGCTACCCATGGGAGAGGTTGGGCAAGCGTCTTCGGAGATTCCGTCAACTAGAGGCCCAACGTAGGCTTGTTGATGACAAGATCTTCGAGTACGAGCAGACCCTCATCAAGCCGTTCCGTCAAAAGGGCTATGCAGAAGATTATTCCGAGACTGATGACGACGACGAGGACAACTAGAAGCAAAGGGCTTTAATTAATTAATCTATTAGTATTTGCAAGCACTAATTACACTAGAGCACGAGATATATTGACCTTTTCTTTTCTACTGCCTGTCTTTTTTTTTTTGGGTAAAGCGAGAAACACAGTAGCAAACCATCATTCACAATTGTTGGATTATTACCAATTCCATGTATAACATTGTCTACAGTGATGTTCCAACAGCTCTTCCCTCATAATAAGATATGCATAGACTAACATCAATCATACATGGTTTAATTAAGAAAGCTTCTTAAGAATCAAAGGCATGCCATTCCCAGGCTCAATGGTCAGTCTGAACGCTGGGCAATGCACGTACTTGGGAGAAAGCGCAAACTCAAACCTTGACAGCACGAGTGACAGCACAACCTTGAGCTCGACCATGGCCAGGTTCTGCCCGGCGCAGGTCCGGGTACCGACACCGAAGGGCATGTACATATGCGGGGGTTTGCAGGCGCCTGCAATGCCATTGGCAAACCTGGCCGGATCAAACCTGTCGGAGCTGGGACCCCATATGGCAGGATCCCTATGAGCCAGCGCTATTGGGATCCTGATGTTGGTACCCTTTGGAATGTTCAGGCTCCCGAGCTTTATATCATTCAGAGCTTCTCGTGTCACAAAAGCTGCTGGCGGGTAGAGACGGAATGTCTCCTGGATCACCATTGTCACCTGCACACACAAAATCGGATTGTACAAGTCAAATTCTGATACTACTTACCGTCACCGAAGATTTACTCAAAAGATTGATAATCTTCAGTTAAGTAAACAAGCAACACATCCTGATAATAGTCATACCGTCTTCAACTTTTTGAGCATGTCCGCGTTCAGTGTATTTCCCTGACAAACATCCAGGACCTCAGCCCTTGCGCAGGACTGCCATTTAGGGTGTGAAGCCAGAAGCATCAGACACCATGCAGCGGTGGTGGACGTTGTCTCATGCCCTGCAAAGTAGATGTTCTTGCAATTGTCGACAATGAAATCCTCAGGCGTGCATGAACTGAAGGGGTCGGCTTTAGCACCCTCAACGATGGAATGCAGGAGATCATTATTCACACATGTCACTGAATCATGTAGATGGTGCCTCTTTGCTACGTTTAAAATGAGGTTGCGGATGCTTGTGTCTAGACTCCAAATCTCTCTGTTGGTCTTTGTTGGCAAATATCTGAAGAAAACATCTTATTCAGATCAGAGAGGGGGGGGGGGGTGAAAAATGGTTCAGGAGTAAATTCAATACATCACTACTCAAGTATGCTATTGCCTCAACATGAGGTTAATCAGATTTGTTTAGTGAGAACAAAAATACTGATTATAACAATTTACAGGTGCCTCTGTATAGTTGAAATCATGTAGTGCTAACTGCTAAGGAAAAGATAGGTGGGAGCGTCACAGGCTCAATAAGCATATTTTGCTTTGCAGGATCAATAAGCATATTTTGCTTTGCAGGAAAAATCAATAAGCATGTAGTGCTAACTGCTAAGGAAAAGGAAAAGATAGGTGACAAGCGTTGTTTTTAGGAAAGTATTTTTTTTGTTTTTTCTACATACCTACTACCAGGAACACCAATAAGCATATTTTGCTTTGCCATTGCCTTCTGAAGTTGTCGAATCTTGTTAAATATTTCCTTCCCTTCAGAAAAATTGCTTCCAAAAGAAGCTCTTGATATGACATCAGCTGAAAAGCTTCTCAAGGATTCATCAACAACCATCTCTGCACTACCTCCTTCCTTCTCAACTTTATTTTCCCAAGAGATTAACATTCTATTTGCAGCCTCTATCATCAAATGTACCATTCCCTGTGCATATTGTTCTTACAAGCTATTTAGTAAGCACTAACCACAATGTTTTATCATAGTAAACAATTATCAACTAAGAGGTTCATTACTGTCAAGGATGATTTTTACCTTAACCTTCTCCATGAAGAACTCAGGTGCAATCACCTTTCGCTGATGTGCCCATAGGTCACCGTTTGACGTCAAGATTCCCATGCCAAGAAGAGCTCCTAGCTCTTTTTGCAGGTAGAGAGGTTTTCCAATATCCAAGGACTTGCAGTTCGCTATCTCCTTCACCATGTCTGGATCTGTCACAAATAAAGCTTGTATGCTTCCCGTAGAATACATATAGATAGAGCCTAGCACAGTGTGAGAATTTCATGAGACTATAAGCTTTGAATAGGAAATGCAAAATACGTGCCATATAGTAGAAATGTGTGGCATCCATATTGTAACATTCTATCTTGCTGTCTCATCAAGACACACTGCTGGAAAGGAATACAATACATGTCTCAAGGATCACTTAAAAAATTATTTGCATGATACCCTCTGCCTTACACGTTTGCATTTCCCATGAAAAATATTAGAAGTTCCTGTCATAGAAGAAACAAGATACCTCCCTCTTTGCATAAAAATGTCATTAGAAACACTATTACTCCACAAGAGTTGTTATTTGGAATCAAATAGGTAGCAACAGAGCACTTGACATACCATAGACCCTACTCCAGTGAAGGAAGTAAGGGAACAGAGTGGCTACATAATTTGATGAGAACCCGTCTTTAGCCCCTTCTTGTTCTTGCTCGGATCCAACCAGTTGCTTCTGAATTTTCCTCATCTCTGGTATGTTCCCGAAGAGGAAAGAAGGTTTGGGGCCCTTCACTCCCTGACTCCTCAGTTTCCGCCTGAGCCTCGCTGGTCTGAGCCATAGGCTGGTGCACAGGTAGGAGAAGAGAAGGATGCAGAGGGAGAGAGGAGGTAGCAGCCTCAGCCATTGCAGTGTGGAGAAGCCAAGTTCCATTTGTGTTTGTGTACGAGGTTGGGAACTGGGAAAGCTGGAAACCTGCAGATAAAGCTCACGCACTTTGAGCAGTTAGCACAAGAGTCACTGAGACAGACAGCTGTCTGCTTGTTATGACGAAAGCAGGTGATTAGTAAACAAATGGCGCTTCCCATGGCATGGGCCACAAAATACCTCGTCAGGATACTCCGGCTCGTCCGTCGCAGCCGATGTGGCACGCATCGCCTGGCCCAGCCTAACAGGATATTCACTTTCACTAAGATATTTTTGGAGAGGAAACACTGCTGCACAAATACTAGTCCCGAAGTGGATTACCAGCAGAATATGTATATAATCTGTACTGTACTTGCTTCTTCCAAGCAGATCACTAATAGCACCCGCGACGACGGCTGTCAACTTATACCTTGTTACAACGAGCAAAATGGAGGAGACAGCCCATGGCTTGGTTTTGATTAACTTTGCAACGAAATAGGAGTACATATCCAGCACGAAATTGCTGACATTTCATAGACACGGGCCACACGCGAACCATGGTCTGATCGATGGTCACAGCCTTGTCACCAGCAGTGGCATGCCGAAGCCAGGCTCAATGGTCAGGCGAAAGACGGGAGCAGGGAAGTCGAAAAAGCTGTAGACAAAGCTTTGTCTGCTTGCTATGACCAAATCAGGTTATTAGAATATGCACAAACCTTGGTAATATGATAGTGAAAGCATGTTTATAAAGTATAAATATAATAATAATAAACTTTAAAATTAGAGGAAGGAACGGAAGCGACTATAACACACACCATCAGCAGCCGCGTGACGCAACTGCTGGCTACATGTGTTAGTTGGTTGACAGCGGCCCTGTTAGAACGGCTGAACCAACCGCGAGTGGCGAGGGGATGCCAGAGCCTGACTGTACACTAGCTTGGATAAACCGTTTCAAGTTTGGCTTTTTTTTTTTTGGTTACCGGTAGGACTCAGTTGCAGGTAAGCACGCTTGTTTCCACAATTTGCGCCACTTAAACGGGCTGACAAGGTTTACTTTTTCATATGTTTGAAAAGGAATGGCTCTGTTCTAAAACATCCAACAATCATTGCAAGTTTGCAGCATCGATAGACAGCCCACAGGCGAACCATGATCACAGCCTTGTCACCAGCAGGGGCAAGCCGAAGCCAGGCTCAATGGTGAGGCGAAAGACGGGCGCATGCCGGTAACTCGGCGACGGCGCAAAGGCGAACCTGCTCAGCAGGCGCGCCAGCACCACCTTCAGCTCAACCATCGCCAGGTTCTGCCCGATGCAGGTCCGGGGCCCGTGCCCGAACGGCAGGTACACGTGCGCCGGCCTGCACGCCGCGGCCACGCCGTTGGCGAACCGGTCAGGGCGGAACTCGCCGGCGTCCGGGCCCCAGGCGTCCTTGTCCTGGTGCAGCATCGGCCTAGACACCTGGATGATCGTCCCCCGAGGGACGTCCAGATCGCCGATCTTGACATCCGTCAGGGCCTCGCGCATCATCATCGACGCCGGAGGGTACAGCCGGAGCGTCTCCTGGATCACCATCGTGAGCTGCATTTGTAACCCGTAATGTCAGGCAGTCCAAACGCAATGCAACACGGCTAATGGATGGAGAAAGGATGGCAACTCACAGTTCTCAGTTGGCGGAGAGCGTCGACATCGAGCGTTGCTCCTCCTTGGCAGACCTCTACAGCCTCAGCTCGGGCACGTTCCTGCCATTCAGGGTGTGTGGCCAGTAACATCAGGCACCAAATGAGGGTGGCTGCTATGGTCCCGTGCCCGGCAAAGTACATGGCCTTGCAGCTGTCGATGATGAAGTCCTCGGCATCACGCCCTTGCAGTTGGCAACCTCGTGCGCCATCAACAATGACGTGAAGAAGGTCCTTGCCTGCGCCGTTATTGTGTTCCTTCATGACATTCAGGATCAGTAACCGAACTTCCTCATCCAACTTCTTTATTTCTCGGTTAGCCCTGGTAGGCAGGTACTTCCTGTAACAGCGACATAATACATCAATATATTTCATTATTTATTTTTTCTGTAGCAAATTATGTACTTACCAAAACGCAGAGATTCCCACAAGGGCATCTTGCTGAGAAAGTGCCTTTTGAAGCTGCCTAAGCTTGCAAAATATCTCTTCTCCTCTTGTAAAACTACTCCCAAAACAAATCCTGGCTATTACATCTGCTGACAACTTCCGCAAGTAATCGTCAACAACTATCTCCCTACTCCCTCCAACATCGTCGAGCATGCTGTCCCATGATTCCGACAATGGAGATGTTGCATCCTCAATCAGCTCTATCATACCCTGCATATATATAGTATTCTCGCATCCATGATGGCACTCCATGTTTTTCAGCCCAAGATAGTGAGCAAATGTACTGCAGTACCTTAATCTTGTCCATGAAGAACTCTGGTGCCATGAGCTTCCTTTGATAGGCCCATTCATCACCATTCGCTGTAAGCAAACCTCCACCAAATAAGGCTTTGCGAGATCTTTTTAGATAAGTAGGCTTCCCCAGCTCTGATGGAGTGCAGTGACCAATGTCCTTCACCATTTCTGGATCAGAAACATGCAGTATCTCTAGAGCTCCCGTTGAGTATATGAACACCGGGCCTGCCCAAAATTAACAATTCACTTACAATTCTCATCAACATAGCAGATCTTACACATCAATTAGCTGGAAATACACAATCTCCCCACGGCAAACATGTACAACATATAGAATCAGTGGAAATTTTTATTCGCAAATCAGTTTATGTCCCTTTTAAAAAGAAAAGGCCGAGTAAGGATCATCCAAATGACTATCAAGATATGACAGCTATTATATTATAAAGTGAACCCAGATTCCAAGCACAACTGTATTATTAGCCAGATAAAATACTCTAATAAAATACAGTTACTTATAGTGAAACCCCTAAGAAGATGCATGTAAGCCCCAAATTGTCAAGACCTGAAATCCTATTATTTTATAATGACCCCATATGCCAATTTTCAAGTAAAATTATATTGTTAGCCAGGTAGACTTTTCTTTCCGGTGTAAATTTCTAGGAAGGTGCATGTAAGCTCAAGAGTCAATCGGTCAAGACTGTATGTTTTACAATGACCTAACATTCCAAGTAAAACTAATTTGTTAAATGGATGGACTTGTCTAATCAGAACAAATTATTTCCTGTGAAATTCCTAGAAGGTGCACTTAACCACCCCCCGTGCGCCCTCCCAAAAGAAAATCTACTCGCAGTGTTATGTGCTACTAGTGACTTTCAGCACAAGATTTGTTTCGTCCTTAGAAGAGCATCCTTATACCATTCCTCTTTAAAGGAATTCTGCAAGGTAAATAACACTTCAACAGATCAAAAAATGTCTCACTGATATGTGATTGTTCAAAGACAAATCAACATCACCAGTCTGATCGAACATAAACCAAAGCAGAGCTATAACACTTGAGGCATCAGACATACCATAAGTTTCCCTCCAGAGGAGGAGGTGAGGGAATACGGTGAGCGAGTAGTTGTTTGCGTCTTGTGTTTGCACAATCTTGAGATCTTGCTGGATCCTCTTCATCTCTCTTGTATTGCCATAGAGCACAGTAGGCTCTGGGCCCTTTATGCCTTGCCGCTTCAAATTCTTCCTTATGTTCTCTGACCTCAGGCATATCTGGTGTAACAAGTATGACAGAACCAAGCTAAGAATAAGAAGAGCAATAGTTAGTGCAGGCAACTCCTCCATGAGGCACAGGAAGAGAGAGGAAGAAAGTGTTCCTGGGAAATATTCAGATACAAGGCAACGCCAAATGCTGTGAGTATGCTAGTTGTTAGGTCTTCAAGAAACCACCTCTATATTTCTTTGAGACCCTGAGCATGTGACCTCTGTACTTTTTTATAGGCTGCTTCTAAATCTTGGCAACCATTAACAATCAGTTGACCAGATGACTTTTTTATTGTATGATATCATCTAATTATTGATTGGCTTGGCTGTTTCACCTCACAAACTATAAGATCCAATCTTCAGTTAGACAGGCTGTATTCTGCAAGACACTAAATTAGCTCCAGAGCTTTAGAAAAATAAAAGAAAATGGAAGGAACATGCAGCTGTTTAAAAATAATAAGAAAATAATTACCTCACCAATCAGGCAGTCACCAATGGATGCTACCCAGCCTTCAAGGAAGGGAAGTTGGGTCTTGGAGGAGCACATTGTGGAGTCACAAATCAAAGGAGAACGACTGAAATTTTTTATTTTTTTTAAAAAAAATGAAGGTGCCAGTTGGCTAAGGTTACAGGCTTACAGCACAATTTTCAGACATGCATATATGCATCACATATCATTACATGTTCTGCTGAGCTCAGAAAACTGTAGGAAAAATATGTGATGCAGTTCATCGCAAGAACACGCTATATAGAACAAAACAACAGGAACTTTAAACAGTGTGGCATCAGGCACAACCACACATATCTGAGTATTAGCATGTATGATGTATTTGGTGGTGTGTTGCAGGCTTGTGGTCGCTTCCACTGCAACACCAGTTGATAAGCCCCAAGGCAATGAAGGGGTCAGTCTCCCTGAATTAGTAGGAACCTGGTTGCACAAGTTAAGCTCATGTAGAGGAAGCACGTCGTCGTCAGGGAAACACAGATCACGACAGCTTTGTTACTATGAGGGGCATGCCGAACCCAGGCTCTATGGTCAACCGATATGACGGTATGTGTTGGTACCCTGGTGATATTGAGAATGAGAATCTGGTCAGCAGGTGTGCAAGAAGCAGCTTCAGCTCTGCCATTGCTAGGTTTTGCCCAGTACACAGTCGAGGTCCATATCCAAACGGCATGTACATGTGAGCTGGTTTGCACGCTGCAGCAGCTCCATTTGCAAACCGGTCTGGACGAAATTCATCAGCATCTGGACCCCAGGCATCCTTGTCAAGGTGCAGCATTGAAATGGCTACCTGGATAATGGTGCCACGAGGGACATCAACTCCACCAAGACTGACGTCCGTCAGGGCTTCACGCATGATCAGTGATGCCGGAGGGTACAGCCTGAGAGTCTCTTGGATCACCATCGTAATCTTCAAAAGATTTAATGCAAGTGTTAATGTGTTATCAATATTGATTCATACACACAAGAATGGAGAAAGTCAAGATTATCTTACTATTTTCAGCTGACGAAGGGTGTCGATGTCCAGCATTGTCTGTCCACGGCACACTTCTAGAACCTCAGCACGGGCATGAACCTGCCAGTCTGGGTGTGCAGCAAGTAGCATCAGGCACCATGTGGCAGTGACTGCTGCAGTTTCATGCCCAGCAAAGTAGATATTCTTGCAATTGTCAACGATGAAATCTTCTGTGCCACTAAAATAGCTGGGTCTCCGATCTGCACCATTGATGATGGCATGAAGAAGGTTGTTTTGTGTGGACATGTGTGTGACATCATTGCCATGGCTTCTGCTCCTGTGTTCCTTACAGAGGTCTAGGATCAATAACCGGACTTCTTGATTTAGCTTCCGTATCTCACGGTTGCTCTTGGTAGGCAAGTATTTCCTGCAATAAAACAACAAGGACAACTTTTCAATCTGTTCTTTTTCAAGCATTAGAAGTTTCTCAATGAATCAAAGTTCCATACCACAATGCAGATAATCCTACAAATGTATCCTGTTGAGAAATTGCCTTCTGAAGCTGCCTAAGCTTGCAAAATATGTCTTCTCCTTTTGTGAAACTGCTCCCAAAACAAGCTCTAGCAATCACATCTGCTGAAAAGTTCCTCAGGTATCCATCAACATAGATCTCCTTACTACCTCCTGCGCCATCAAGAATATTCTCCCATGCTTGTAACAGTGGAACTGTTGCATCCACAATTAGCCCTATCATACCCTATCATTTGTTGCAACAGCACAGTTATTCGTCACGAACACAGCTGAATCTTGAGTGTGCTTTTAAGTAAAATTTAAAACCTTAATTTTTTCCATGAAGAACTCTGGTGCAAGGATCTTCTTCTCATAGGCCCAAAGGTCGCCATTTGCTGACAATATACCTTCTCCAAAGAGAGGCTTACGTGATCTCATCAGATAAAGTGGCTTCGCGAGCTCTGATGTAGTCCAGCGGCCCACGTCTTTCACCATTTCTGGCTGAGCGACATGCAATATCTCCACGGTTCCTGTTGAGTAAAGGAATACGGGCCCTGTTCCAATTTCCATACACTATGCAATCACATAATAAATCTGAAATAATGAATAGTGAAGGAGTGGTTGCGGCAGGAAACAGTAAAGCTCATATTAAAAGAATAAAATCAGCACAATGAACCAATGAAAGCTGTTATTCCAGAATACTTAGCACTCAAATGTAAAGTTCACAATATGTAAGTGAATAAGAAATACAGATACAACATTCACAATAGTACATTCTACTCCAAACATAAAATATTGAATCTGTTTCAATTTGGCACACAAGTTAAGGAATAAAGAGAAGATGGCCTTGGTAACCATCATTTATCCCACACTTTAGAGGTTCTGGTTTCACTATGAAGCATACTGGGAAAGAGAAAGAGATAGGGAGGTAGTCCTCGTCTATCAATGAGAGTAGAGTATTCAATAATGTTACAGGAGGAAAACAAATGGGATAAATTTATCTGAGTTATAGAAAGACTTACTATATTTAGAGAAACATTCACAGGGCTCAATGGATTTGAATTTTGACAGTGATTGAGAAATATATAATTAAAATTTAAATCAAAAGTCAACATCTTATTACTTCAGTCATTGATTGTGAAATTTAAACAGAATGTCTGTAGAACGGGACAACCAAAGCAACAAGCATCTTTTGGTTACAAGATTCCATATTACCAGGAGAGCTACTCTATCATTAAGAAAACGATTTTCTTTAATGGTACTATGGTAGACCATGGTTTCTATAGTACCTACTTAGTTAGCAGTGCGTAATAGGTGTTGGACTGCAGATAGATTAGCAAAAAGAAACCTGCCACATCCTAACCTCTGCCCTCTCTGTGATCAGGAGGAGGAGAACGTCCAGCACATTTTGACCACGTGTGTGTTTGCACGGGAATTCTGGTTTAAGCTGTTTTCTCCGCTAAGCCTACAGGAATGTACACCATCACATGAGGACGTTTCTTTTGCAGAGTGGTGGAAAAAGAGTGCCAAGAAAGTTCAGAAGTCCAAGAGAAAAGGTTTCAACTCTCTAATTGCTTTGGGGGCTTGGCTGCTATGGAAGCATCGGAATCCATGTTTGAGGGGGCTAACCCCTGTATGACTGAGTTGTTAAGGGTTTTTAGAGATGAGCACCACCTCTGGTGCATGGCTGGTGCTCGGAGGCTAGCCTCTTTGAGTATTGGGCAGGCCGAGGGGGTGAGATAGAGTTTTTAGAATAGTAGTGTGGGAGGTCAGGTCAGTATCCAAAGTTTGTTAGTCAGGTCACATCTGTGTCTTTTTTGTAACAACCCCTCACAGCTCGATCCGGAGTGAGGGGGTGAGGCTTGTAAGGGATCGTTTTTTCCTCTCAACTAATATAATGATACGCAGCTCTCCTGCGTATTCGAAAAAAAAAAACTCATAGACAAACTTGCAGTACTGAACTCCAAAGAGTGAGTGTCCATTCTTTTTTTTTTCTTGTTCCCCGTGAAAACAGAGCGTCATGGTCTCTGTCTTCTCTGAACTTACAGGTGATGATTTAAGAACTATCTGATCATATGAGAAACTATTTTAGACACAAAACTTAGTTATAAATTCAGAATATGTGGCTCAGTAAACTTCAGCATTTTTTTCTGGAATAGTAGACTTTAATATTTTGTTCAGAAATTATGGAGAGGGTCCATAGGTTCAGGTATACAAAATTTTGCACGCATACAGATAGTAAAAGGGATAAGATACTTAAAATTGTATTCTAGCTCGTGATCCTGAAACAAGAAAATATAATCCTTAATTCCTCATACTGGCAAAGACTATGATCTTCCATCAACATCTATCATTTTCACATTGGTTTTCTGGGTATTAAAATTATGCTCAAACAAGATTATTAACGTCACAAAGGCGTCTAAGACCTACTTAAATACTACCTTTATGATGTATGGTATGAAAAAGTAGTTACTGTATTGGGTAAAGGATACTATTCTGACATTCCCCATATTTGGCAAACCGATGTGGAGTAATATTTTAAAGCATAATTGATTAACCTTACTGTCTAGCCATTTACAAACATGCCTCTAGCTTTGTAAGTGGAAAGTTTATAAAGAGTATGGACCAAATATCATTGTGATTCCAGAATGAAGTAAACAGTCATGATCATGCTATCAGTTTCATTGCAGCCACCCTCACAGACAAGCAAAAACAAGGATTCTGAACATACCATAAGTCTTCCTTCAATGAATGAAATGAGGGAAGATGATGGAGATGTAACTGTTCATGTTGGTGTCTTTCCTTTGCCTCTGCACACACTTGAGCTCTTGTCGGATTCTCTTCATCTCCTGGGTGTTCCCATAGAGGAAAGTAGGCTTGGGGCCATTTATGCCTTGCCTCCGCAATTTATTCCTTATCTTCTCCAACCTCAGCCATAGGATGTCATACAAGTAAACTAGGGCTAAGCCAACGAGTATGATCGGAAGAACTATAACCATCTCAAGTAGTCTCTCCATGAGAGAGGGGAAAGTATGGGAGGAGCAAAATTGAGAGTCTGATGTCAGATATACAAAGGCAATCAGTGCTTGTATAGTGCTAGCTTAGAATACTTAGTATTGAACATACAAGTGATGGTTTGAATATATCAGTGATGTTTGTCCTTTTCCTGACCTCCTGACCTTGTCCTTTTCCTGGACTACTGAGAGTACTGGCCCTTTCTCATTGTTTTACGCTTGCAGATCCTGGGTGCAGGACAGACACCACCTTGAAAATACAGCAAGTATTCATCAGTAGACTAGTAGCACCTTGATATCTGGCCCTCTGCTAGTAAAATGTTCCCTTCCTGTTTTGCCTTGTGAAAACATACAACCTACACAGTAGTACAGTAGTATATATAACTCTGCAATCTGTAACTGGCATGGCACATGAGACTAGATTACCTAGAAAGATGTCTACGTCAGAACGAAAAAGGAACAAAATTACAAATACAATGATATGCATGAGCTTCAAATAACAGATAAAGAATTATCTCAGCATTGGAGACTGGTATGCTTTTTAACATAAGACAAACATCAGAAAAAGTAACATTAGATCCTTTTTTAAAAAAAAACATGGTGGAGAATTAAGCATAGTTTAGAATTGAAGCATAGGACTCAGTAATATGTGCCTGCCAAACCATAGCAAGGATCATGCACGTCAATTCTTCAAGACAATTGATTTTTGAGGCACTTACTGAAGAATGCATGGGAAAACTTTCAGGCAGAGCTTAAGCAACCAGATATAAGAAAATTACCAAACACAGGGTAACAGTTGAACATAAGGAAGCATCAGCATATGCTTTGCTGAACTGAGCAAAGTTATGAAAAAATGAATGTTTAGGAACTTGGTTACAAGAATACCTCGCTGGATCACGTCAGCAAACATAAAGTTTGAACTTCAAATTAAACTTGAAGTTTTCACACAAAAGTGACATGACACTGGCAACAATCACACAGAAATTTGGATCAACAGGTATGTACTGGATATTTAGAACATAGACCACCAACTTTTTCTTGTATCTACATGTGTCGTAGTTGTACTCTGGGATCTATGGCACAGTTGTCTTCTAGCATTGCCAGAAGTGTTGGTGAAGCACAGAACTAGAGCTAAACTGACAAGACTTACAACTGGAGCTGCTGCAATAAACAACCACCTATGGCGCCCACGTGCTCCATTTGGCTGCTGTGCAGAATACACTGAATCTTCACGTGTATTAGTCTCTTCCATTGTACCACCAACTGTATTAGAACTTCCTTCAACGTCAGGTTCATAAGAAGTTTCTTCAGCAGTTTCCTGCGGATGGGTATCCTCCACCACGTAGATGGCGCCCTCGTTGGCTGTGGCACGCTTGGACCTCTCATATTCCGTGTCATCTGTTGGAAGCTCATATCGACAAACTGGACATGTATTCCTTGAACTAAGCCATGGGATGATGCACGATGAATGATATAGATGCATGCATGGTAGCTGTTTTGCTACAGTTTCGATAGGCATGTCATCTTTGCAAACAGGACAGGTTACACCACCATTTATATCACCACTTGTGGAGATGACCACAGATGGAAGATTTTCAATGGAAGATGCCGATGCAGGTGGAGCTCCTCTTGTGGTATTGTTATCCTCTGCAAACTGTTCAAGAACCATTTCGAACTGCCTAGCATCAACATAATCACCAGGATTCCCAATAAAAGTTCTCCTGATTTCTCGTCCTTCCATGTCTGCCCTCAAATTGGTCCTGTTTACTCCTTGGCTTCTAGCTGTTCTCCAAGTCCACACAGTATCTTCAGATTCCTGCTCATTCAATCCACTTGGGGCGATATCATGCCATTGCTGCCGGTGTGCCTGCATGGTGTCACCTGCTTCATCCAAATCAGAGTCTTCTGAATGCTCATCTTCTGGATCATCTGAATCCCAATGGTCTACTCCAGCATTCATGGGATCAATATCTGTATCAGTGTTCACGTAGCTCCCACTGTCAAGCTCAATGACAATCTCCCTCCCCATTGTGGTTTGATGCTCAATAGAAGCATTTGATTCCCCATCATCATCATCAAAACTGATGTTTGATTCAATTTCACCGAACATGGAATCAGCATAATTGAGGCCATCACTCTCATCATCTGAACTGTGCCATCTCTGGGATCGATTTGGCGTAGAAATATATGATGTGCGCTGACATGGGACTGTCGGTGAATCAACATCTGCTTCATGACCTTGTCTAGCCAAGTCGATCAACTGGGAGAACTGCTGTGAAAAAGCGTCCTCCATGGGTTCATGGCTTGTGACCGGCCTTTGTCTTTGTCGATTAGTTCTGGTAGTATCATCCCTGTAGCTGCCAGTGAGCACAGTCATCTTGCACTCCCTGCATATGGCTAAAGCTTCAAAGCTATCGGCAATCTCGGTATCCAGATTAAAAGGTCGTGTGCAAACTAGGCATTGCACATCTGGCTGAGTGGCAAGGAGCCCATAACTGCCGGAGTGACTATGTTGATCAGCCATGGGTAGATGGTTCTGTCAAATGGAAGGTACTCTTTTTTATAGCAATGCATCAGGGAAAAGAGCAAATATGAACTCAACTTGAGACATGAGATGAACTCGAAGCAAGCAGGATACTGCTCTGCTAGATAGCTGGATCAGGTGCTCATGCTATGCATCGGTATACACATGACAATAGCTTTGCTTCGACGTGAACCTGTCAAAGGAACAAAAGTGACTGGTTCGGTTACCAAGCAGAAATAAGGTATTGAAATGTTGCATGACAAACACATTAATTCAGATGGTTATGATAGCCGTGGAGTGAAATCAGATTCAAACACAAGTAAATGAAACATCTCCTTTCATTCGGCTAACAGATTTTGAGCTCTAATTTCAACATAGGAAGAAGAAGCGCCCACAGAATAGAGCAAGTATTTGACCATCGTGGCACTCAACCGTATGCAAAGGGAGGAGGCCTACCGCCTACGGAACCAGACCAATCAGTCAAGCGTAGCGTAGTAGTGTCTGCCTGTCTAGCTTGGCATAAATCACCTCAGATAGAAGAGTAAAAATCTATAGAGCTTAACAAAACAGCTCGGAATGCTCCATAAAATGGACATAATAAGCCAGTTCCATTTCATGAAGAACAGGTAGCAGGACATATATATACCCAGGGGATTTTTATGCGCGACGGCGGCGGCATTTTACCAATCCGCAGGCAACAGTTGATCAGATAAGGTAAGAAAAGGACAAGCAATTGATTAGAGAGGGGAGATTTGAGAAAAATTGCTGAAGAAAAAACCTAGGGCGGTAGGAGATCTTCCTCACCTTGAGCTGGGATCTCGATGAGAGTTGGGACGGGGAGACCGCAAATGGGTTCAGGCGAATCTGCGAAGACGACGACGGGGGCGCATCACTTGTTGTATTATTGGATTCGGAGGTGGAAGATTTGTGTGTGAAGAAGCACCAAAGCTCCTCCCCCCATCTCTCTCCGCAAGAGAAAGAGGAAGGAAGAGAAGTTGGTTGGGCTGTGCGATTAGTCTACTTGGGCCCAGCCCGTTTGTGTTGGCCCATCGTCGGTCGTCGGGGTGGATTGGTGGGGTCGTCGGGGTGGATCGCTGTCGCCAGCTCCGGCACCAGCCATAGAGCCGAAGGAGGAAGAGAAGAGAGGAGAGAATCAAATAGTCGCCAGCTTTGCTTTAGGTTGGCGATCCGCACCAGCACGGAGGAGGTCCGGTCGGTCGGCAACGACGAGTCGCCGATTCCACGGTTGCTTGATTGATTCTCTTCTTTGTCGGCGCGGCGTGCTGTGCTGTGTGCCTAGCTGTGTCAAAGACAGACTCCACCACCAGCAGAGCAGAGAGCAGTCTCCCCGATCCGGCGATCCCCATGGCCTACCGCCGGAAGCAAGCCGCCGCCGACGATCGACGGAACTCCTATCCTCAGGCACGCATTCCTCTTCCCCGCTTGATTGCTTTTGCTTTGCTTTTAGGCTTCCTTCTAACGTACCGTACCATTTCCTGATTGCCGATTCCGAAGTGGTACTGCTCAAATCCAACTCTGATCGACTGTTGTCACCATTGAATTGAATGAACAAAAGTACCCATCTCCTTACTTATTTGATTCTCAAGTGTTGTTCCATATCTTTATATCACTGCACATTGCTTAGGTCCTGCTTATTAGTTAGATGTCCTAAATCATGGCATATACACCCTGTTGGTGATTTGATACGCACACAATTGCCTTATATTTCTGTCACAGTGCTAACGGTTGCCAAACGGCATAATAATAATGTACTCAATTTGTAGGACTCTACTTCATCATACAGTTACACATCGTTCAAGAGCATAGATGAGCCCAAGCTTGGACTGTGGCAAACTTTGGCAAGCAAAGCCAAAGGAATTCTCGATGAGGACGCCTTAGCGCATAAGTTTGAGGACTTCAGGAAAGAACGGCCACGGAGCAACTCCAGTGCTGATCAGGTCAGGCAGCAAGTGTATCTGAGCATCTAAACATTCATACAGACAGTCACAGGCTCACAACTCACCTTCAGTAATGTTCCAGGCTGCCTTTATGTTTACAGTTTTTTGCAACTGTTTGTAATTTCAGGCCCCTCAGTCTCGCTGGTCTTTTGAAAACCACTGGAAGACTGGAGGAGAGGCTGCCGCTAGAATCAGGCCAGAGGCTCTTTCTGCTTCAGTCAACCAGCTTAGTGGTAGAATAAAAAATGCCTTCGAAGTAATGACTTTTACTTGGCTTTGTAGTACATATATTCTTCTATGCCCCTCTTAATGGCATAACCCTCTGGAGAATTAACAACTTGTTGCTTCCTTGGTTAAACAGGAAGGACTCACAATTGTGGATAATAAGACATCCAGTATCATTCAGGAAACAAAGAAAATTCAAATCAGAAGGAAGCCTGCCGGTTCGAATTCTTATATGTCGAATCCAACTGTGCATGCAGTCAGCACTCCTAATCTACCATCGGATCAAGCTGAAGCTGCATCCGAGGAGACTCACTTGAAAGCTTCTCGGAACGTAAGGTGCCACATACTTATTATCTTGATGACAAATATGTTGTACCCTGTGATTACCAAAAAACCAATGCAGGGAAAGTATAATTTCTTTTACATGGGAAAAACTTGCAGCATTTAGTTGTCCTTCTATTCAGTTCAATTCCTAAGTAATGGTTTTAATTCTTAGGAATTTTGTGCGTATTACTTATCAGTATAAATAAATGAAAAATATGGTTTTTTTTTTGCTGAGATATTTTCTACTTCGGTTGCCTTTGATATAAGCTCTTCTATGTACTATTGGTCATTAGTGTGGTTGAGAATTAACACTGAAGATGCCTACTTAAGTTGGCCGTTGTTCTCTTATTTGACTTCTAGTGTAACTGAATATAAGTAATGTGATAATTTAATTGGCACCATAAACCCTTTTATCTGTTTACAATAAACTACCAGAAATGCTTTGGTCCTTGCAGGATAAAAGAATAAGCAGCCGTTTGCCATAGTTATTTTAATTTTATATAATTAAACATATAGCCTTTTTGTTTCAATTTGTTGTGGTGATGTCTTTCTCTTACCTCCTTTTTTTCTCAGGTTGCTAATGCAATGGCTGCTAAAGCAAAACTTCTACTCCGTGAACTGAAGTCCATTAAAGCCGATCTAGCTTTTGCAAAGCAAAGATGTGCTCAGCTAGAAGAAGAGAACAAGCTATTGCGAGAAACAAAGCAGAAAGGGAGCAAAACGGAAGAGGATGATGACTTGGTAATCTTTTTTCTAGCCAACATTATTTGTTTTCTTGTTGATTTTATTTTTAGAAATTACATACATCTTGTGTTTCCATTACATAAAGATTAGTAAATGGGTGATAAATTGGTACTTTCACTTTGTGATTCTTGTGTGCAAAAAATGTTAATTTATCACCACCTTTCTGTTAATGCTCATTTTATCTCTGAACACTAGCATGAAATGGCCAAATTTCCGGCATTTTTCCTCTTTTCAAGACTCAGCATTGCATAAATTTTCAGGACTTTTCCTCACATGAACTGTATTGTACAGTGATTAGAAGTCAAAGCCATTATCTTATTTGGTACTGAATATTAACTGTTGTTACTGCCAGCTTGTTTGTAGCTAGATTTGAAGAGTTTAACTATTCCTTCAGAACCCATCATGTACCTTATGTGTACATGGTTTTCTCTACAATATTCTGAAATTTTCTCTCTGAACAACCCGTTGTTCAATCAGATTCGTTTGCAACTGGAGACCTTACTGGCCGAGAAATCAAGGCTGGCACAGGAAAACTCAACGTATGCCCGTGAAAATCGCTTCCTGCGTGAGATAGTAGATTTTCATCAGTTTAGCACTACCCAGGACGTTGTCTCCCTAGGTGATGGCGACACCGAAGACGATGACCCAGATGAGGAAAACAACCTCCTTTACACTGAGAATATGTTACCTGTGGTTGAAGAAAATTCAGGAGATGAAGAACTGTCCCCAGTGCCCTCAAGGCCTGAATCTCCGGTTATCAGACCAGGGGAGGCATCATCCCCCATGTCAACCAACTCTCTGAATCCGTCAGCATCTGACACAGCTTGACTCTTATGAATTATATCGCCATCTTGTTTGGGATTTCAAGTGGGTTTGGTGGTGTTCTTGTGTGCATAAAATTTTGTCCATTCTTTGTTAACATTGTTTTGCATTTGTAATATAGTTACAGGTTCCAGCTTGTGTATAAACTATAAAGTGTATAGTTTAGTTTCCTTCATTTGGTGTTTTTGTGAAACGTGGACTGCTGTGATTATGGCGAGTCTATAATGTGTATGGTTTGGTTCGCATGTACATTGTACTTTTCATTGTTGAATCAGACAGTTGTGAATAGGCAAAAAAAAAACCACTGATGGGCTATGCCCGAATTTCATTACTGAATAACAGCGAAATTACATAGTTCAGAGTTTTAACATGCTTGGGCACACACTAAATCCCGTTGCGAGCGATCACTCGCAGAGGTTGTTTTGCCTTCCGACTTTGCAGTGTTGAATTTCTTGATTTGTCTGGTTGAGCTAAGTGAGAAAACGAATCCTCGATGAATTAAGTTGTTGAAGCAATGGCCCTTGGATTTGGCTGTAAAATTGCAAGGAGGATGCTCCCAAATTATATGATATGATCATCTGCACTGACAGTGATAGCTCTCTATTGGAGAAGGCCATTGAAATCCAGTAATCCAGAATGGACAGCAGCATATATATATATATATATATATATATATATATATATATATATATATATATAATTTTATTTTATTTTGCGAAACAGCCAGGAATATAATTGATGTTCCTCATATGCGCATGTAGATATGTGGTGAAGACACTACAGTTTTATAGCTGACTATCCGCCTCCTTTCCACTGCCTTCACCACTGGACAAGGTAATCAAACATAACATAGCAAAAGGCGTGATTGGTATCATCTTAGGATTAAGGGAATAAATGTTTCTCTAAACCATGTGGAATTCCTGTCGGTGCGTTGCAGGTACAAGAGAGGGAGAATCAAAGGGAAAAAACGGTCCATTTGCAAGTTGCAGGGGTTCATGCAAGTGACCGATCGTCCATGTTGGTGCCCACTGCCCAGTGTCCACCTACCGGACTGTTCGTTGGTGAGGAGTTTAAGCACCGGATTTGGTCAGTCGATGGGGCCTGCAGATGTAGCAGCAAATTAATCTCACTTAGGGGGCAAACCGGATACATGATCATGAGTTCATGAGTCATGACACAGGCCAGGGGCCATTCTACAATTCATTCATGTTATTAGATGAAGCAAGATCCAAGACAGACAAAAATATTCTTTTACAGGCAATTTTTTTAATCTTATTGTTTTGTGCCTCCCATTTCCCAGTCCAAAATTAATATAGCAATTTGTCACTGCCAGCGACTGGATCAGACAAAATGAAACAAATGACTTCGGCAGCTGCTTCCAGCTTCCATTCCACCCAACAAGTGCCTGACTGGCTGCCTGCACACGTACGTCGGGGGTCGGGCGATCATCTGATGATCTGCGTTCTAGCTAACGTAGCGTCCAGCTCAAAACAGAAGGATAAACTCTGCCATGTGTCGAAACTTGCATCCACGTGGATCATCCTCATGCTTCAGCTGGCCCTTGGTAGTAGTGTACAAGTAAAGATACCATCACGAGCCTTTTCGGAACCTGTGCTTCATCTTTGTTAGATGAAACTCTCTAGCTCATTTCACAGGACAACCTTCCAAGTTGACCAATTTGGTGGGAAACTTGCTTCGGTTCCAAAATGATGATAACTTTTGTACAATCTCTAAAGATACATGGTCACATGGATAGTGTGACTCTGCAAATAGACGAGCGAGTAGGCAAGAAGCTCTCTCTGAATTTCCTTTGTGCTTGCTCTCCGCTGCTGGCTATGGTCGTCCTTCATTCTAGCAATCCCTTGGCCAAGAAGACAAACATATCATACAGATGATTGCATCCAATGGAGAGACCACATATTTATGGGCGAAATTATGCCTCCATCAACCTTTCTGCTCAATGCAACCCAAGGACCACACGCATATGCATCGCTTTCTACGCATCTGCATTCGATACTCAATTTCATATTACATTGCTATATATGGACAGTAGTTTTGGTGTACGTGTGCTTCAGAAGACAGAAAATCTTGTTCCGCTGCTGCTTAATAATCTGGTGTTTTACCTTCTTTTGTTTTTGCAGATCGGTTATCCAGGTTCAGCAGAGTCGCAAAAGTAGCACCTGGTGTTTACCTTCTTGTGGCATGTATGTACCATACCATCTCCTTTTATATATTTATTGAACTGTCACTATCACTTGATCATTGTTTTAAGCACAATTATTTGGTATTAACATTAAGTAGAAATAATGAAGGAGCATATCAGATAGAGAATTAAATGTCAACTGCATTATTGGTTGATACATGCTGTGGGGGAAATGTGGAATAAAAAGTGGTGTGTACTAAGGCTATACAAAATCATATGCTGATAGTGATTGGAATGGTGGACATTAAAATCCCCTTGTGCGCGCAAACGGCCGGTTCCATTTGACCATCTGTCATCGTCCAAACACTCATTTGATCGTCATTAAGTATTCTATTTGCTGGTCACATCTGTGTAATGAACTAATGATTTCCTTGTTCATGGTGCCTCATCATCACTGCGTGCTTATCTGTGCTCCTTCCATTTCTAGTAGATGGCTAGTGCTGTGTCGTCCTTTTTATCACTTGAGCATAAGAGACCAATAATCATAATTAAAAAGGCTATGCAAAAACACATATACTATGATACAAAGCCTATGGGGTAGTAAGTGCGAACTATGTTGCGTATGTCATGCCAGAACATCATCGCGTCATGATGCAAAGGAGTACTGCTATGCACAAGCTACCTTCCCTCTTCAGCAAAATCAAAGGCACACACACCAAATTTATATTAAAAAAAAATGTCGTGTGATCTATAACGCAACCTAGAGGATCGATGTTGGATTGTCGACGGGTTAAGTGTTGGATGGAAAAATGTTAATGTACAGAGCAAATCAGAAGCCATGTGTGTTGCCTAGGAGAGTCTGCGCATGTAGTGTCTCAAAAAACTACATGATAATCTTAGTGAAAATATGAAATGACTGATATCATATTATATATGTGATTTTTTTTCTAAAAGTGAAAATATAGTTTAGCTTAGCACCAGAAACCACACATCATACAGGTGCACTAGCTAAAACTGATTCTTGGGGAAAATCCCGCATCGTCGTTAGCCCTACTATTCGTGCAGCACTGTGTCCATAAAGGTGGCCAGAAAATACTACTCTCTCTGTCTCATAATATAAGTATTTATTATTTTTCGTGTCAACATTTAACCATTCGTTTTTTCAAAATTATGAAAACATAAAAACAATTGCCATATACATAAAATATATATTTTTATATTTTTATAAATTTTTTAAATAATACGAATGGTCAGAAATTGCACGAAAATCGATAGATGATTATATCATGGGACGGAGGTCCGCATGAGTGTTCTGTTCACTAGCTGGCGGACCATAGATATGTGGTCCCACTTGGCAGGTAAAAGACGCTCGCTTCTTGTGAGGCATGTCTTGTCGCGTCGCACCCCACCAGCAGGACGACAACTTCAAAGGTGTTGCTAGCTGGACGTTGGAAGGAGCTGCCACGCACACGGTGGCCCCACATGTCACTCAGCTCACACAGAAGTTGTAAGGGGAAGAGAAGCTTGACGCTGTGTTCAGTTGCTGGAAGTACTTCCTAATCATCTCCCTCATAAAACACGTATCCTTAAAAATTCTTTTTTTATCTCTACTATTTATTTCTCTTACATAACACACGTACCAGAAAAAAAAAATACCTATTCGCGCCCTCTCCTGAACACAGCCTGAGTTGCACGAAGGCCCCTGTGAAGAATAGAAACGTTGGGAAAGAGGACATGACAGGGCAAAAGCAGCAAAAGGCTCCTCTCCTCGGACACTGACAACGAACCCTATGATGTCCGTGGCCCACTTTTCAGCGACCAGAAACGGTAATCTCCACGCGGGTCAGCCGCCCAGGGGCAAATCAGTAAAACTCAACGCGCCATGCCAACTGTAAGACCGTGCGTGTCTTTTATTCCCGGGAAGAAAATTAATATATATTTCCAGTTAAAACCCTGGAAATCTCTATCCTTTTGCTGGCCTGGCCTTGCAATCTCGTCGTCTCCCACCCTCGTCTTCAATCCCCAACCAAACCCCTCCTCTCTTCTCTCACTCTCGCCCGCGTCGCAATCATTCCCTTCGTGGGGCGCCGCGCTTTAATCCCGAATTCCAGTCCCTCCGCTTGGATTATTTCTCTATCCACCCCCCCATCTGGATTTGTTGCCGTCGTCTGCTCCTTCTCCCCGATTTGTTGCCGTCGTCCTCGTCGACTCCCACCGCTTCTGGTAGGACTCCGTCCTGTGCAGTCCACCCATCGCCATTGCCGCCGTCCCTTTCTCTCTGCTAAAGCCGCCTGCTTTTTTGGACCGGCTTGGGGGGAGGCTCGCCACGGCCGGGCTCCGTTAATGCCCGTCCGTGCACAGGATCCCGGCCTTCCCCGCTCCAAATCTCGTCCTTGTTCCCCCCACTTAAGAGCAGGGGAAGATTCTTCGACGCTCCCCAATCCTCGTAGCCAGAGATGAGCAGGACGCCTTCCTGACTCCACTTGCCCCGGCCCCCGGCAAGGCTCTCCGGCGGCTGCTCAGCTCCTCCACTGATATGGGCCTCTTGATCTGCGCCTGCCTCCTCCACCTGCTGCTCCTGGCCACCTCTTCCGGGGTGGCGGCGCAGTCGCAGCCGCTCTCGCCGGCCAGGATCCTCGACGCGATGCTGCAGGACTACGCGTACCGGGCGTTCGTGCGCCCGCACACCGGCATTGTCTACAACGCCACCCTCCCCACCAACCTCACCGGCATTGCGGTCTCCGCGGTCCGCCTGCGCAGCGGCAGCCTCCGCCGGAAGGGCCTCGCCGACTACTTCGAGTTCGCCGTCCCCACCGGCGTCGTCGTGCAGCCCTACGTCGAGCGGGTGGTGCTCGTATACCACAACCTCGGCAACGAGTCGGACTACTACTACCCCATCCCCGGCTACACCTACCTCGCGCCTGTGCTCGGCCTGTTGGTCTACGACGCGGCCAACTTGTCGGCCGTGGGATTGCAGGAGCTCAATGTTGTCGCGTCGGAGAGTCCGATTTCTGTGACTTTCAGCAATGTCAGGGTGGTGCCGGCAGGCAGTGCGGCGCCGCGGTGTGTGATGTTTGATTTGAATGGTGTGCCGCAGTTCCGGGACATGGAGGCAAACAATGTGTGCTCGACCTATCGCCAAGGGCACATCTCAATAGTGGTGAACTCAAGTGAGATTGCTCCGGCTCCTCCTCCGCGTGGCACAATTTCTCCGCCGATACCGACTGAGGGAGGTCATAAGAAGGGAAACTCAAAGGCATGGAAGATTGCTGTCAGTGTGGTTGGGGCTGCCGTAGCATTGGGGGTGTTGGCTGCGCTTCTGCTGTGTTTGGTTAGGTACAAAAGGGATAAGAAGTTAGAGGTTATGGAACGGAATGCGGCAGTTGGGGAGACATTGCGGATGGCGCAGGTTGGGCGGACACAAGCACCTGTGGCCTTGGGGACTCGGACACAACCTGTGATTGAGAATGATTATGCTGCATAGTATTCTTTTTGAGATCTTTGCAGAGTTCTAGTCAAGTAACAGAAATGCCTGATGGAAAAATTGTGGCTGACAACAAGGTTGTCCATCGGTTAGTTGGAGGTAGCAAATTTTCCATATCTGTGAGGGCAATGCTAACTGGTAACCGCTGATTCCAGAGATCAGGTTCTGCTTCATTGGGGTTCAGCATATTCTTTTGGTGGGTTTGTTCAGAAGGTCACATTCTGTACCGCAAGCAATGGTATTGTTCATGTTCATAGTTGCCATGTTCATATGTGGGGAGGCCCTTTCATCTCCAAGCAAGCAATGGAGGGGAGATGTTTGTCGTGTCAGATTTGGAATCCTCAGTTAATTTTTTTGGGTTGATGTATTCAAAAGAAAATGGGCTTGGCAATAAAGCTGAGGTAACATTCATTGCACATTGCATTGTTGGTGAAATTCATTCATCAACTTCCAATTCGAATTCATTTCTTTTTCTTCTCCATTTGTCTTCTCATGTTTAGGCTTCTGCTAGTGTGATGTAGTGATGTACATGTTTTTACCTATCTAGTGCTAAGGTAATTAGTCTGATTCGGATAAGTTTCTTCATGGCCATTCATTGTTTTTACACCTGTTGTGTATGTTGTCCTGGAAGGTTAAAACAATAAAACGTCTCACCACCTTCTGAGAAGCAACATAATTTCCACTTGTGTGCTCTTATGGCCAGCATCACTATTTATCTCAATAGTATTATAGCCCTCTTGCTTGCATTGGCAATACAAAATCTTGTTTGCGTGATGCTGACTTCCTGAGTTTACTGTGTTTCGCTTTGTGTATCACAAATGTAAGGATTAGGGTGGGCTGGTTAATGCAAGTATGACCAGTCTGTAAATCTGAATCGGGTAGAGGGATTGAAGAATAATCCGTATGAAAAATTCCAAAGTTTATCTTTTCTCTTGTAGCACTCTCTGGCTTGGTCATCAATTGTCATGTTAGTTAGAAATATTATAAGTTTCGTTTGAACTGTCAGTGGGGACCTAGACAACTGCCAAAGAAAAGAAGGCACTTTCATTTGTTTTATTGAGTCGATTTGAATTTGTTATAGAATTTTCTGTGCTCATCACACTTACCGATATGGAATCAGGAAAGAGGAACCTTACATATGGAGTCCCATTCTGTTCTCTTGTTTGCACAAGCAGATTTTCAAATGTATCATCAGATTCTATGAAAGTCTGTACCAGCTCGTGGTGTTTGTAGATTTTTTTTTAAAAAAAAAAGATTGCATGAGGAGAGACTGAGAGAGCATGGACTATCTGTGATAAGTATCAATATGAGAGCTGGCTAGAGCTTTTAAGAGGCTCACTTTCTGAGCATGCGGTGTTCTTTGGGGGGTACACTTTGATATGCATGTTCAGTTTCACGTCCAGAATTATGGGGGCATGAGCATACTGAGATGTGATCTGTACTTGTAGCCTATGGTTAGTGTTGGAAATGTGATTGCCACTTGAAACTTATTAGGTGCAAATGCCATGATGTCTCAAAGTTGGTTTCCTTTGTTTGAGGTGAGCATATGACAGCACGGTGCTGAAGCGAGAAGCAACCTTGAGTAGTAAATTAGTAGCACTTGCTGCAATTGCAAGCATGTGTATGTATCTAGTATGATCCGACCATTGCTCCTGGACAGGCGAGGGCGCCTAGGATGCCAGCCAGAATGCATACAGATTTGCATGTATTTTCTATGTGTAGCTGGAAACAAACAAAGAGAAGCAACCTCACACCAGGTTGGTGTTGGCCATGGAGAAAGACAAGTGTCCTGAGACCAAGCGTTCGTGGCTGCATGTCTGCTTGTTTGTTTGACATTAATCTATCATCACATACTTCCTTCCATCCATGGTGTGAAGGAAGGGAGAAGGCTGTCCATGACCGTGAGCTGTGAAAATGTGGCGCAACTTTGGTGTGTGAATGCTTGTGGCAGTGAGAGGTTTGTGAATGTGAAGCTAG
Organism: Digitaria exilis; assembly: GCA_015342445.1. Lineage (NCBI taxonomy): Eukaryota > Viridiplantae > Streptophyta > Magnoliopsida > Poales > Poaceae > Digitaria > Digitaria exilis. The sequence goes on along the minus strand of JACEFO010001764.1, from coordinate 288,299 downwards.
TGCTGGCGCCTTTCGGCATTGTAGCGGAATCTTTGCTGTCAATGTGCACGGGGTCACACGCACAGCACAGGTCATGTGCGCTGGTCTGGCCTGGCCTTGCCGCCCCATTTGCTTTGCTGGGGGAAGTGGAGCTGTTGGAATGTATGTTTGTTTTCTAATGGGGAACGCTGCAGCTGCAAGAAGGTATGCTGCTGTCTGTGTACCGGAAAATCAAGTGTTGTTGAACTATGCGTGCATGCTGGAGGTTTTTTTTTTTGTTATGATTTTTACTGTATGCCGGTGCCAGCTCTGCTCTTCTCTGGTAAACTGAATGAATCGCCAGAAAACTACGGCTGCGTTCAGATTGGGAAGTGAAAAGTACTTTTGCTAGATAAATAGTGCATTGGGAAGCGTGTTCTGTGAGTGGGATGAATAGGAAAAACTAGTTGGAGAAGTAATTTTTTGTAAATCTGAACACGGTCTGAAGACCGAGGTGGGTCAGCTAGCTGATCAAGCACTCCCTCCATCCAAAAAAGAGAGTCGTTTTGGGTGTTCGTGCTATGGGTTTGACTAAATTTGTAAAAAATATGTGTAATATTTAAATCTCTAAATAGTTTTTTTATAAAAAAACTAGATCTAAATATATCCAACAATATCTATATTATCCCATAATTATTAATATATTTATATATATAATTGATCGAAGTATTTTCTTGGAAAGTTATTTTAGGACGGAGGGATTACATAGCAATCAAGCTAAGAAATCAGCCAGCGTTTAGGTGCGTGCGTGGCAAATGCATGCCTCGTTTAGGTTAGTTGTATAGAATATAACTAATTAAATGGGATCAGCGCAAGTACAGAAGTACGCCCACGTGGTCATCTTGCAGCAAGCAAATGGCAGTTGGGCTCGGCAATCGGCATAGCGCCGCATAGGTAACGAACAATATGGGCCTCAACAAGGTGGCCCGTCAATTCATTAGTAGTGTTCCAATGGGCCGCGATATTACATTTTTCGTCTTCTTGCTAAACTGTCCTTTTTTTTGCCTGTCAGTCCTCTCCTCACACACCTGTCGATTGGAACTTTATTTTAAAACAACTTGTCGATTGGAACTGTTCCTAAAAAAACCTTGTCGATTGGAACTTGCCTGGAATAGGTGATTCAGATGAGAACATGCAGTTTGATCCTTCCGTCTTGTGCAGGGAATTGAAAGCCACACGACCGTCTCTACCTAATGTCAGCATGAGATTACATAGATGGAGCGCTGGGAAGATCTTATTTTCTAAATTTGTTTTAAACTACATGTATTGTTGTTTACTCCCTCCATCCAAAAATGATAGTCGTATTAGAGCTGGAAAAAGAATCTTTCAAAGTGGATTTTGACTCTCAATTTCTCTGATAATATAATTTCAATTGCTAAAGATTTAATCTCATCTCAAAATAGCTTTACAAATATATTAAAGCAACAATATGGCATATCCGATTATATCTAATTTTATGAAAATAATAAATTCTCATGAACTATTTAAATCATTATTACATTTCAACAATTTAAACACAGATTCAATAAAAGCTCAACAAGTTTTCCCCAAATGTTTAACTATGTATGGTTCATAGGGTATGGTGCGCCTTAGGGATACCTCCAATTGTCTTTAGTACAAATATTTTTACTAGTTTTTCTAAAATTTTAGAGAACTCATGCAACTATTTGTACCAAAAAGAGGGTTGGAAACTTGGAGGTGCCCATAAAGGTTGATGATTTGCACCCCAATGGTTCGTCAAAATGATGGAATGCATATGAAAACAAAAAAAATGTGTGAGCGGCTAATTGGGAATGAATGTTGTATCTTGTTAAATAAAAAAAGTTGAATGGATACAAATCCAAATGTTGAAGCCAGCATTGTCCCCAAAATATATGTCGTCTCTTTATAGGGCAAATTGGGCTGTTAGACTTAGATATATAAGCCCATTGCTACACAAGCTATAGGTAACCAGGTAGGGGACCCCAAAATGCTTGCGGTCTCATCATTTGAGTTCAAACTTGAAACTTTAATAAAGGACAACGACCTAGATGGAAAAAAAAGACAAGGTTTTTCGTTTATTAAAAAGAGAGCAAAAAGAAGGTTTCATTCCCATGTGTTGGCAATCTTGGATCCCGAGCTACAAAATGCACGTCGTCCTTGGTAATCGATCGAGGACCTTGACCGAGGGCGACACAAAAGGGCTAAATAAAGCAGCTAACTGTAACATGTAAAGATGGTCTATAGATGACACATTGCACATGCATGCAGTTCCTTCCTTCCTAATCGTCGATCCCAGCTACTGATTGGTGGGACCGAAGATGGCTAGCTTTCCTTAACAACTCGCAGGATGACACAACAACTAGAGCTAGCTTAACAGTTAACACCACCATGCCCATGTTTTTCACTGTAAGAGGAGACCACCGTTATTTTGGTAGCTACTGTACTAGTTTGGACGGTGGATGGAGACGGGCAAGGAGCAAAGCGGCTCGGTAGAGCATCAAACTTTCTCGAGTTCCGTGCCCGGCCACATACTGCGCGGCCCCTGCGATCATGTCACGTTGCTGTTGCTTTCATTGCTCTTCCGGAATCATCATTGTATTCCGGTCCTAGTGCTCTCGTGCACTGACTTCACTTCCTGTTAAAGTGTCAAGTGCCAAGCATTTTACGTAGATTCACCCCAAGCCAGGGCCTTCTTTATTAGTGCTACTCAAAGTTTGTAAATGAACATATGTGATGTAACTGCACTGCGTGTTTTTTTAAAAAAACATGAGGTATATAAGATACTAGAGCATGGACATATTCTACTAAGTATGCCAAGATTAACGCGGGTCATTGAGTGCATCAATAGTTACAAAAAAGAAGTCGATCGTGAGAATGCACATTGCTTGACCTTACTAGTTTCTGCCGAGGAGCTCGACGTTTCCCTGGTGCGCCAATATAATGCTCGTGAAAGTAAAGTGAAAGGTGAAAAGGGCACCGGTGTCCACTCCATTCTATGGATCGCAGGATCGGTGGTGGACGGACAATGCTCAACCAACCTCATCCGTTATCATTTCCTTCCTTCCTTCACCCACAGACAGCCCGCTTTCTACCCGACTCCACTCTCTTGTCTTGCTGCAACATGGAGTACATTATACTACTAATCTTACTTTGTTTTGCATGCCTCGTGAATTATATTTCTTGCCACCTAGTACATTGTTATTGCCTCTCTTCTGTTTATGTTATTATCATAAATAATCATAACAATTACAATCAGAGGCATTTTGGAGAATTATTTAAGGTTATGCAAATTAAGCAATTCATTCCAAATTGCGTGCCTCCAATTAATTTTTAGCACGTGTGCGCGTGTAAAAGTTTATCCCTTAACAAAAGTAGTTGATCACATTAGCAATGTGGGTTATTAAGGCTATTCCAAGCATTCGAAATTAAGGCATGTGAAATAAGTTTCATGGCTACATGAGAAGTGCCCACACAAGATCAGGTCACCTTTGATTGAAGGCTCCAATCAAGCACACACAAGCTGACAGTGGAGCAGGCCTTGTTCCCTAGTCGCCCAACTATTCCTCCCCTCGCTCCGTTGGGTCGCTTTTTTCTGTCCATCCTTCTCCACACCGAGACAGAATACTCTGCCGCTGTCTGTCACCTTGTTGCTTTCTTCTTTCCTTGTGTCTCCAATTTGTTAATGCTACTCGCAGCAGCCGTTGTTCTCTCCTCTCGTCCTTTTTCTCGCGTCATCTCCTCCATTGCATGTGAAAAGGTTGCAACTTGAGAGGGGGGGGGGGGGGGGGGGGGGGGAGGAAGGCAGAGCAATGGTGTTGGGCAGCGACAACGCTGCGTTCCCCTTCACCACCACCACGACGTCCCCGCGCTTCTGCAACCCCATCAGTCATAGGAGGAGATCTTTCCCATCTGCTGCTCTTTTCTCCCCCACCTTTTTTTCCCCGAGTTCAACGGCTTTGGAGAAACAGATTGCAATGCCGTGCTAGTCTCAGATCACCTCACCACTTGCTGCTGCGGCTTATCTTCTTCGAGAATTTACTGCTGCGGAGGCGCAAGTTTGCATTCCGTTCCATTGGTTACAGTTACTTCCAGTTTGGACGCCGCCCTAGCGCCGCCGGTTGTTTCTTTGAACACGCCGCATTCGGGGGAACTGAACCACGGAGATGGAGGAGGCCCTATTCGGTCTCACAGCCAGTTCGTTTCTTTTCTTTCTTTATCTTTTCTTTTCTTTTCTTTTTCGGTAAGGAAACATCAAACTGCTACCCTGAAAATGAAGAACATCAGATGGTGCTTCTAGGTTTTTGTGCTCCTTAGAAGGTCACAAGATTTGTCATTTGACTAGGTTAATGTCTCTTGGCGACTAGGAGTCTAGGACATGCCAGATTTGCCATCAGCAGTTTCTAAAGAAACACATCATCAACATTGTCGCACCAGCAGGGTTAAGTACCAGCAGCATTGACTTGAATTAATTTTTTTTCCCTCTCGTTGATTATTCATCTTTTGATGTTCTTGCGGGCGCATGGCAAAGTGGTGTTGAAAACCCTTTAAATGTATATTCCAAATTCAAATGGAAATCTTGGTATCTAAAATTTGCTGAAAATTGCCTGTTGTGCAGGATATTTTCAGATGTTGCTGAGGATGTAACCGTGTCGGTGGATGGACAATCTTTTCTACTGCACAAGGTTTCATTTTTAAAGATTTTGCTTCTACTTGTTGTCTTTATTTTCTGTTTCCTTTTTAACACAACATTTATTTTGTTTGTTTTTCTCATAAATCTAGTACCTTAAAGTGTCAGCCGTTTAGGTCATATGCTAAGATTGTTCAGATGGGTGATTTTATTTATCTTCGCTACAAATTGAATCCCAAGATACCTTTTTAGAGAATAGATGTGCCAAATTTATTTTTAGATTGCACAGGGATGTAACTTGTAAGTAAATTGACAAAAGAACCAATGCACCGTCCCAAATGAATGTTGGTTGTCTTTTCAGCACATAAAAAATGGGGCTTTCCTTGGAAATTTAGTTGTGATGTCAGCAGAGTTCTTGTGTAGTGCTGTTAGTGGTTCATTCGGACAATTTCATTAATGTATCAACTTGCAAAAACAATGGGTTTGCACTTTGCAATATCAGCTTTTCTCTAATGGGTGAAAAGTAAATAATTAATACTTTAAGAGAGACATCAGGAAGTCCACTTTTTATATTTCTTTTCAATTATGCTAGAAATTTTATTGAGCTTTTTTTTTACTAAGCTCTCTTCAATTCTGTATAGTCCATGTAGACTACATAAACTGAAGCAAAGTTATATGCTTTTCTTCACTCTGTACTTGTTTTGCAGTTTCCTTTAGTATCTCGCTGTGGACGAATACGAAAAATGGTAGTGGACTCCAAGGATCCAGATCTCTTAAAGCTGGAGCTTGTAAACGTACCAGGAGGAGCCTTTGCCTTCGAACTTGCTGCCAAATTCTGTTATGGTAGCAATTTTGAAATAACCACAGCAAATGTGGCCAATCTCCGATGCGTTGCAGAGTACTTGGAAATGACTGAGGAGTATCAGGAGGAGAATCTCATATTTAGGACAGAGACATACTTAAATGAGATTGTGCTCAAGAACCTTGATAAATCCCTGGAAGTTCTTTGTAAATGTGATGGATTGGACCCAATAGTGGAGAAAGTGGGGCTTGTAGATAGGTGTGCTGATGCAATTGCGATGAATGCAAGCAAGGAGCAGCTGGTTTCAGGCTTGGCGCACTTGGAATGTAATGTGGGATCTGGAAAGTTGCATATGCACTCCCAGGATTGGTGGATTGAAGACCTTTCTGCACTGAGAATCGACCACTATCGGCGTGTGATTACTGCAATGAGGAGAAATGGGGTGAGACCAGAGAGTATTGGCACCTCTATTACGCACTATGCCCAAATATCGTTAAAGGGTGTTGAAAGGCGCCATGTGTGGGATTCAGGTCCCTTTGTTGGAGACGATCAAAGAATGATTGTCGAAATACTCATCGATTTGTTGGCCACTGAAAACATTACGACGGTTACTTTGTCCTTCTTGTTTGGTATGCTGAGGATGGCAATTGAAGTTGATGCAAGTCTAGATTGTAGAATCGAAGTCGAGAAAAGGATCGGTCTCCAGCTTGAGATGGCATCACTAGATGATCTTCTGATCCCCTCCACACAAACAAGTGACTCAATGTTTGACGTTGACACTGTGCATCGCATATTGGTGAACTTCTTGCAAAGGATTGACGAAGATGATTCAGGAGAATTGTCACCTTGTGGATATGATTCGGATGGACTAAAATCTCCAAGCCATAGTTCAGTTCTGAAGGTTGGAAGGCTGATGGATGGCTACCTTGCCGAGATAGCACCAGATCCATATCTGAAACTGCAGAAGTTCATGGCACTTATTGAACTACTGCCAGATTATGCACGCATTGTTGATGATGGACTCTACCGTGCCATCGATATATACCTAAAGGTAAAGTGCATTAGATTGGAGAAAAGTATACATCTTTGTAGTTGTTCAGCAAATGTAGATGTTTTAGTTTAGCTAAATAGTACAATATATAGACAACGTTATTCTCTTGATGAAAATTTGTGTATGCAATCAAAGTAGAATAAACTCTAGCTGATCACTGGACTTTGATCTATGCCTGATAACAACTTGATGGATCAATCTTTAAGCCTCAAGATAAAAAAAAAATTCATAAAAGGATATCATTGGTGAAAATGTGATACTTATAAAATCGAAGAGAACAGATTTAGCTGATGAATAGACTTTGCTCTCTATCAGATTAAACTTGCCTAACCAATCTTTAAGTCTGAAGGTAAATTACATAAAAAAAAAGGCTACTGTATCATTTACGAAAAATGTGATTTTTATACGATCTATCTAGTGGGACTTTGCGTGATAAATCTTTTATGTCTGATCGCATCTATCCTGTGTTTATATTCATCATCATCATCAGGCACACCCGTCTCTGACAGAATCGGAGTGCAAGAAGCTGTGCAAGCTGATCGACTGCCAGAAGCTGTCGCAGGACGCGTCGAGCCACGCGGCACAGAACGACCGGCTCCCGATCCAGATGGTGGTGCGCGTGCTCTACTTCGAGCAGCTGCGGCTCAAGTCGTCCTTCTCCTCGGGAGGATGTGACGGCGGGGTGTCGCAGCGGTTCATGTGCAGCAGCAGCGGCGTGCCGAGCTCGTGCGTGTCCCCGCAGCGCGACAACTACGCGTCGCTGCGGCGGGAGAACCGGGAGCTGAAGCTGGAGATCTCGCGGATGCGGGTGCGGCTGACAGAGCTGGAGCGGGAGCAGGGCCTGATGAAGCAGCAGGGGATGCGCGGAGGGGATGGGCGCGTAGGTGGGGAGATGAATGGCCGGGCGTTCCTGGCGTCGCTGTCGAGGGGGTTTGGGAGGATCACCATGTTCGGCGTCCCGGCGGCGGCGGAGAAGAAGAGGAGGAAGAAGAGCGGCGGCTCGCAGTGGTCGGAGGGGAAGAGCCGGCGGTGGCACAAGGCGGCGTCCTTCGCGTACGACTGAATCACTGATTACTAGATATAAGTATAACAGTGGCGGGGAAGATGCATATGGGTGCGTTTTCAGTGAGTTGATCGCCCACCCATACTGAGTAGAAATTGAAGATGCAGACTGAGATAGCTGTGCTGTGCTTGCTGCTCCATGGAATGGAAGCATCTTCATATACTTTTGACTGTAATAGCAGTAAGTAGTCTACAGGAGAGTCGGAGTATGCTGTTTTAGGTGGGGCTTATCTGCCTGAATGCCTGAATCGAAGCTTTGCCTATAATTTTTGTCAGTTTTGTTCGGTACCGGGGAATATGGGCGAGGCAGATCGATGGCCTTGCTACGCCATGCTAGCAACTAGTAACGGTTGATTTGGTGGTAGAACGAAGGGCTAGGAGTTGATAATTTACAGGAGGGAAATACAATAACAGTGCATGCATGAAAATTGAGAGAAGCTCATGCGACTGCTGTTTCTCTACCACCACCAAGGTATACATAATTAAGTGAAATTCAGTACAAAAAATATCTAATGAGGTTTGGATGTGTATGTCAGCTGTTGTCTTTTTCTTTGCAGAATATATTGATAGTGTTTTGCAGAATCTATTGATAGTGTAAAGCGTACCGTTGTTCATCACGCCGATTTACCAAGTCGATTCTGAAATGATTGGTTCTTAAACGACTTGAACACACCACGAGACTTTCGGTCGCCAGAAATCGGCAATGTAGAGGTGTCGAGAACTCGAGATGGATGAGATAGAGTACAGTTTTTTGACAAAAGAAGAAAAAAAGAGATGACCTCTTTGAACCTTTTGTGATGCTGATGCCACCGTTTCCTCCAGTTAAAGGAGAGGAAAAAAAAAAGGCTTCGGCTGAATCAATCAGTATCTGATCCTATACTCCCAGTTGATCGGATGCGGCCGGTTTGAACTAAGACAACTCGAACCTTATCCCAAAAGATTTCATCCCTGTGTTAAGCCGAGAGAAAGAAGAAAGCTCCAGCTGATCCTCCACTCCTACATGCACGGTTTGTGTGCAAATCTTTCGCGCGTATCGCGTTGCACCCTCGAGATAGATGGTGGTCCCCACCGAGGCTCCAACGTGGTGACCTCCCACTGGCTCAGCGTACGACGGCCGGATTTCTGTGTGGCCCGCCGCGTTATCCTCCGACGTGGCAGGCCGGAGTCCACTGGAGCGAAGCGTTTCCTCCGGCGAGGTCTCGCTCGTCGCGTCGGCGTAGGGACAGGACGAAGCTGCGTCGCTTGTAATTCATTTGCGGAGACCGACCGACGACGCATGATACAAAACTCGACAGCTATGTTGCGTCTCGTATTCTTGTGCTGCTGAAAGCAAGCTACTGTACTTAACTCTAAGTTGACGTTGATGCGCGCGTGGGATTGATTGGCAGCTACTGTCGCTCGCATCGGCAAGAGCAAAAGCACCAACTGAGAATGGAAAGCACTTGGTAGCCAGCATTTTACTTCGTGTGATGAGATACAGGCTATAAGTACTACTGTAGCTATTATTGAGAGAATGGAAGTAGTGAGGAACCGTATGTATGTACAGCTAGGTACATGTATAAGCATTGTTTGCTTTAACTTTGGACGATGATGTTGCACCTAATACAGAAGCAATTAAACAGTGTTCTTGACAAGAACTTTCAGGTGGTTGGTAGCCGCATGCAGGATAAGGTGAGGAGGGGATCAAACGGTGCTGTACGAGAGTGGTAGTAAACATGGAAATGCAGCCGTCAAGACGGAGGCCTGTCTGCTCATCTCGTCCAAGAGACTGACTCGCAGCAAGCAGTGGCCACTAGTTGAGTTGCTCACAATTGTGACATCGTTGAACAAGACCAGGACGCCATTCCAAGCCCCAACTTGCAAGTGGATGCCTGATTTTTAGTTGCTCGTCGTCGAGTCGGCCGTCTATGGCTTTGCTTGAATAAACACCAGCCATGCAAAATTCCTTGTGTAGGACCCCATCAGATCTTCCATCTTCTTCCCTAATTCATTACTGGCACTAATATAATATGGTAAGCGAAAGAGAGGGACTCTCATGGAGTGGAGTGGAAATGTGGAATGGAGCCTCTATCTATATACATAGATGAGACTCTGCCACTGCTCAGAGCTTGCGGACACCTCGCATAGCTGTAGTCAGTGTGAGCTCATCATGCTCTGACTTGCTCTCTGATACAAGCCGAGGTGCAGCATCATATCCCTGCTTCCACTCACCATGGACAGGATCACCCAATGGTATGCGGATCGTCTCTCATGGAAATCATGGTGGATTGCTTAACTAATCCAGCTACTAGGGTCAAAGTTGATGCTTTGGGTACGTGCATGTGTTATTTGTTTACAGGGTCTCATCCCAGGAGATCCCTGCTGACCTTACCATTCGGATTGGCGACTCCATCTTCCCTCTTCATAAGGTACGCAACCATTCCCCTGTTTCATGGCGGGAAAAACACAATCTCGTAGCACCTCTGTAAATTTACAATTCATGGCAAACGATTCGTCAAGACACAACAACTAGAAAAGACCAACAACCTGCTTTGAATAATTTTCAAATTTGATGGACAACAAAGTTCTGCATCAAGGAAGCATGATCAGGATGAACGAACTCTGCTTTTCTCTGCTTCCTCTGCAGGCGGTGATGGTGCCCAAGTGCGGCTACATCCGCCGGGCCGTCGCGGCGGCCACCAAGGACCCCTTCGCCACCGTCGAGCTCGACCTCTCCGCACTCCCCGGCGGCGCCGACGCGTTCGAGAAGGCGGCGCGCTACTGCTACGGCACCAACTTCGAGATCACCGCTTCCAACGCCGCCGCGCTCCGCTGCACCGCGGCGTTCCTCGGCATGCACGCCGACGACCTGCCCCGCCGCGTCGACGACTTCCTCTCTCAGTCCGCCCTCCGCTCGCTTCCCACCGCCGTGACCGTGCTCCGGTCCTGCGAGCCCCTCCTCCCGGCCGCCGACGACCTCCTTCGCCGGGCGGCCGACGCCGTCGCGCTCAGGATCTGCAACGAGGCGCTGTTCCCGACGAGGTCGCCGCCGGGGTGGTGGACGGCCGAGCTCGCCGCGCTCTCGCCGGCGTCGTTCCAGAAGGTCGAGACGGCGCTGCGTTGCCGCCACGCCGACCCCCACCTGCTCGCCACCGCCGCGAGCGCATACGCCGAGCTCGCCCTCGCCGAGGTCCTCGCCGACCCCGCCGGCGCCGGGGACGACGACCACCGGCAAAAGGTGGAGTCCGTGGTGGAGGTGCTCCCTTCCGGCGCCGACGCGCCCATCCCGGCGGCGTTCCTCTGCCGCCTCCTCCACGCCGCGGTGGCCATCGAGGCCTCACACAAGACGTGCCGCGACCTCGAGCTCCGCGTCGCCGCCGTGCTCGACCAGGCCACCGCGCCGGACCTCCTCGCCGTCGCGCTCGACGCCGCCGGCGAACGCGTCACCAACACTGACACCGTCCGCCGCGTCATCGCGGCCTTCGTCGAGCGTCATGCCGCGCCGGAGAGCGGCGGAGGGCGGAGCCGGAGGGCGTCGATGTCCGGCGGCAGATCAGCATCGGAGCTCGACGCGGCGGGGGCGATGGAGAGAGTCGCCAAAACGGTGGACGAGGTGGCGGCGGAGATGGCGACGGAGGAGACGCTGGCGATCTCCAGGTTCGTGGGGGTCGCCGGCGCGGTGCCCAAGGAGGCGAGGGCGTCGCACGACTGCCTCTACAGGGCCGTCGACATCTACCTGAAGACGCATCCGGAGCTGGACGAGATCGAGAGGGAGAAGGTGTGCAGCGTCATGGACCCGCTCAGGCTCTCGTACCAGGCGCGACTCCACGCGTCGCAGAACAAGCGCCTCCCGCTGCAGGCCGTGCTCAGCGCGCTCTACTACGACCAGCTCAAGCTCCGCAGCGCCGCCACTGAAGAAGAAGACGATGGGTCGTCGGCGGCCGGGAAGGCGCGCGCGCAGGCGAGGGCGGACGCGTCGCTGGCGCGGGAGAACGAGGCGCTAAGGTCGGAGCTGGCAAGGATGCGGGCGTACGTGTCGGGGATGCAGCAGCAACCCAGCAAGGGGAGCGGGTCGTCGTCGCCGGCGCCGGCGGCGAAGAAGGCGAGCTTCTTGGGGATGGTGTCGCGGACGCTGAGCCGGCTGAACCCGTTCAAAGGCCACCACGGGTGGGGCAAGGACACGGCCAGCAGCATCGCTGCTGATGGACGACGTCACAGCAACACAACGCATGTGGTCAAGCCCAAGAGGAGGAGGTTCTCCATTAGCTAATAATCGTCTTTAATTATGTGATCATGTGATTTTTGCAGAAGACTATCTATCTAGTGTGATTTGTAGTAGTTTCACTATTGTGTTTGTTTTTTTGTTTAATGTTGTATACTACATATACTAGTACAAATGTGTGCCATGTGTGCTTGCTTTAAGCAAAACACAAGATTTGCGTGTATATTGTGTTAGTGTTAAGATCACACGTGTGAGTTTAAGGAGGCACTTTATTTAACACCTTTCCCCAAATCTAGTTTATTTAATTTACTTCATATTTTTATTTTGTAATTTCAAAATATGCCATTAATAAAATTTTCTAATATAGTTTTCCATTCCCTTTGGGAGAAAAAAAAAAGAGAGAATCCACAGCAACCAACCAGCAAGCATTTTCTAATATAGTTTTCTATCCCCGAAGCTCATTTATTACAGGCCAACTAACAGTTCTGGCCCGCAGCAACTAACCAGCTAGCATCCGTCCTGGCTTCCGCCGCCGGCCCGCCACCGCCGTCGACTCCACCGCCGACGAGTCCGAGGTATCTTACTCGCCTCTTCGCCCCTTCTGCCTCTCTTCTCCTCCATCTCCCTATATTTACTTGTGTGAGATCGGAAACACGAACGGCTCTGCTGTTTTGGTGGTTGGGGTCCCTTCAGCGCACACACACCCAAAGCTTTTCTTCATGATTACATTTTCCCATTATTTTGTGCTTGTGCCGTTGTGCGCTTGCGATATGTGAACAAGATGCGCTCGTGAGATTTATACAGAAATTACGTTTTACAGGTGTTTGCTTCTGTTCCATGCCCGTAAGGTGTTTGTTTCTGTGCCTAAACGCCTTCTCCTTGTTTTTTCTTGGTCTGATCATGCCTTGCTCATGTTTACAGGATGGCGCAAGTCCAAGGCTTACCGCCATGGTCAGACCTCCCTCCCGAGCTCCTCGGTCTGGTGTTCCTTCGCCTCCCGACACGGGCGGACCGAGCCTTTTTTCCTGCCGTTTGCCGCACATGGTGCTCCGCGGCACGGCAGCACCGCCTGCCCTTACCGTCGCCAGTGCCGTGGCTCGTGCTTCCTAGGGGCGACATCATCAGCTTCCCCCACGGTGAAACCTTCCAATTGCCACCAGGCGTACGCTGCCACAACTCTTGTGGCGAGTGGCTTCTCTTGTCGCGGGATGACGACAACTGCTTCTTGATGAACCCATTCACCAAGGCCACCATGCCGATTCCAAGCTTGTCTTCATACAGCTACTACGAAGAGCCAGTGGAAATTGCCGAAGATTGTTTGGCCCCAGAGAATGAGATGCAAGGCAATTGGTCGCACATCAAGGATACAGACGAGATGTCAGTGCTCACGCTTGTTGTGTGCTCCACACACCTCATTGCTGCCATAGTCGCTGTTGGGGATCTCGGAACAATTGCGTTGTGTCGACCAGGGGCTTCTGCATGGTCCGTGAGTGCACATGAGGACTGCAGGTGGCTCTCACACATGGTTTTCTTCCAGGGGAAGCTCTATGCTCTTGACAGCAACACTGACACTGAGGATCTTATCTCCATTGACATTGTGGATGAGCATGACAGCGATAAGCCAAGGGTGTCTAGAATTGAGCGCGTCATTGAGGGACGCTCCTTGCCATCCCAAGTTTATTCCATGTGCCTGTGCTACCTCCTTGAATCACATGGCACGCTATTAATGATTCGCAGAAAGCTTTCTCACAAATCAGAGCGCAAGTCTGGAAATAGAGATGACGGCATTCTCGTGGCTAGTAGCAGTGAGTTTCAAGTGTTTGAGCCTGACTTTGAGCAGGCCTTGTGGTTTGAAGTGGGGACTTTGGGGAATGACCGAGCGTTGTTCCTTGGGCGAGGATGCTCGAGAGCTGTCATTGTGTCCCCGTATGATCTTTCATGTGATTGTCTCTTCTTCATAGATGATTACACTGACTGGCTTTGGAAGGAAACAACTAAATCTTCTGGAGTCTATGACATGAAAGATGAGAAATTCTATTCTTCCTTGCCCACGGTATCATGGAAGAGTGGAGATGTCCTAGCAACCTGGCTTTTTTCATGGGGTACATATTTTCAACTTTTTTCTTGCAGTCTTAGCAACATATTAAAAATAAAATGTCCTGATATTTTTCTCAGCGAAATCAAATGAGCGCTCATAGATTGTGAATAGCCATACGTTCTTGCTTGAGTAAATAACTAGAGTCTGAGATAATGTAATGCACCAAAAGGATATGATTATGCAGTTATAAGCAGGGTTCGGAGCATCCTTATTTTCAAAATCAGTATGCTGACACATGCAGATGTGCAATAAAGCATATGCATCATACTGAAATATGGAGCTTTTTTTTCCATGAAAGCAAAATGCCCCTGCAAGATTACCTAATTGTGATGATTATATGAGTGTTGCATTCTGATATTTCCACTATCATGTGAAGAATGAAGTAGCCTTTTTATTTTTCTTGATGACTGAATTCTGATGGTAGATATGGTTGTAGAAATTCAAGACACATCGTATACCCATGACGATGGATCATTGATGCAAACTTAAGAAAAATTGTCTTGAGAATATCTTTAAGCAGCGGTATTAGACGTGGCATATAGCATGCTTTATTTGTCATAAAAAATAAGCCTAATGTGAGTCACAAACTGTGTGATTTTTGTGTTGTCTTGTGAAATGCAGGTGGGATAGATGAGTTGCAAGCAGCAGGGGAGCATCTGCAGGAACTTGTGGAGCCCGAACAAGAGGACTCTCGGACGCTTCAACGTGGAGGGGCTTGTGCTGCCGGTGCTTCTACTGCTCAGGGAAACTGCTAGAAAGGCTAAAAGAAATCTCCATGCAGTGGTCTGTTCCTACAGAAAGAAGGCTGTCATGAAACTCCGATGCACTTTGGATATCACTAGCTCAGAGCTGCATGAAAGCAATGCCTGACCCTTTGCTTGATTCTTGTTTTTGAACTCCATGGTGCTGCTTCATACACCCGTTCTATTTAAAGATGCTCTCTACATTTGGTATAAGTGATTGCTAGATAAGTCCGTGGAAGATCCTTTGGTTACACTCTCAGTGGTTCCTTATGTAAAGCTTCTGCTCACTGTGGTTGTGTTTGTATTCCTGAGTCCGTATGAACATGTTATAGTATGTTTTGTGTGCTTAGAACTCCGGGGGAGCTTTGCCGCACATTTCAGTTTCATATGGAATAACCATGTTTAATTTGGCATGGATGCATGATCTTACAAGCGAAGCTAGTAGCGATCCTGAACAAAGTATAGAAACACGGAAAGGATGGTGAGGTATGGTGGCATGAATGTGATCCAGTCAAATCATCATTTTTCATTAACAGTCAAATCACCATTAGTAGTAGTAACTTTTTTTGAGGGGGATTAGTAGTAACTTTTTTTTAGCAAGTAGTAACTGAGTGAGGTTGGATGGGAATTGAGATTAGTTGTCGTGCAAGGCTTTGACTCCATTGAGCAGGTCCAGGTCAGACCTCAGCCTAGGCCCAGCTGGATGAATGTACGTCAGTCGAAACGGGCAGGGCCCACAATTCATTCCTACCCTCCTCCTCTCTCTGTCTCTACCAAAACCCTCGCAAAACCTTCCATCCGCTCCGTCCGATTCCCTTCCGCCCGCCCATGGACTCTGCCACCCGCATCGACTTCGCCGACGCCACCGACTCCGACGACCACCGCCGCCGCTGCGCCGACCTGATTCCTCCCTCCGCCCAAAGGAAAAATCTTGTAGATGTCGACAACCCCGGCAACGATCAGCCGGGTCAGGGGAGGGGCGGCCGCCGGTTCCGCGGCGTGCGCCAACGGCAAATGGGGAAAGTTCGCGGCGGAGATCCGCGACCCCGGCCTGAAGAAGCGCGTCTGGCTCGGCACCTTCGACACCGCCGAGGAGGCAGCCGCCGTCTACGACGCCGCCGCGATCCGCCTCCGCGGCAGCCGAGCCGTCACCAACTTCCCCGCGTCGACGCCGTCTTCCGCGGCGATGTCCTCCTCCGCGGTCTTGCCCGGCGTTTCGTCGCCGGTGGGCTCGACAAAGATCCCTCCTACTCCGGCATCTCCTCCGTCGACTGAATCGTCGTCCGTAGTGGTCGATGCGGGTGAGGAGGTGACGGGGCTGCGGTGGTTTGAGGACGAACCGTTCGAATTGACAGAGTTCTGCATGCCGCCGGCGAAGTCGACGAGGAGCGAGTTCGGCGAGCTAGGTGACCTGGACGATCTGTTCTCGCCGGAGCCTGCGCGCTCCAATTTCTTTGGAGAAAAATTTCGTCTTTAGTGTGTTGGATAGTTTAGCCCTTCAATTCGAGAGATGAGATTAGCCCGTAGGTGTGTTCGAAACCAAATTCTTTTTTTTTTCTTGTTTGTGGTGAGGCGAATCAATTTTGGTCTGATTGTCATATGATCAATTGTGCATGTGATGTATCGTCGACATTCTGACCCGTTGTGCATTTGCTAGAAATCCTGAAGAAATCCAACAAATTGTTAAGCCTTGTGTAATACGCGTTCAAACTATTGTAAGTTTATTGTAACTGTAATTAAACATTATTCGTCAGATCGTGGATACACATTGCACAACACTGTGTCGACGATAAGCTCAAGTCAGGAAGAGGTTGGTGATAATTCTTTTCGCTATATCCTCATCACTATGTGTCGACGATAAGCTCAAGTCAGGAAGAGGTTGGTGATAATTCTTTTCGCTATATCCTCATCTCCAGTAAATCGCCTGTCGCTCTGCCAAAGCCAAACATATTGCTGCTGCGACACCTCCCACGACGGCATCGCCATTGCCGTTTCGCGCTGGATGCTGAAGGCTTGACGAAGCCACCACACCACCGATGCTGGAGGAGCCGGGGAAGCAACGGCCTCGGCGGAGCGTCGCCATCCGCGCCGGTCAGACTTCTTGTTCTTGAGACGAGAAAGGTACGGCCTTTTTGACTTTTCTTCTTGGGGCAGTTGGGCTTCGGCCGATGTGGGTCCCACGTGCCGGAGTCCGATTAACAGTGGGCTCGATGAGCGTTGACCCAGGACCACCACCATGGACTCGCCGAGGAATTGGATGTGCCCTCCTCGCCACGTGGAGCCGTCGCTTCCAGCGACGCCGCGCGTGTCACTCCTCCGCTGCATCCTCCTCGCCTCTTGCATCCCCATCATGCCGCCGGACGCCGACGAGTGGGCGGTGGTGGAACGCCAGGGCCCGCATCTGCGGGCGTCGGGCCGGCCCTTCATCGTCCACGGCTTCAACACCTACTGGCTCATGTACTTCGCCGCCGACTCCGCCACGCGCCCCACGGTCACCGCCGCGCTCGCCGAGGCCGCCGACGCGGGGCTCAACGTGTGCCGGACCTGGGCCTTCAACGACGGCGGACACCGCGCGCTGCAGTTGAAGCCCTTCTCCTACGACGAGGAGGTCTTCCAGGTGAGCACGGGCTGCTCTGCTTTCGGTGTGCAGGGTACGACGCTGATGAAATGCGTGAACGACTGCTGTGTTTGATCTATTGATGTTTTCTGTATCTCTCAACCAAAGACTTATCCTATGCAGTAGTACTAGTTACTAATTAGTGATAATTGAGCTTAGAACCCCCATTCCTGTCAGGCATTAGATTTCGTTATCACCGAGGCCAGAAAGCATAGGGTGAGGTTGATACTGTCACTGTGTAATAACTGGAAAGACTACGGAGGCAAGGCACAATATGTAAGGTGGGGAAAGGAGGCTGGGCTAGATCTTACTTCTGAAGATGACTTCTTCACTGATCCCATAATTAAGAGCTACTACAAAGCTTTTGTTAAGGTAAACTTGCTGCTTGCTTGGCTCAAAATTGGTGAAGCGGACCTCATTATATATTTATATCTTCATGATTTGAGCCATTAATAAATGCTAATTTTCTACCACAATTATGTATATATTCTTCTGTTGTCATGTCTCACTGTGACAGTTACATTTTTTTTTCACTTCTTAGGCTGTTATGACAAGAATAAATACAATTACAAATGAGGCCTACAAGGATGATCCGACAATTTTTGCTTGGGAGCTGATTAATGAGCCTCGATGCTGTTAGATCCATCAGGTGACACATTACAGGTACTTATTGTAGTTCTAGTTTTGTACTGTTTTATCTCTTTTTTTTAATTCTGTGTACGGCACATGTTTAACACTTGACATTTATCGTAGTCTTGGGTAGAAGAGATGGCGTCTTATGTGAAGTCTATAGACCCTGTGCACCTTTTAGAGATCGGTGTCGAAGGGTTTTATGGTCCGTCCACTCCAGAACTTTTGCATGTGAACCCTGATGCTTATTCTAGAACTATTGGAACAGATTTTATCAGGAACCATCGTGCACTGGGAGTTGATTTGGCTTCTGTTCATATTTATTCTGACACTTGGTAAGCCTTCTGGTTCAGTCCTTGTGATTTTAATCTGGCCAGCTACAGATGCTAAATATAGCCACTTCATAAAACGATATTGATTATCATGACCAAGATCCTTTTCCCAGGTTGCCTCACTCTGTAGAGGACAGTCACCTTCAATTTGTGAATACCTGGATGCAGCAACATATTGATGATGCAGCCAACTTGCTTGGGATGCCAATTCTGGTTGGGGAGTTTGGGGTATCACTTAAGGATGGAAAGTTTGGCAATGAGTTCCGTGAAGCTTTCATGGAGACAGTCTACAGAATTTTCTTGAGCTCTTGGAAGAGTGGAGTGATTGGAGGAGGCTGCCTTGTTTGGCAGCTCTTCCCTGAAAGTGCAGAGCACATGGATGATGGTTATGCACTTACAACAACAACAACAACAACAACAACATAGCCTTTAGTCCCAAGCGAGTTGGGGTAGGCTAGAGATGAAACCCAAGAAAAAAAGCTCAAGGCTCAGGAACGTTGATAGCAAGTCTCCAAGCGCTCCTATCGAAAGCTACCTCCTTGGAAATATTCCACTCCTTAAGGTCTCTGTTTATCGCTTCGTCCCAAGTCAATCTAGGTCTACCTCTACCTCTCTTTATATTATTGGCCCGCCCTAGGACCCCAATACGCACCGGCGCCTCCGAGGGCCTTCGTTGGACATGTCCAAACCATCTCAGCCGATGTTGGGTCAATTTCTCCTCAATGGGTGCCACCTCGACCTTCTCCCGAATGTCTTCATTCCGAACTCTATCCCTTCTTGTGTACCCGCAAGACCATCGCAACATCCGCATCTCTGCTACACTCAGTTGCTGGACATGTCGCCTTTTAGTAGGCCAACATTCCGCCCCGTACAACATCGCCGGTCGAACCGCCGTCCTATAGAACTTCCCCTTCAGCTTTTGTGGCACCCTCCGATCACAGAGGACGCCAGAGGCTTGACGCCACTTCATCCAGCCTGCTGCGATTCTATGCTTAACATCTTCATCAATGTCGCCATCCTGTTGCAACATCGATCCTAAATACCGAAAAGTAGCCTTTTGGGGGACCACCTGTCCGTCGAGGTTAACGTCTCCATCTTCGTGCCTAGTCCCACTAAAATTGCACATCATGTACTCAGTCTTGGTCCTGCTAAGTCTGAACCCCTTCGACTCTAATGTGCGTCTCCATAGCTCTAGCTTCTCATTAACACCTTCCCTACTCTCATCGACTAGCACCACATCATCAGCAAAGAGCATGCACCAAGGGATATCCCCTTGTATATCTCTAGTGACCTCATCCATCACCAAAGCGAACAGATAAGGGCTCAATGCTGACCCTTGATGTAGGCCTATCCTAATAGGGAAGTCAGTGGTGTCGCCATCGCAAGTTCGGACACATGTCATAGCATCCTTGTACATATCCTTAATGAGGGTAATGTACTTCGTTGGGACTTTGTGCTTCTCTAAGGCCCACCACATGACATTTCTCGGTACTTTGTCATACGCCTTCTCGAGGTCAATAAAGACCATATGCAGGTCCTTCTTCTGCTCCCTATATCTCTCCATCAACTGTCGGATTAAGAAAATCGCCTCCATAGTTGATCTTCCAGGCATGAACCCAAACTGATTTTGGGTCACACTCGTCGCTCCTCTTAGACGGTGCTCAATAACCCTCTCCCATAGCTTCATGGTATGGCTCATCAGCTTAATGCCACGGTAGTTAGTACAACTTTGAACATCTCCCTTGTTCTTAAAGATCGGTATTAATGTACTTCTCCTCCATTCTGCAGGCATCTTGTTAGACCGAAAGATGAGGTTAAAAAGCTTAGTTAACCATATCGTCGCTCTATCACCTAGGCATCTCCACACCTCAATGGGGATACCATCAGGGCCCATCGCTTTACCGCCCTTCATCCTCTTCAAAGCCTCTCCGATCTCTGCCTCCTGGATTCTTCTCACAAAGCATCTGTTAATATCATCAAATGAGTCATCTAGCTCAAGGGCAGGACCCTCAATCTCCCCATTAAACAAATTGTCAAAGTACTCTCGCCATCTGCCCTTGATCTCCTCATCCTTCACCAGAAGTTGATCTGTCTCATCCTTGATGCATTTGATTTGGTTGATATCCCTTGTCTTCCTCTCGCGAATCCTAGCCATCCTATAAATGTCCCTCTCTCCTTCCTTCGTGCCTAGCCGCTGATATAGGTCATCATAAGCCTTACCCTTTGCTACACTCACAGCTCGCTTTGCAGCCTTCTTCGCTACCTTATAGCCCTCGATGTTAGCTGCACTCCTATCAAGGTGGAGGTGCTTGAACCACTCCTTCTTCTCCTTAATAGCCCTCTGCACCTCCTCGTTCCACCACCAGGTGTCTTTCCCTTCCTGTTTGCCTCCCCTACTCACACCAAGGACTTCTGTGGCCACCGTCCGGACACATGTTGCCATCTTTAGCCACATGTCGTCTACATCTTCTCCTTCGTCCCAGGGCCCCTCCTCTACCATCCTCCCCTTAAAAGTTTGCGCCGCTTCTCCTCTAAGCTTCCACCACTTCGTTCTTGCCATCTTGGCACGTTTGTCCTGATGGACACGTACCCGCAAACGGAAGTCCGCCACCACAAGCTTGTGTTGAGGGACAACATACTCGCCAGGTATCACATTACAATTTAGGCAATCACGTCTATCGTCCCTCCTCGCAAGGATAAAGTCGATCTGGCTCGAGTGTTGTCCACTATGAAAGGTCACTAGATGGGATTCCCTCTTTCTAAAAAAGGTATTCGCTATCAACAAGTCGTAGGCCAGCGCAAAATTCAAAACATCCTCTCCCTCCTGGCTCCTGCAACCATACCCGAAGCCCCCGTGCACTCGCTCAAACCCCACGTTAGTTGCCCCCACATGTCCGTTGAGGTCTCCTCCTATGAAGAGCTTCTCGCTGATAGGCACGGTGCTAACCATACCATCCAGATCTTCCCAGAACTGCCTCTTCACACTCTCACTGAGGCCTACCTGAGGGGCATAGGCACTAATCACATTCAGAGTCGAGTCTCCAACTACCAACCGAACTAGGATAATCCGGTCGCCTCTCCTCCTAACCTCTACAACTCCGTCCTTAAAGCTTCTATCGATCATGATACCTACGCCGTTCCTACCCGATGTTGCCCCCGTGTACCAAAGCTTGAAGCCAGTGTCGTCCACCTCCTTCGCCTTCTGGCCCTTCCATTTAGTCTCCTGAACGCATAGAATATTTACACGCCTCCTAATAGCCGCATCAACTACCTCTCGTAGCTTACCCGTTAGGGACCCTACGTTCCAACTACCTATCCGAATCCTAGTTGGCTCGGCTAGCTTCCTTACCCTTCGCACCCGTCGAGGGAAGTGCGAAGACCCTTGCTCATTTTTCACTACACCCGGGCGTAGATGTAGCGCGCCACTAAGGTTGCGACGACCCGACCCTTGCTCACTTTTCATCGTACCCAGGTCACGATACGACGCACCATTGGAGGGATGGCGACCCGGCCCTTGCCCATTTAACACCACACCCGGGTTCCGATGTAGCGCGTCGCTAAGAGGGTTACGCCCCAACGAGTTTCTTATGGGTTTCAAATCCATTAGAGTGGCTGATATTTTCCGCTGGTTTGCCAAACCTAACGCGGCCCTCCACATTGAACGTGCTTGCAAATCACTCGAGGAGTCTGGAATGTGCTGCCTCCCTATCTCTTATATGACCAAATTCATGTTCCAAGTTTAAAATGTTCAATATGCAAATTGTAAGGCCCTAGTGATCATATGTGTGAGTGTAGCACAATACTACATGCTGGTCTCTGGTTCTCAAACTAATGTTCTGTCATGTAAACAAAAGGTAAATATTAAACTGTGAGATGAAATTCCATCCTTTTAGCATGCACTTACCTAATTGCAAAATGTCCTTACCTAATGGAATACTTTCTTGATTGCACAAAAACTGTTGTTTCATCATTTATACCATGAGTTGGTTTTCTATCATGAAATTGTTTGAGGTGAAAGTTCGATTGTCAATCCTCTGATAACTTTTAGATATGTCAGACTTTTCTTCCTTGCACGCATGCACTTTTTTTAATGGCCTTACAGGTATGTACCTTTGACATCAAGAATCATAAAAAGGCCTTTGTTAGATTAAAGTGAACCAGCCAAAAGTATATAGAATTATAGATCACAATCCTCTTTTTTTGAAATGGCACTTGTATTTTTCTTTTCCTGACCTGTGAGCGTGTTTAAAAAGGAACTTGGCTTTGTTCAACTTTCACCCTTAAACCATTAGTACAAATGTACATTGAATATTCAGTGAGAATAATGTTTACAAAGGTGAGAATAAGGCCCTAAATCTAGTGCTGATTATTGTGTGATTAATACTACATGGATCACTCAGGCGCGCTCTGTAGGTTCCTACACATTTGAATCATAGAGATTTTACTATTAAGTTGAAGAGTTGCTCTGGTGCAGAGAAGAAGGGACTGTGATCTGTATCTATGACTAAAACTTCACTGGGTGGCCATTTCTTGATCATGGAATCTTGCTGTTCAGGGTCCAGCATATGGTCACGCTGTGTCTTTATGAAAATCCGTTTGACTCGATTTAATCTCTCATCATCTCCTTCAAAGCTTGCAGTACTAATAGCTTTTGCAGGCCACGGTCGCATCAGCATTGAAGCAAGGACTGATTCCTACCAGATAAAAAAAAGAGTATGCATAAGTAAATTTTACATCAGTATTCACCTCTTCACTGAAGCAGATGCTTAGTTTGTCAGCAAATGATTGCCCAGGAATATGAACTAGAAATAATAAATAATATCCTTTTGGAAGTTGGATATTGTAGTACTACGTTTAGATTTTGGTAATGTAATCAGTAGTTTAGTAAAGAAGGTGGTTTTGGTGAACACATGCCCAGATCTGCCATCTTTTTCTCCCCAGACACATTTCTCTGTTAATTCATATTACCTCTTCAGGGCTTTGTTGGGATTGTCGATCACGCTGGAATTCTGGTCTCAAGGCAATGGTTGTTGGAGGATCATCTGCTGCTGCACCAAGTGTCAATTCAATCTCATTCTCAGGCAAAGTTGGTAACCCCTGTTACATTTTAATATGCAAAGGATGTAATAAGTTGCAGATAGTATTAGCACAGAAGATTAAATATAGTTAATCCATCACAAACTAAGGTAGGTTCATATAGATCTTCTGTGCTTTCTGTTTTATGTCTATCATGCAAATGGCTATGCTGAGAATAAATCAGTTCATTTTGGGAAATATTAGGTGGCTGGTTGAAAGTGTCCTCATATTAACCCAACTTTTTTGTTTGCAACAATCTGATACTTTTATGGGCTATTGCATTCCATGTTTTTTTAATAAAAAACTTAATGTTTGTGGTAGTCATGTTTGTACTGTGTATGTATGTTTGTTTACTGCATAGTGTCTGGGTTATTCTCATCAGTTCTACTTTGCTAGGGGATCTTCGCTTTTTTTTTTTTGAAGTGGCCGGGGATCTTTGCTTTAAGAAGAGAAAAAAATAGAATCTTCAAAACAATACATCTTTTTTGTCTTCATCAGTTTGAAATCCAAATGGTAGCATTGTAGCTGCCACAAAAAACGCTTGACTGATCCTATCAACGAATTCATGCATGGCATGGATTATGCTCAGCCCTCCAGCACCATGTCCGACTAGAATCACCTGGAATAAGCTTCAAGTAGAGTTATCATCATGGTACATCGATTCTATTATTGACACTTTTGTTATTGACACTTTTGAACATTGTTCGTAAAAAGGAAGAACAATGCTTGTACCTTTTCTCCCTCTGGCAAAGTTGAGATGAGGTCTATCAACGGCTTGTCATACTGCTTAAATGACAGAACTGTGTTGGGATCAGTAGGATCAACGCCACCTCCGGAAAGGTCAATGCAAGTAACATGGTAGCCGGAGCCCTCAAGGAGCCAGCGGAGCTTGAACCAGCACCAGGCTCCATGACCCTCACCATGAACAAGCACAAAGTGCTCCTTTGCCATGCCCATTAATCTGGCCTCTGCCTATCAATAATCTAAGTTTGGTACCAACAGATGGATACTAACTATTTGATAGACATGCAGCAGGGGAACTGCATTTGCATGGCCTATTCCAAATGTCGAACCGAACAGGCGTCCAGTGATTCTATTCTAAATAGAGGCTCTCAGGAGGTGTCTACGTTTCTGGCATGCAAAATGGCTTAATATGGTAGGTTATCAAGGTATAGTGTGTGGACCAGCTAGTTTTGCTCCTTTCAAGTGTGTGACAGGGTGACATTTGGCCTTCTTGCCCGATAGATTTTTTTTAGTCTCCTTGGCACCTGTCTGGATTCTGGTTGTTGTTCATTGGCATATCCAAATCTCAAATGTAGTTCATCCTTTACGAAAACCTTAAACCGTATGCAGTCATACAGATAGCACAGGCATGCACTTATTCCTTTTAACCATGATACATATATTTACAGTATGTTTTTTCTTGGCAGAGAAATTGCAAAACCCTACTATTGAAAATGATAACTTGATTGGTATATAACATCGCTGAATGAACAGGTCAAGCCTCTACTGGGATTGCAATTCACAAGGATTTCAGGATCAGCTCCAAGAGATGCTCTGGTGCAGAAAAGAAAGGGCTGTGGTCACTGTCCATGACCATCACCACGCTGGGTGGCCACCGGCTGATCATGGCATCCTGCTGCTCCAGCTTCACCATACGGTCATTCGCTGTCTTTATGTACACTCGACGTACCAGGTTGACAGTGCTCTGGACACCTTCATCGATGCAGCCAAACCTGGCAGTGCTCAGTGCGGCTGGCCATGGGCGCAGCAGAATGGATGCAAGTGTGGAGTCCTGCACAAATGCTAAAAATGAGAGTGCTGGGAAAACCATCTTGCAATTGGCCAAAATTGTTCTTTATAACCATGGAAACCTCTTGGGGGCTTTGTTGATACAGGATTGTGCGCTGGTATTCCTTTCTCAGTGCTACGCTTGTAGGTGGATGTGCATCTCCCAGGCCAAATTTCAGGTCATACACATCACCGAACTCGGATAAATCTGGAAGTTTTAGAAGGCGGCGCTGTTGATATATACGAGAAAAAAGAGAGTACTTGAAAGAAGACAGAGGAAAGTGAATCGAGTACATCTTTGATGTCTTGTTGTGTTTGATAGCCAAACGGGAGCATGGTTGCTGCTATGAAGATGACCTGCTTGATTTTGGATCCAAACAAATGCATCGCATGGGTAACGCTTAGCCCACCCGCGCTGTGTCCTACCAAAATTACCTGAGAAATGATGGTAATAGCATTGGATATTTGGATTTGCTAGATGTTGTCAATCAGCGGCATTTATTTGAAGCACATCAATTTACAATAAATCCTTTTATTACCTAATAAGGTGATTCCTTCCGTTCAAAAAGAAAAAAAAAATCATGTGATTCCTTGACAGTTAGTTTGTCTGATTTTTTTTTTAAGAACACGCAGGAGCTGCGTATCTTTGTATTAAGAAGAACGTAATAACATAAGAAGTGTTACAAGCGGGCCATTACTCCGGGCTCACGCACACGGCTATGGAAAGACTAGATTAGATGTTCTATTGGTTAAAACTTAACAACCTAAACAAAGAACTCGAGAGAGCAGCTCAAAGTTCGCCGGCGATCGTGCTCGCCTGGCGCACGGCAGCCATGAGCTCGTCATCTGTCAGTACCCATGCGGCGGGAAGGAGGTCCCGGAGTGCAGGGAAGTTGGAGAGTCCATCGTCTCCGTGAAGAATCGATGATACTCCTTGCGAGCGGCTTTGATATCGCTACCATCCCTTGTCTGGCTCCCAAGGAAGCCGAGCCGTTTCATGGCTAGCACTTCACCCTTCCTTGATGGCCTCACCGTCAGGTTTAGTGGGTTTGATGCCAAGCGGTCGCTCCGACCAGGACGACGAGGGGCAGGGGTTGATGCTGGTGGCAAGGCGATCCTGGCCTCGGCGGGGACGTTGCTGAGGAGGGGCGGCCGGGTTGCCAGCGTGATACTCGCCAGGAACGCGGTAGTGGCCGCCATCGCCGCCGCAGTCGCAGGGCTCTCGACGACCCGTGGCGAGCACCGGGCAGGAGAGGGGATGGTCTCCTCACTGGGCCCGAAATCCAGTCACACTGGTGTTAGTGGCGGGGTCGTCGTAGCCGGCTCCGGTTCCACCCGGACTTGTTTCGGCCTCCTCTTGTATGTCAGCAGAGTAGTCGGCCTGTTCCTAGCGAGAACGGAGACTGCAGCAGGAGCTACACGAGGCGTGTTCGGAAGTTGAACAGCGCACTCGAGACGCATAGGATCCTCCCGGCTGATGTCTGGTGTCGATCGCCCATGATGGGAAGCATGTGCCGGAGGGTCCAGACGGGCGGAAAGCATAGATGACGCCGTCCCCGCCGGGGAGGCCACCGCCATCGCTGGAGGGGACGCTTCCTCCACTTGTGCCCCCATGGTAGAGGCGCAAACCAGACCCTCAACGGTGCTGGCAGGCGCCCGGGCACCGCACACGACTCCCTCGCCGACCGCCACCCCGAGGTGATTGTCCACCATCCTAGGGTGGCAGACGACCTTGTGCACGAGAGGGGTATCGTCTTCAGCTAGATGGTCACCGTCCCTGTCGCCACATGGACTATTGCCGCCCCGGCCGCCACGCCCCCCATCCGGAGGAGGGGGAGGTCCGGGCTCAAAGTCCTCGACACGCCGGATATGGATGATCACATGGTGCACGTTCGGCGTAGTAGCCGGCAACGCGAAGCGGAGACGCGCTTCCTCCGCATCCAACTCGGCGCCATGAGAGATGAACAAGGTCTTGCATCCAGGCGGCCGCCGGTGACCTGCGGTCAGGCGGACGTAGATGTCGAGGTAGGCTCCTTCAGAGGCCGCGATGTCAGGCGGCACGGGCTCAGGGCCGCCCACGCCAGACATGGAGCAGACCCCGGTGGATGCCGGCCTGTTCCCCGTGGAAGCAGGCAGGCGACCTGGCTCGGCGGACTGCAGGTCACAGGGTTGCCTTGTAGGCTAGGTGGAGTTCCGGCGAAGCCGAACCCGTCTTTCACCCCGAGCTCCGCCCGACGTCGAGGATGACGAGCTCCGAGGGCGCTTGCAGTCACGCGCAACATGCCAGAGGCCACGGCAGCGGAAACACCTGGTGGGCAGCTTGCACTACCAGAGGAAATGGTTGGGGGAGAGGCAATTCAAGCATCTCCCTTCCTGCTCCGGAAGTCGCCGTGGGCGGGCCTCCTCCGCCGGCTGCCTCCGAGCACCCTGAGCCAGACGCTGACGGCGTCTGCGTCGAGAGCGTTTGCCCACGACGATGGTAAAGCCATCCCCGTCGACAAGCGGCGAAGTGGAGGCTGCACGACGGTCTGAGGAGCGCCCCCACCGTCGTCGAGGCCGTCCCTGTTCCCTACGAATGGGAAGCCCATGTAGGAGCTCGGTCGGGCCGCGGCGTCGTGGCTGACGGCGGCCGGGCTCGACTCGTGCTCCAAGTATGTCACGAACAGACCTGGGCGCGGGCGGGGCAGGGCAGGGTCGCGGACGGGTGCTGGCGTCGGGGCGGGTACCGGCGGGGGGTCACGGACGGGTGCTGGCGCCGGGGCGGAGGGGCGGAGGAGTGCAGCGCGGTAGGAATCCGGCGGAGAGGAAGCCCCGGGGGAGGAAGATGCCACGCTGGCCGGGCTGCCGTCAGCCCATCGTTGAGCCTTACCGCGGCCAACAGAGGGCAAGAAAGGAGCCGCAGAGGGTGAGAGTCGCGGAGTGGTCGCCGACGCCGGAGTGGCTGCCGACGAGGGGTGGTCGTGGGGACCGGCTAGGGGAGCAGCGAGGGCGGAGGTGGGCGCCGGCGCCGGCGTGGTGGTGGTCGCCGGGACGGACGCCCCGATCTGTTCATAGGAGGCGAGCTGACTGTGGGAGATGATGGAGGAGCCAGAGAGAAGCTTGGATCTCGGATCTTGGAGGTGGAGGAGGCTGGGAAGGGCGGCGGCGCCGCACGGGACGCCCGTGCGGTCGCCAAGGTTAACGGGTGGAAGGGTCTGCCCTAAGTGAGTTGCGTCCTATATATATTTCGAAATATATAGGACTATTAGATGCTCATGCTTGTTGCGTGCAACTGACATGTTGAATGGATTTATGAATTGGTAGGTAACAAGCAGGACCCGGAAGAAATTTTGCTGTGCATACTAGGATGGATCGTCACCTTGTGGCCGCCGTCCGGAAGCGCAGCCATGAAGTCGACGAGCGGCGCGTCGTACTGATCGAACGACGTGACGCCGTTGGGGTCGACGAGGCTGCCGGCGGCTCCGGCGAGGTCGACGCAGGAGACGCGGTGGCCAGAGGCCTGGAGCAGGCTGGCGAGCTTGAACCAGCACCAGGCGCCATGGCCG
The DNA here is from genome assembly GCA_015342445.1 of Digitaria exilis. Classification (NCBI taxonomy): domain Eukaryota; kingdom Viridiplantae; phylum Streptophyta; class Magnoliopsida; order Poales; family Poaceae; genus Digitaria; species Digitaria exilis. Next base: position 259,724 of record JACEFO010001764.1, on the reverse strand, counting down.
GCACCGTGCACAAGGACATAGTGTTCCTTGTAAACCTCGCCGTCCGCCTGCATGTTTAATTACTTGCAGCTTGTTTTATGTATCTACTATGCTTATGTCCTGCACGTATTATATAGGCGAGCACGAGCTGGGATCAGGATAGACGTAGTGCTCACGTACGTTTGAGACAGGCAGCTGCAAGTGCAACAAATGTGTATCGATGGGCAAATCAGGTCAACCAGACCAGGTCGCGGAATCCTGGAGCATACTTAGTTGTGCATCGCAGCAACCCTAAAGTTGATGGTATGGCAAGACGCTACAATCTGTTTTACCAGTAATCTCGTCATCATCAGAACTATAAAAAAAATAAAATGCCTTGAGGAATTTTGCTTTTGACGAGTCGTTTATATTGACTTGAACAGAGATTGACGGCACAGAACAAGGGTGGAAGCGGTCCCTGTCTGGCTGCCGTGGTCAGGCCGTTAGAGACAGAAGAGAGTAGGGACACGCGCGCACGGAGGCCGCCAGCTAACACTCTCCGCCCATGCGCCGCCACGTTGTCTCACATCCCCCGCCCGTGTCTCTGGGCTTGATTGGTTGTCTTCGCAGCTGAGCCTGGCTCGCATATGGGAACAGGCTCCAGGCTGAGAAGATGCAACATGGTCATGTTTAGTTGGCGTTTTTAAGTAGCCAGGCCAGCTGGAGATGGTGATTGGTTGGCTGGTTGCATGTTCAGATTCAAATATGAGATGCAAGAAACTATGTTTGGTTGGGTGCATAACAGGAGTTCTGGTTACCTCATGCATAAGAAGGGTGAAGTTACCCCCAACAGATAGTTCAAATGTTACACTTCAATCACTGATCAACTATAGAAGATGTACCAAAGTAATAATGCAATAACTACAGTCTGAGCTAGAATTAGAACATCCTTCCATGATGATCCAAACCTAAAAGATGACCTAGACATCTTTGGGCTCTCAGCAACTATTTTATGACCATAAAATGCCTCGAGGGCATCATCTCTTGACTTGTAGCTTTCATAGCACGAACCTTTGTACCCATTGACTTGAGCATGGCATTCCTTCCAGCTGGAGAACACTCCAGTTTGGCGGCCATGATGTACTACATACCAAGACATAGCTGACAATATAACAAAATAGAGGATTCAGTAACAACTCACATAAAAAAAAGATAAGTATCATTGGCCATGGCATATGCTCAGAAATATAGGTGCAATGTAACAATAACATCATTGGCCATAGACATATGCTCAGAAAAAAAAGATCAGATAACATCATGGGCCATGGAAAATGCTCAAAACAAAGTAACAGATCAACAAAGCATCAGGAAGATAAAAGTATGGTTGATCCAATAAAGTCTTTGATGCAGTACATGATGAAGTAGTAGACATGTAGAACATATATATAGTTGTTCTACAGGTCCATGTGTAGTAATATATAGAGTAGCAACTAGAAGCTAAGGGCAGCTAAATTAGGTGTTAGCTGCACAAAAGAATGCAGGATCAGATCAACTGCACAAAAGAGACAACCACCAGGACGCCATTACCATCACCAGCCAAAATCCACCCAAAATAAGCAGCTAACATCAGGCTGACAAATGTACCAGTGTGGATCAACCAGCAATAGCAGCATGAGCAAGTTCACGCATAGTAGTGCTTGGCCAAGAAAGTCCTCATCCAGAGCACACGGTGAGCATCTGTCATGTTGACAAATGCAGTTCCATGAGCCCTGTTGTCCAGCAGGTGTGAATATGCAACAATGAAGGCCTCCTCTGTGAAACCAGGCATGAACATCACAGCACCATAGAGACCAGGGTGGGAGTCCTCAACTTTGGTCTCACGGATCGCGTCAGCAACATTGTTCACTACAGCAGTCATGCCACTCATGACCTGAATGTCCTCATCAGTGATCATGCACCTCTTCCTCTTTTGGCCAGCACCAGAACCATTAGCACCGGAACCATTAGCACCAGAACCACTAGCACCTACCCCAGCAGGAGCAGCAGTATTCTTGAATGCCTCTCCAAATACTTTACCTTGATCAGTCTTGTAGTCATCAACTTTAGTCTCAGTAAACACAGATGGTGAACCCAGAGGCTCACTAGAGCCCATGGCAAACTTGCCTGTGGCAAGTCCATTACCAAAGATGACCTCCATCTCCTTGTAGTTCTCAATTGGCTTGTTAAGCAGCTCAGCATCCTTAGGGTGTGCCTGAAAGTAAAACAAATGGCGAGTTATGAATTGTATTGCATATTTAGGGTGATTGAGACAATGAACAATGCAATGCATGAATGGAAGGTTGATAACACACCTTGACATGGCCATTGTAGTGCTCATCCTCTAAAGTTATCATCATGTTATCTTGATCCCACAAAGCACCACTAAGTTCCCTTAGTTTAGTGACCCTAATCCACCTCTGCCTCCACTTCCTAAGATGGTAAGATGGTTGTACACTTGGGTCCCAGTGACCTCATTCCCAGTGAATTCATGGAGGTCCTTAGCCACTTGGTTCAGGTGCACTTCCTTGAAACCTATGTCAGTTCTCACCCCAGTAGTGATCAGCTGGCAGAAGCGGCGTAGCACAAACCCAGACATGACATTGGTCCATCTCATGGACTGCCTACCCTGTTGCCCCGCGGCTACTGCAGCTGGAGCACCATCAGGCGCTGCAACAGGCTGTGCACCAACTGGGACAGCAGCATCAACCTCAGCCCCCAAGTCAAACAGACCCATGTCCTTTTCCATGTCCTAATGACAATGGTCATCCCCACTTAGAAGATAGAGTAAGGTAAAAGAAAATTCCATGGCCTCAAGTTATATAACAGTAATCATCATTGCATAACGTCCATGGCCTCAACTTATATAGCAGTAATCATCATTGCATAATGTCCATGGCCTCAACTTATATAGCAGTAATGTAAAATCATCATTGCATAATGCCAAGCCTTAAGTAAAAGAGCAGAAATATAAAATTCATCATTGCATAATGCCAAGCCTCAAGTAAAAGAGCAGAAATATAAAATTCATCATTGGATAATGCCAATCCTCAAGTAAAAGAGCAGAAATATAAAATTCATCATTGCATAATGCCAAGCCTCAAGTAAAAGAGCAGAAATATAAAATTCATCATTGCATATTGCCAAGCCTCAAGTAAAAGAGCAGAAATATAAAATTCATCATTGGATTGCCAAGCCTCAAGTAAAAGAGCAGAAATGTAAACATCATCATTGCATATTGCCCAATGCCACAAATTATGCAGCCATCATCATTGCAGCATGTTCAACAACACATAAATAGTACAAGAGTTCATATTACAAGACAAAGAACACACATAGCATTACACATAACAGAAGTCTTACATAAATTAAGCCTAGGTACGATAGTTGCCTCTATTTGCCCACATCTGATTAGCAACATCATCTCTAATTGAAGCCCAAGCAGAATTGTCAGGAATATCAACAGAATGACCAGATGGGGTATTGTTGTTGGGCTCCCAAGTAGACTATAGTGGAATAACCTCATCTACACCATATTGAAGTATCCAGTTGTGTAAAATGCAAGATGCAAGCACCAATTTGACTTGGGTCTTGTATGGATGGAAAGGTTTGTTATCAATAATACGGAATCGACCTTTCAATGCAGCAAATGCCCTCTCCACTGTCACTCTCAAACTAGAATGCCTTAGGTTGAACAACTCTCTTGGGTTTGTTGGGTAGTTTCTAGCACCATATTCGTTAAGATGATATCTAGTGCCTCTGTATGGAGGAAGAAAACCAGGACGACAAGCATATCCGGCATCAACTAGATAGAATTTCCCTATAACAAGCATACATAATGTATTAGTACTTGTAATGTGCAATAGGCAATATTTTAGTATTCAGTTTAGGTGATCAATCAATTTCATTACCTTCTGGAACTACTAACCCATCAGGCCTGTCTATTGCATCAGCAAGAATAGTTGCATCATGAGCTGAGCCCTCCCAACCAGCCAATACATAGGTAAATCTTAAATCAAAGTCCACAGCAGCAAGCACATTTTGGGTTGGGCTATGCTTCCTCCCCCTAAAAGCAGCTTGCATCTTTGCTGGCACTCTAGCATTGATATGTGTTCCATCTATGGCACCCACACAATCCTACATGATGCAAGATTCACTAGTTACAGCTTATGACATGGGACATTAACTAGTTACAGATTATGAGATGCAAGATTACCTTAAAATATGGATACCATCTGCGGCTGTTCCTGATTTTAAGTGGTGTATAACTAGATGGGGTCTTAATCAGGTCTTCTCTAAGTTCTCCAATAACATACAAAACCTCTTTAAAATATCGGCTCATAGTCTCAATAGAATGCCTCCAGGTTTGGTGTACCACTCTAAAACGTTGGTTGTGGCCAACAACATGAAGAAACATAGCAACTTGCTCTTCTACACTGCTATGTATGCTGTCTCTAAGCAAATTTCTATCCCTAAGCAAGTTGCAAAGATTGAAAAAGGGGGCTCTTCTCATTCTAAGCATGTTAACACATTCCACATCATTACAATTATAAATTTTATTCAAGTTCTTTTGCCGTTCTTCATCCATAGCACTCATTGGGGCATAAGTGATTCTAGGCCTTGATTCATCTGCACATGCAGTCAACCTACTGACCATGAATGCATACATAGCAGTGACCAGAGCAATTGCCTGAATAATGAGCATGGTTCTCTTTTCTTCAGGAGACATCTATGCACATGAAAAGCAACAGTAACAGATCCTTAGCCACATGCTTAAGCTAACATACACAAGCAACAAGACAAATACATCACACAGGCAGGTGCAAATCATGCAGATTTAATCGACAACAAATAGATGTATCATTGGTATGGGCAAACATGCTCAGATGTAATCATCACCAACACAAAAAAATCATAGGCATGGCATCAATGCTCAGATGTAAATAGCAGCATAAAACATATATCGTAGGCATGGCATATATGCTCAGAAATAATCGAAATCAACGTGATCTATCATAGGCATGGCATATATGCTCAGAATAATCATCCATATTCTACATCAGCTCAAGTAACCATCGCACCAGAGATGGAATAGAAGCGGAGAGAGGAGAGAACCACAGATACCTTCAACCAAGCAAACCAACACAGATCCAATCGGCTCAACACAGATCCAGTCGCCGCAACACAGATCCAGTCGGAGGCTGCACAAGATTAAACAACATGTCTCGATAAGAGAGGAGAGACCTCATCATAAATATAAACAAATAAAAACAAATCAAAGCTAGGAAAGGAAATGACTTGCCTAGAAAGGGGATTCACCGAGCTCACTGTGCTGTAAATCATATAAATGAAGAGGTTAGGGTTACAGATCTAGGCCAACAAGAGAGGAGAGCACTTCAGAAAGAATGTGTGAGAAGAGGAGCTCGAGCTCACCTCAGGAGACGGCGAGGACACGAGCAATGGCGATTGGAAACTGGAAGGCCGTGGGGAGGGGGGATTTATGGAGGCGGATGGGGCGAGGCGGGAACCGAGCTCACCGCGCACGCGGAGGAATGGCGCGAAAAAGCCCGCCATGGTGAGGATTTTGCAGCGGATGGCGCGAATGGGAGGGGCGGTAACCTAGCCCTTCCCGCCTGCACGCGCCGCTCCTCCTGCCTGCATCCGCGAGAGCTCGCCCTTGCACCGCGGCAGCCAGGCTCGCGAGAAACGAAGGAAAAATCCGCATCGCCCGAGCCAGGCTCCGAGGCACCTTTTGCACCCGCCGGGCCAGGCCCAGTAGGCCATGCAGGCAACTAAACAAGGCCAACCTGCATCCGGCGGGCCTGGATCCCCAAATGCACGCAACCAATCAGGCCCTCTGTCTCGCCCTCTTCGTCCCCTCTCTGCCGCTACTGCTGCCGTTCGCTGCAGAGCTCTTCCTCCCCTTCCGTTCCTCAATCCTCTCAAGCAGGGCAGAGTCAAACTCCAGACAGACAAACCAGCGACATTTACCTGGCCATTAATTTCCCTCTCCTTTCTTCACCTGTCAGTCATCTGTGTCCCGCCTGCTAGTTCGCCGCCGACAGATTGAGCGCTTCATCCAAATCATTTTGGACTTCCTAGCGTATCGATTCTGAGGGACCGGGCACAGAAGGGAGCCAAAGAGGAAACAAGCCCAGGTTGAAACAAGGGGCAATCTTGAGGATCATGGTCTGCGGAGAAAAAGAAAAGGTTCGGTTTTCCCCCTTGCCGCTTGAATATTAGTTCTAGATTTTTTTTTTCTCTGTCCCTCCAAACATAGTCTATAGATCTCCTACCTCTCCAAGACATGATCAATTCGTGTGCCTTGATGTGATTGTTAGTGGTTTAAGTGCCAAATGTTTGATCTTCTTCTTAATCTAGAGTTGTCGTGGACTACTCAAATAGGGAAAAATGTTTGTCTACTTCTTCCCTTCCCTCCTCTTTATTTCTATTTCTATTTCTCAATGCCTTGTCGAATATTCAAGTGTCACAATCATGTTTGAGTATACATGCTGTGGTTCCACTGATATCGGAGTTCTTAAAAGCCCCCCCGCTTTGCTCGCACCACAGCGCTCCGCGGCTCCGCGCGCCCTTCCCGTGCCGCCACGCGTCCTCGGATCATTTTGCAAAAAAGTCCTTCCATTTTGTAGGAATCAACCCGCAGTCCAAATCACACCCAAACCCTAGCTCCCCAACACATTCCTTTCCCTCCCCCAGCCGCCGCCACCCCTAGCGCCTTGCCCGCCGCTGCCGCTTCCGCTCCTGGCGCCCCCGCTCGTCACCCCCGGCGCGCCCCTCGCTACTCGCCACCGCCATCTCCCCCCCTGGTGCCCCTCCTCCTCCGCCTTGCTCCCGTTCGTGGAGGGCAGGCCGCGGGCGCGCGGGTCCATTTCTCCCTGCCCCAACAACACGTCGGATCTGGGCGCGGAGGGAGCGGTGCCCCTCTCCTCCCCTGGCGACCGAATCGATGGGACTCGCATTGGCCGCCGTTGTGTCAGGTGCGCTCTACTCCATCCCGGTTCTCGCATGTTGTTGTAACACGGATTTTCTAGTATTACAAACAGTAACAAAGTCAAGGTTGACTTCTTTCTCGTTCCTTCAAAAATTGTCCTCTACAGTTACTGCTGACCTGCTATTTATAGGGGTCAACCTCGTATGTTTACAAGACCGTTACTTCCCGCCAGAATTCCTACACATAGTCTAGCTTTTGGACAACCGTTGCTTCCCACCAATCCTCATCCTAGCCTCGTCGCAGATGATAGACTCGTTTCAGCATCTCCATATTCCATACCCAGCCTCGTAACATTGTCCTCTTTGTCTTGACTTCTTCGATCCTGCTCGATAAGGCTTTAACCTCTTCGAATTAGCTTCACGTTTGTCAGCTTCGTCCTGACTTCTCTGATTTCGCCGGCGACTTTTGCCTCTTCGAAATTAGCTTCGCATTTATCTTCTTCATTCGAAACTCTTCAGTCTCGCCTGTAAAAGTAGAAAACATGATTCCAAGGGGCGTCTCCCCAACAGTAGCCCCTTCGTCCTTGGATTCGAGTTTGTTACTATTCATCCCTCGAACTCCTGGGACGAAACCCAAAAGGCGTCCCCTTGGATAAATTTGGCGGTTACTTGGCGCCTTTCCATGGCGCGAATTTCGGAACTTACCGCGCCTATAAATAGTAGAAGTTACCCCCTCCTAAAATTACCTTCGCTTTCACTTTTGACCTCGTGTAATTGTCTTCGCTTTGCTTTAACTCTCATTGCTGACCTCGTGCTTCTGCCTTCGCTCTTTTCTGTTTGGTGCTGCTTGTTATGATATTTGAAGTGCTTCGTAATTGAAAAAAGGTTAGTTTTGAAGAATCTCTGTCTTCGTTTCTTGTTTTGTTATGTTTTTAATTTCTTTTGATATTAGTTTCGGGATGGCCCACATCGAGTCTGCTGCTATTCCGACTCCTGATGCGGAGAAGGAGGATAGTCCTGTGGCTTCTAACCCAGGGAGCGAAGATCTAGAGGGAGTCGAGGCCAGCGTTGATGAGCTTGTTGAAGAATCAGCTCCCAAGACCCTTCATTTTGGTCGGTCCTCAGTTACTTCAGGCATGATTTCAACTTATGAACAAAATGGATTTTTTCCTGCTGGTGTTGGCCGTGCTCCGGGTCACGAAACTACCCCTGATCCTCAGATTGGAGAGGCTGTCGTTTTTACTGATTTCTTTACTGCTGGTCTTCGATTTCCCTGCGACCCTATGCTACCTCAGATATTTGACCGATTCAACGTCAAGCTTCATCAACTGACACCAAATTCTTTTGTTCAATTGTCAAAATTTTTCTGGGGAGTGAAAACATTTGGTGGTGAGATTGACGTTGATACCTTCGGTCGTTACAATGAGCTTCATCTTCAGAAGAGATCGGTATTTCTGGAAGAAGGGGGCGAAGAACATATTGGACAGTTTGGTGTTGCAACCTTTACTTCGCGTCGTCGAAGTGCAGCCCTAAAGATTACCAAAGTTGACTTCTCCTACGCTCAGCGAAATCGTTGGGACGTTAACTGGCCGAAGTCCTGGTTCTATGTTAAGGTTGGTTTCGCTACACCAAACTCCAGCGAAGTACATTATCCATTTGCTGGTCCTCTTGGCAACATAGAAATTTCTACCGTGATTGATTTCGATAGAAAATCTGAGTCTTTTAAGAAAAACAGTCCTTGCTTTCATCATGCTACGCGACGACTCACCGGCCGTGATGTTGTTGAAGAGTTTTTGGCTGCCGGAATCTGGCCTTTGGGAACAGACTGGAAACCATTTCGAATTGAGGAGAGGCCAATTCCTGGTTTCATCTTGCCCACCACCTTTGCTGTTTTTGGACTTACAAAACCTGAAGGTGTTAGTGATGACGAACTTGTTTCGAATGTAGAATGGGCTGCGAGGTCTTTGGTTGGTCCTTTCACCGAAAAGGAGAAGAAGTCAATGATTGACTTCTTCGAAAAAACAAGTCGTCTGAACCGCCCGTGGATAGAAATGGGTGTTCAGTATGGGGACAGGGTAAAACCTTCTAAGCCTCAGAAGCGCATGAAACCAGTTGGAAATATTGGATCCGAGCAAGGTGGCGTTTCGCGAAGATACAAAAAGACTTCATCAAAAGTTTTAATATCTTCGAGTCAAGATGCTCCCCAGGCGAAGACAAAGCTGCTCGAGGCTCAAAAGAGGAAAAGTGCCTGTATGCAACAATCTACTTCTGCACCAACCAAGAAACCTCGATTGACTCGAAAGGTAGATTTGTCTCTCCTGGATAGTCCAGAAGCCGGAGCTGAAGTTGAGAAGGAAAAAGAAACTATTGAAGCAACTTGTGGACTTCTCGGAATTGCTGGCATTGCTGGTGGTGACCTCGGCACTTCGGGGTTTATGAAGGATTTAGCAGGTACTTCTGCTGCTTCGGGTGAAGGTTTATTTGTTCCTTTTATGAAATGCCCCGGTGCTAGAATGAACCTGACAGGCTCGATATCAAGTGTTGTTTCGAAATCTCCAAGAGAATTCGATCCAAACTTTCTTGAGCTCTTAGAGCATAACTTCGGCTTGTATTCCACAGAATCAGCCGTCGAGGCCATGGATGTGGAGAAAGATAAAGTAGTCGAGGCCAAACACGAGGTCAGTAATTTTAGTTGTACTGGACTTGACCACTAAATTTCTTCTATTGTTTTTGCTTATTTTGCTTGATATTTTTAGGTCGAGGTTGTGGATGTCAAGGGTAAAAAGATCCCTGAAGAGACATCTACGAAGCTCCCTCAAGACCTGGTTGCTTCTTCTTTTGTTGACCTTGGTGAAGATACTGATGAAATGCGAGGTGAGAAAAAATTCTATCATCACTTCATGTTTAGTTTCGTTTTTTATTCTTATATTTTGTCTTCGTTTTTATAGGTTACAAAACATCTTTGGAAAATCTTAGCTTTGAAGAGCTATCTCGCTTGAGCGTCTCCACAGCGCACAAGGTTCGTGCTTGCTTTTTGGTATTTTATCCTCGTTTCTTCCTTTCTTTATATTTGACTTACTTTCTTGTTTTCGATTTGCTTCCTTAGGTTAAGTTGATCAACGCGGTTTGTGCTTCAAAGTCTAAAACCGCTGTTGATCGACTTCATTTCTTGGAGAAGGAGAACGAGAGGCTTCGGGAAGTCAACGAAAAACTTCATAAAGATTTGACTAAGCTCGAGGACAAATGGGACAAAACAGATAGAAAATATAAAGCCTTGCAGAAGGACTTCGACGAGAACCTGACTGTGATTGAGAACCTACGTGATACCGTGGTTCGCGAGTCCGATGCTGCGAAAGAGGCTAAGACTAAAGTGTCTTCCCTCGAGCTTAAGTTGAAAGAAACCGAAAATGCTCTAGCCTCGTCCAAGACTCTTGACGCTGAGAAGATTAAACGAATTTTTGATTCGTATTGTAGCTCACTCAAGCAGTTCGGAGCCACTCCTTACGCTCTTCCGACGGACTTAAACATTGATAACTTCTTATCTTGGATTGAAGAAGAATTTGCTGGTCTCGGGGACGTGTTTTCTATTGCTGGCGACAACTTCGCACTCACCTGCACCGATGGCCTCGGTAGATTCCTCGAGAAAGAAGATAAGGAACTGCTTCTTCGGGTTTCTAGCCCCGGATTTCGTTTTGCTGACTTCGGAGATCTGTCCTTGCCTTGTTCAAAAGAAGTCGAAACTATGAAACGTCGTTTCTTGCAAGACTTCTGGAACGCCTATGGGCGAGATATGGCTAAGGACTCCTCTTCGAAGGTAAAAAACTTTCTCTATATAACTTTGCTTCGTCTTCTCTTTTATTATTGTCGAAAATTCTAAGTCCTTTGCTTTTGTTCTTCACTAGGAAGAAACTGAGGATGCAGAAACCGAGGAAGGGAAAGAGGAAGAAGACGAGGAAGAAGAAAATGATGCTTTGGATTCGTCTCGTGAAGAAGGCGAAACTAAATCTCCCCAAGAAGAAGAAGAAATCTAGTCGCGAGTCGAAACTAATTTATGTAAAAAACTTGTTGCAAGTCATGAGCGATGTTTGTGAACTTCAGAGCGTCTTAAACATTGAAATTGTTCGTTGTCTATATTAACCTCGTAATTATCTTCAGTCTTTGTTTCGAAGTGTATGCATCGGACTCGTACAATTTATTTTCATTTGGAGTTGCTTGTACACTATCTTGTTTCTACAAGATCATGACCTTTAGCTTCGTTTTCGCTATAGGAAACGCTTAAATATTCTTTGGCCTCTAATTCCCTTGTTAACTCGAGAAAACCTTGGAGCGGATGCGCTCTTCTCCAGGATCGCACAACTTGAGAAGGCGTTGCTGCACGAAGCATCCATGGGCCCTATGCTGATGTTAGTCTTTGGCCTGGCCAGGTCATGCCGTCGAGCATTCCTTTGATTCCTGCTGCCTCTCATTTCTAGGAAAATTTTCCTTTTTTCATTTGCTTTGCTTTTTCTCTTGCCGAGGCTCGTCTCCCGGCTTCCCTTTTATAGTGGTCTTTGGACCCTTGGTAAAATAAAGATTTCACCTAACCTTGTGTCCTTTTTGAAAGGTACAGGTTAGGTGATTCGTTTTAATGTGTCAGTTGCTTGATGAAAGCTTGTTTTTGAATAAATGCAAATGGGGGCTTCTCTTTTTAGCCTTTGAAAAAGGCGTCCCCTCCCTCGATAGCCCCTTTGCGTTTATTCATTGCTTCTTACTTCGAGCAACGAATCTGAAAGATTACGTTCTCTTGTTTTAATTTCGAAATAGGGCAACTCTGTTGCTTTTTTCGTTCCCCTGATTTGATCTAGACAATTGGTCTTTTTTTTTTTTGCGAGGTATTGTTTTTGACCTCTTTCTTAGAGAATTTTATTCGAGATTTCTTTGGCGAGGTTAGTTTTTCCGATCTCGACCTTGGACTGTTTTGCTCAAGGCTTCTTTTAGCGAGGGTATTTTTCCAAACTCAGCCTCGAGCTATCTTGCTCGCGGTCTTCTTTTTACGAGGCTATTTTTCAACCTCGGCCTCGAGCTATTTTGCTCGAGGTCTTCTTTTGCGAGGTTATTTTTCAGCCTCGGCCTCGAGCTATTTTGCTCGAGGTCTTCTTTTGCGAGGTTATTTTTCAGCCTCGGCCTCGAGCTATTTTGCTCGAGGTCTTCTTTTGCGAGGTTATTTTTCAGCCTCGGCCTCGAGCTATTTTGCTCGAGGTCTTCTTTTGCGAGGTTATTTTTCAGCCTCGGCCTCGAGCTATTTTGCTCGAGGTCTTCTTTTGCGAGGTTATTTTTCAGCCTCGGCCTCGAGCTATTTTGCTCGAGGTCTTCTTTTGCGAGGTTATTTTTCAGCCTCGGCCTCGAGCTATTTTGCTCGAGGTCTTCTTTTGCGAGGTTATTTTCCAACCTCGGCCTCGAGCTATTTTGCTCGAGGTCTTCTTTTGCGAGGTTATTTTCCAACCTCGGCCTCGAGCTATTTTGCTCGAGGTCTTCTTTTGCGAGGTTATTTTTCAACCTTGTTGAATTTTTTGCTTACGTACTTTTAGGGGAGTCTCCTTTATTGATGTTTTGGAGATATTTACATGGGTTCGCCTCATTAAAAACCTCACCTCCAGTTTCCTGGAGCCCCTTTTGTGAGGAAAAGAGTACGACCTTTTGTGATGAAAGAGAAAAGAGGTGCTACGTATTTGTGCTTATAGTTCCGCACATTTACGAAGTTGACCTTTACAAAAAGAACTGAAACTTGGAAAGTACTGTACAGCTTTATTTGTTTCGATTCTAGTTATAGTACTTGCGAAGTTGCTCCACATTCCATGAGTGAGGTAATTCTTCTCCATTCTCGGTGGACAAATGATAAGACCCTGGCCTCGAGCTTCTGGTGACAATGTATGGTCCTTCCCATTTTTCCTCGAATTTGGATAAGTTTTCTGCGTTATGCTTTCTTTTGATTACCAGGTCCCCAACTCTGATCTCTCTTATCTTTACTTTTGGGTCGCGCCACTTTCGTGTTTGCCTTTGATATGATTCGAGGTTATGTGATGCAACAAGTCGATCGACTTCGATTAAGTCCTTTTCCACCATTTCTTTTTCACCTTCGTCACTGCTAAGTGTTACCCTTAGTGTTTTGGCCTTGATTTCTTCTGGAACCATTGCTTCAGTTCCGTATAGCAATCTGAAAGGAGTGAACTTGGTTGCTCTGGATTGTGTGGTATTATGTGACCATACTGCGATTGGCAAATCGTCAATCCATTTTCCCTTTTTGTGGTCGAAGAGCATCTTCCTTATAGCTGAAAAAATGATGCCGTTGGCTCTTTCAACTGCACCGTTTGATTGCGGATGGTATACAGATGCGTACTTCACTTTGGTTCCCATTGTTATGCAAAAATCTCTGAATGATTCGCTGTCGAATTGCTTTCCATTGTCTACCGTTATTTCTTTTGGTACCCCGAATCTACAAATGATGTTATGCCAGAAGAACTTTTGTATTGTATGCGAAGTTATCGATGCTAAAGCTTTTGCTTCGATCCATTTTGTGAAATATTCCACAGCAACTACTGCGAAACTGCAGTTTCCTTGAGCTGTTGGGAGAGGCCCTACTAAATCTATTCCCCATTTTTGCAATGGCCAAGAAGGTGTGATGAGCTGCAACAGTGAACATGGAATCCTTTGATTGCTTGCGTTCTTTTGACATGCTTCGCATTTCTTTGCTACTTCATCTGCATCTTTTATCATTGTTGGCCAAAACATTCCTTGCCTGACCGCTTTTGCTGCGAGGGCTCTTGGACCAATATGTGTTCCGCATATCCCTTCGTGTATGCTTTTTAGTATCGCCATTCCTTTTTCTTTTGCAATGCATTTTAGCCATGGTGCTGATATCCCCTTCTTGTACAGCTCTCCTTGTACTATCTGGTACCCCTTTGCTCTTGCTGGTATTCTTTTAGCCTCGCTTGCTGAACAGGGTGTGAAATTGTTTTGTAGGTATGCCATGATTGGTGCTCTCCAATCTTCCCAGCAGATGTGTGCTAGATGCTGCTTTTTGATTGAGGGGATGGTCATGACCTCGTAAATTACATCCTCAGGTAATTCTTCCTTCTTTGCTGCTTTCTTGGCTAAGTCATCAGCTTCGTTGTTGTCGTTTCTGTGTATGTGTTCCACCGTGAATCCTTTGAAGTGTTTCTCCATTTCTCTGACCTCTTCGAGGTAATCGATTAGTTCCGGCTTTTTAGCTTCGCTATCCTTTTCGATGTGGTCCCTTGCTATTTTTGAGTCTGTCTTCACAATGAACCTTTGTTTTCCTAGTGATTTCATTTTCCGTAGCCCAAGCAAGAGCGCTTCGTATTCTGCAACATTATTTGTGACTTGAATTTCTTGATTGCTGAATTCCAATCGTGCAGCGAATCTTGTTTTGATTCCGCCTGGTGAAACCAGTATTGCAGAGATCGCTGCACCTTTGTTACAATATGCTCCATCACAATAGACTGTCCATTGTTTTTCATCTTCGTCCGAATTTTCAAGCTTTGGAGAGGTCCAGTCTACTACGAAGTCAGCTAACACCTGGGATTTGATTGCATTTCGTCTTACGAATTCAATATTGAATCCAGATAGTTCTGCAGACCATTTGCTAATCCTATTCGAAGCTTCTCTATTTGCAAATAACTCGGCTAGAGGTTTGTTGGTGACGACTGTAACTTTGTGAGCTTCGAAATAATGCCTGAGTTTTCTTGATGCCATGAGCAATGCATATGCAATTTTTTCGAGTTCCGAGTATGACTTCTTGGCTCCAGATAATGCTTCAGAAACGAAGTAGGCTGGCAACTGCTTCAGAATGCCCTCGATTTCGGTTTCTTGTACTATTGCTGCGCTTACTGCTGATTCTGATACTGCAAGATAGAGGAGAAGGTCTTTTCCTTGTGCTGGTGGTGATAGTTTGATCATTGTCGCAAGGTACTGCTTTAGCTCTCTGAATGCTTTCGATTGTTCTTCGCCCCAGTTGAATTTCTGTGCATGTCTGAGCGTTTTGAAAAAAGGAAGGCTTCGCTCGGCTGCTCTTGGTACGAATCTGTTTAGAGCTGCGATTCTGCCTGTCAATTGTTGTACTTCCTTAACCGTTTTTGGCTCCTCCATGGATGCCAAGGCTTGCACCTTGTCTGGGTTAGCCTCGATTCCCTTTGATGTTACAAGGCACCCCAAAACTTTTCCTTTGGTTACTCCGAAGACGCATTTTTCTGGATTTAAGCTCAAGTTTGACATTCTTAGATTGTTGAAGGTTTCCTCGAGATCTTTGATACGATCCGCTCTTTTGATGCTTTTTACGACGAGGTCATCCACATAAGCTAACATGTTTCTGTCAATTTGTGGGTTGACCCTGCGTTTCTCAATCCTTCTGGCATTCTGACGAAACAAAAAGTTCCGAAAGGTGTTATAAAGCTTGTCTTCTCCTCATCCTCTTGCTTCATCCAAATTTGGTGATATCCTGAAAAGCAATCTAGCAAGGATAGAATCTCGCTGTTGGCTGCGTCATCAACGACACTATCGATTCTTGGTAGAGGAAAATCATCTTTTGGGCAGTGCTTGTTTAGTGTTGTGAAGTCAATGCACATCCTCCATTTTCCGTTTTTCTTCTTCACTGGGACAGTATTCGCCAACCACTCTGGGTATTGTACTTCTCTGATGACTTTTGCCTTTAATAGCCTTTCCACTTCGGATTTTATTCCTTCTACCTTCTCATCCGACATTTTTCTCAATTTTTGTTTTCTTGGCCTTGTCTTCGGGTTTATGTTGAGACTATGCTCGATTATGGTTCTGCTGACACCCTTTAGATCTGCAGCTGTCCATGCGAAGACATCTTTATTCTTTCTTAAAAAAGTTATCAAATCTTCCTCTTCTTGGGGGGAGAGGTCTGCTCCGATTGTGACCTCTCTACCTTCGACTCCTGGATCGAGAGAGACTCGTTTGGTGTCTTGTGCTTGAATAGTTTCTTTTACTTTTTCCACTCTGTGTTGCGGTGGCTTCTTTTCGATCGATTTTGCTTGAGCTTCATTGCTTTTTTGTTTCGTTTCTGCCTGCAAGAGGTTGACATTTTTCTCGCCTGGAGTAATCCCTTGCTCGATGTCCCTTGCGACTTGCTGGTTTCCGAAAACCGTGATTACTCCATTTGATGCTGGAAGTTTCATGCACAGATATGCTTGTCGTACAATAGCTTCGAATGTGTTGAGAAAACCTCTTCCGAAGATTGCATTGTAAGGGTAGTACATGTCAACTACGTCAAAAGTGATTCGTTCTGTTCTGGGATTACTCAGGTCCCCCAAAGTTACCGGTAGTTCAATTTTTCCTAAGGCCTGGACTCTTTTTCCTCCGAAGCCAATGAGTGGAGTTTCTGAAGGTTGTAGCAGACTTCTGCTGATGTTCATTTGGTCGAAAGCACTGGCGAAGATAATATCAGCTGAGCTGCCATTGTCTATCAGTATCTTTGTTAGCTCCCAGCCTGCTACGTTTGTTTCGATGACCATGGCATCGGTATGAGGATAACACTGGAGTTTGAGATCCTGTTCGGTGAAGGTTATTGGCACATGCGACCAATGGGTTTTTATCACTGGGCCATTGGGTAGTATTGCGTGCACTCTTCTGAAATAGTCTTTTCTTTGTCTTTTGCTTTCGAAATCAACTGAAGATCCTCCGGCAATGGGCAGGATCATTCCGCGAGAGGGAATGGGACCCTTGACGGGTGTTGAATTCGGTGTTGGAGTTGCTTGCATTACGGTTTCGTCTTTTCTTGCTGCGGTTGATTGGATTGAGCTGTGCGCTTGTTGATTTGACTCGGTCTTGGTTTGATGCCAAGCTAAACGAGGCTGATGGTATGTTGAAAAGGATTCTGAATTCGTTGGGTGTTGTAGTTGCGGATTCGGCGTGTTGTTGGTGGCGCACTGCCAAGAATTTGTTTGAACTGCGCGACCTTGATTGTTGTTTTGATTCATTTCTTGCTTTACTCTGATGGTTATGGGACATCTCCCTGTACCGTGATCTGGGTTTTCACCATGGAATTGACAGAACCAAGATCGAGATTGGCTTTCTTGTTGGCTTCGACCTCTTCCACGGCCTCTGCCTCGTCCGCCTCTTCCTCGTGTGGTTGAGGAGTTGAAGTTTTGCTTCGCTGCATTTGATTCGTTACTATGTTGGCCAGTCTCGTTTTCTATGTGGAAAACTTGGGTTGGTCTGTTGTAGTTCTGCTTTTCGTATGTGGGCTGCTTGTAATTTCCGTTTGCTTTTCTGAGCATGGCTCTTTCGTTGATTCTTCTCCTGTGATCATCGTCTGATCTGCAAAATTTTTCCATCTCGTGGAAGAGTTCATGGAGGTTCCTTGGTTTGTTTTTGACGAATTCAGATGCGCATGGCCCTGGTCCCAACCCGTGAATGCATGCATCAATTGCTATGGAGTCTGGGATATCGTCTGTTTGGGCCTTTAATTGGATGAAGCGTTTGAAATACTGAGCTAACAGTTCTCTTTCCTCCTGTTTGCATGCGAATAAGTCTCCCGAGGTTAGCAGTTGCCTATTGAATCCTTGAAAGTTTTGAAGTACTTTAGCCTTGAGTTGTTCCCAGCTGAAAATTGATCCTGGGCTTAATCTCGTGAACCATGTAAGAGCCGGTCCTTCACAAGCTATGATGAATGATTTTGCAAGAACTAGCTCGTTTCCTCCTGCTGAAGCTACAGCGACTTCGTAGCTCATCAGAAACTGCCTTGGATCACAAGTACCATTGTATTTGGGCAAGGTGATGGGCTTGTACGAAGTTGGCCATGGTGCATTTTGAAGGCCTGGAGATAATGGTGAATTCGAGTCGAAGCTTCTGAAACCCGTGTTGTAAGTTGTCTCGGTGTTGTATTCTCTCTCGGGCACTTGCACAGTTTCTTTGCTCGCATTGAGCTCGCTTTGGAGTTTCTGGAGCTCATTCTTGGCCTCTGCGATTTTTCGTTTTTTCTCGGTTTCGTTTCTCTGATTCTCCGCTTCTTTCAACAGGGCTTCTTTTTCTTGCTTAAGCCTCTCGATTTCTTGTAAGAGTTGTTCGAGGCTAGCTTCTTCTCGATTTTGGTTATCATTGGTAATGGCTTGGTCTGGTGAAACTTGTTGTTCATCGTTTTCTCTTTCATTTTCGTGAGCTTTGGAAGTTTGTGGATCACCAGATCGTTGCTTTTTCTTTGGTGGCATCGTGAGTTTTGATTTCGATCCTAACACGCGGACGGCGCCAACTGTTGTAACACGGATTTTCTAGTATTACAAACAGTAATAAAGTCAAGGTTGACTTCTTTCTCGTTCCTTCAAAAATTGTCCTCTACAGTTACTGCTGACCTGCTATTTATAGGGGTCAACCTCGTATGTTTACAAGACCGTTACTTCCCGCCAGAATTCCTACACATAGTCTAGCTTTTGGACAACCGTTGCTTCCCACCAATCCTCATCCTAGCCTCGTCGCAGATGATAGACTCGTTTCAGCATCTCCATATTCCATACCCAGCCTCGTAACATTGTCCTCTTTGTCTTGACTTCTTCGATCCTGCTCGATAAGGCTTTAACCTCTTCGAATTAGCTTCACGTTTGTCAGCTTCGTCCTGACTTCTCTGATTTCGCCGGCGACTTTTGCCTCTTCGAAATTAGCTTCGCATTTATCTTCTTCATTCGAAACTCTTCAGTCTCGCCTCAAGGGGCGTCTCCCCAACACATGTCCGGATTCTGCTCTGTATCGACGGAGCCCATCGCTGGCCGATTCGTGCGCTCAATTTGCCTCGGCAGGTGGGCCACCGTGCGACACGTCCAGCCGGGGAGCACACGCGCTTTGATGATTCGCGATTCTGAGCAATCGCTTGTTCCTGGTGATGCAGTGGCGCTGCTTCTGCTCATCAGCGCGGACTACGGCGGGTGCAGGCACTACGACTCTACGAGGGAGTCGTCAGGGGCTGGGCGGATTCCTCCTCCACCGGGTGCGACAAGGATGGGGACAAGCTGAGCCTCAAGGATTTGCTCTTCTTCCTCCACATCCCTACGACTGGAGGCCGCACCTACTTCCACTGGTATGTTCGCTGCCGCTTGACTGAACAACGGCGGATTGGTTCACCCTGCTTGTGGTCTATTTTAGATGCAAATCCGATATTAGCAACTGCACTTCAAGGCAAATTGATGTGATGTATGGGTAGCCTAGCTTGTGGTCTGTTTAGTTTTCAACCTCTGATGACCTCCTGGTTTCTATGACGTGAATTGTTTCTTTTTTTTTTATCCGGATAGTTGGATGGAAGTATATTCCGATCACACAAAATCGTGATGATTCTTGTCACGTTCATGTTGTATATTTGGATGGTATTTGTATGTACTCCTGACATGGCCTTACACCAGTCTTTTGGTTTTTCTGATTAAAGAATGCAGATATTGTAGGCTCAAAAGTAACCATTGTGCATCCGAACAAAATTCACCGTTTTTTCAGTAAAATAAAATCATGCTTTTTAAAATTAAAGTTTGATTCGACTGAGTATATCAAAATCATTAGCTCAAATGAGAATTAATGGTATGATGATTTTTTTTGTTGACTTGCATAAATTAAACTATTTGATCATTGAAATGATAGGACGATAGGGCGCTCGATGTCACTTTAGAATGTGATTTGACTCCAGATTGCCACTTTAGAAGTCGGTGCTTGCATAATATGGTTAGGAAAATGATATTTGACTCCAGATTGCCACTTTAGAATTATCAAATAATGTAGGAAGTTAAACTTTCATATCCTCTGTAAATAAACTATGGAGCCCACAATTGACTTTTCTTTTTCACCACCTTTCATTTAATTCCTAAACGAGTCACTTTTGGAATAAATCCACCCCAATCCCCCCCAAAACCACATGGATTGAGGTTTGGGAAGGATTGGACTGGATTATATTGATGATTGATGTTCAGATTTCTCATTGAAATTCTTGTGTAATAATCTGAGACTGAGTTTCTGTTTCTAAAATTTAGCTTACTGAAATAGAAGTTTGGAATAGAAGGTCACTGTTTCTTTTGCTGCTTTATAGTAGAAAAAGAACGAGCAGAAATTAAGTCTTATGTTACATACTCTCCATTCATATTTCTTTAGTTGCATCTCCTAGAGTATGGTATGATCTAATTGAACAGAGGATCATTCTGAAGCACAACTTGATGTGTGCTTTGATGTTTATTTTTGCATGTAGGCGCTTGTGCACAAGAGAACCATGGCGAAGCCAAACAAAATGGCTAGCGGAGGCATTTGCAACAATCTGTCATAATGTTGTTTTGCAAGCTTTATCTGATTTGTGTTTCAGTTTTTCACCATCCACCATACTAAAGATCAGGGTGCTTTAGATTATCCATATGTGTTCTATTTTATTTATTGCAAGGAAGCTACTTTTGTTTATCTGTACTATATGTATGCAATCTGAACAATGCTATCTGTGTGAATTGCAGTCGCTGCCTACAAGAATAACTTGATTCACTTTAAAATTCGTTCAGGTCTATAATAATTTTGGCATGCCCATATTGCCGTTCAAATCCAGTTTTGAAGTAATATGTGGAATGTGTGAAGGTAGATCCTTCATTTGTGTTTTTGTTCTTTTGTGTATATCTACATGCTTTTGTTAACATATGCAATTACTTATGTGTTGTCAATTTTTTTATTAGCTGTTCTTTGTGGAAGTATTGATAGGGCGCGCAACGCGCGCCAACTGTTCTAGTGATAATAAATAGACCGGTGGTAGTCTGAGCTGACTGGCAGCACAGTCTGGAACACTGATGTAGTTGTGCTTATCAACAGGGGATCGATGCCTGCATCTAGTCTCTCAAGTTGACAGACTGGGGAAGCAAGGGGACATGGAAGCTCATAATCTTCGTTTTGTCAGATGCCCAAAATGCCATCAGCTTCTTGTTGAATACCCTTCCATTCCTGTTTACAAGTGTGGTGGCTGCAGTACTGTTCTTAGAGGTACAAACCAATTTCATCTACCTTCCATAACCTGAAAATTTCTATGTTTTTTGGGAATAACCTGATTGTTATATATTGGATGGTGCAGCAAAACATCGTGCTGTGCCTGTAGCACAAGCAGGTTCAGGATCTGAGGACAACAACAGTTTCCCAAGTAGTCTGAAAGGATCTCCTCAGAGTAGCAAATTGATTTGCTCAGATGAACAGAAAGCTGTCTCCTTTATTGATCAGCCTCGTGAAGTCATGGCTCATGGAAGCATATCCTCCACTATCAACAATATCAACTCCATTGAGGGCACAACTCAAGAAAGAACAATGTACACAACAGAGAGTGTAACCCATGCTGAACATCCGAATGAGGAAACACACTGCTTAATTGATGTGAATATCCAAAACTCTGAGGTTACAGTCAAAGAGTCACATGAGAAAAACACCAGAGCTGATTCCAGTTCAATTTTGACTGAAAAAGTAGATAATGTTGACACCAGTGAGAATGCACATGGAGGTAAAGTAGATAATTTTGGCACTAATGACGTGAACACACCATATGAGAAAACTGGGGTTCACAGAGAAGAGAGGCGGCACACATATGAAGGCATGTATGTCGAATCTCATAAAGCTCTGATTGAAGAGTTGGAGAGATCTCTTTCATTTAGCAGCGATGATGACTACTTTTCGGATGAAGCAGAAAACAGTGATCTTAGTGATGCTCTGTGTAATCAAATGGGTAGCCGCAGATTTATGCTAGGGAGTAAGATGCATGATGCCTCCCGAAATGATCCACATGGTCGGTTGATTGAAGAGCTAGAGATCTCTTTGGAGCAGCATGCTTTGGTTGCAGACAGAGTTCATAGAAATGTGCATAATATGGATCCACAGACTCTGGGTGCTCCACGTGAAGAAAGTCTATTATCATGTGACAATGGACATCTCAAATCTGAAAAAAATTATCATCAAGAAAACAGGTTACTAGGAAATGACAATCAAGGAATGGAATATAATGAAGATGACAATAAAACTTCCAGCTATGTTCATGAGGGTGAACATATTGTGATTTCCAGTGAAGAAAATCCAGAGAGAATCCATGACAAAGAGCATAGTAAGGATAGGCAGTCACCAGACATGGAAAGTGCGTATCCCTATGAAGAAAGCACCTCTTTAGTTGATGATGGCAGTATCAAAATTAAGGAAAGTTTTCAACGAAATGATTTAATGGCAAATATTACTCAAGAAATGGAAGAGGTATGTACTGAAGATGACAGGATGACCAACTGTGCTCAATGGAATGATAATCCTGTACTTGCAGATGAAGACATTGCAGAGGGAGTCAGTGGAAATAGAGATCTAATGGCAGGTGTCACTCAAGAAATGGAAGAGGGCTGTATGGAAAATGACAACATGGCCAATTGTGTTAATGTCAATGATAATCTTGTGCTTGCAGATGAAAACATTGCAGAGAAAGTTCATGGGAAGGAAGAACAAACAGCTGCTGGAACTCAGGAAATGGAAGAGGGATGTACGGAAGACGATAACATGACCAATCATGTTCATGTCAGTGGTAGTGTGGTGCTTGCAGACGATGACATTGCAGAGAGAGTTGATGGAAATGAAGAGGCATCTGGTAGCACTGGACAAAATGAAGAGAGCTGCATGGAAAATGAAAAATTGAATCTTGTTGCTGATGAGGACATTGCAAAGAATATTCATGAGAATGAGCAGGGTAAGGATTGGCAGTCCCTAGAAGCCGAAAGTGCACATCTATATGAAGAAGCCATCTCTTCGTTCAGTGGCAGACATATCAAACCCAAACAAAGTTTTCAACAAGATGAGCCTATATCTGATGGCTCTAAAGAAAAAGAAGAGGCGTATATGAAAGATGGAAATATGACCAACTATGTTCAAGAAAACAGTGTAGCTCTTGGTAGGTTTTCAAGCTTGCCAAATAAGAGAATTCAATGCAAGTTGGCTAGCTTCAATAAGAACAAAGAACAGATGCCCTACCAATATCAGGGTAATCAATTTTGTCAACGGCGGTCACTGGATTCTGAAGACTTCAACTCAATCCAAAACATTATGGAGTCACAAATGGATGGTACCCCAAGTTCTCGTTCAAGTGGATCTCCTGCTCATGGTGATTTGGTGCACAGAACATCAAACAAGTTCAACAGTCATATTAGGCACGACCGCCTAAAAAAGATGGATGAGCTAAGAGATCAACTAAGTAGGCTTTCAAGCCAGAAAGGCTCAGAGAGAAGTTACCAGAAGAAAAGCCTGGAGTACCAGCAACAATCCAATAGCTACAATGTTGAGGGGCATCTACGAAATGTCAATGGTCATCCCCTTCCAAGTTCCTGTGCTCTAGAATCCTATTATAGTCATGGAAGGCCAAGGTACCAACCATTACATCCTTTGTCTCCAAACCATACATACACACATTTCCATTTTGGACATGCCCAAACACACCTACCACACAATTATGACCCATGGGAGTTCAATTCATATTACCAATCGTCCTATGCTGAAAGCACCATTCTTGACCACGAATCACTTAGATCAAGTTACAAGGAGCAGAAGCGAGTGGTGAGGAAGCATATTTTGCGGCCTCTTTCAGGTGCTTCCCCATTCACTATGTGCAACAACTGTTTCAATTTGGTTCACATGCCATCAGATATCTACATATCAAAAGCAAAGGTTGGCAAAATGCAGTGCGGCAAGTGCTCCAAGGTTCTGGCACTATCATTCCCTGCGTTATGTAATGCAACTGCAAACATTAGTAAGGTTGTGACCCAAGAGCCATACAACATTGATGATAGCACAATCACTAAAAATGAGGATATAGCTTCTTATTACGCTGAGTGCTTAACAGGGGGTCCTGTTAGTATCAGTGAAGATTATGGAGCATCATACACGAGAGGCTTGCCTCCTCAAGCTGGATCTAGCCTTGCTGCCACACAAAGTACTGCCAAGAAGGTTTCTGATTCTGCACTTCATCGACTCATGGGGTATGACTCAGCTAGCCAGTTGTTACGTCACAACAGAGTGTTTGAAGATGGATATGAGAGCTTCGAGTCAATGGTGCCAGTTTCCAGCAGAGTATCCCGAAGAAAGAACATGTGAGGTTTTGCTCTGAGAAGTGAAACCTTCGGTCTCCTGCAAGCAGTAGGAAGGCCAAACAATTTTGAAGTACAGTTCTACTGTAGAAGTCTTCCTTAAGGTAGGGAGACAAGGTGGCATCTTGCTATCAGATAGTTTCAAGAGTTCCACAAAGAAGTTGGGATTATTTGAAGAAAATTTATTTTGTCAAATTCTTTAGTGATGGTGTATATGGATATTGTTTATTCTTAATGTAAATTTGTTTATATACCCAGTTTCATTTATCAATACGAAACTGTAGGTTCCATCAAAGTTGATCATAGAGGTGGAATACTGATGATGTATTCAGATGTTATCAACCATTTGTGTATGATTACCATCATCTTCAAATGAGTAAAGAAAAGGGATATACAGTTTTTTTCCTTTTTGGATCAAGATAGTTCTTCCCGTTGATGCCTGGTTGCCTACTTTTTTTTAACTCTCTCAAATCATCGTTATTGTACATGCATGGAGGCGAAGGGGACTGTCCAACCACTACATTTTGCAGGTGCATGTGCCTTGCCTGGAACGACATGCATGATGTCCCTCATGATGGCAGTGCAGCAGACAAGGTTGTTACAGGATGCTGTTGGAGTGTTGGATCTGATTTCAGTGTCAAAGGCTGGCTGTGGACAGGCTAATACAGCCATTTCTGATGGTGCTGTGCTAGTGTGCTACGCTCTGAAAAGGTAAGTGATGCTATGATGACATTCTTATGATGTGCTTGTTCTGCAAACGTTTTATTTAATACTTTGATTCCTTATGTTGATTCCAGCCACATCAGTGTGGAGCACTTAACTCCCATTATTCTGTATCTAGGTACTAGGGCTCTTCATGTGCACAGCGTGTATTCTGAACAAACAAAGGAAAAGAAGGTGAAAGTATCGAGTGGTTCCATCCTTTCCAGCTGTTTGCTCGCGTGGATATGGTGTCTTGCATACAAATAACTGGAAGCTTGGAGAGCCTCGTGCAAGCCTGGAAATGAAAGTCTGCCGCCTGCTAGTGGCTACTAAAAATGATAACAGATAGTGATCATGAAAACTGAGGTTCAAATTCAGAATGGGTTATCTGCTTTCTCTATAACTAGATGTTGTAGTTAGTGTACTGCCGATTACGATTATTAGTGCTAATTATATGGGTCCATATACGATTACTCTCTGACCGGGTCAT
The DNA here is from genome assembly GCA_015342445.1 of Digitaria exilis. Lineage (NCBI taxonomy): Eukaryota > Viridiplantae > Streptophyta > Magnoliopsida > Poales > Poaceae > Digitaria > Digitaria exilis. Next base: position 234,479 of record JACEFO010001764.1, on the reverse strand, counting down.
CAACAATGTCCAGACCGAGCTATAGTATTACACTGTTACTGAAGCATTCATATTTTTTTTTTCAGAAAGAGGTGGTTCGGCGCCGTTTGCAAGTGCTACATATGGATCCACCAAACAGCCGAGCACACACCACCACCACCAACAACAAATCAGGCAGGTGGCAGGATCCAGGCGGCCTGGTTGGGCGGTCCAAGGATCTGCTCTTCTTTCTTTTTATTTTCCTAATGTTTTTAAGTGTGCTCCTCTCTACTGATCTTTTCTTTAACTTTAAAAACGATGGATTTACTTAATGCGATGTCACATTCAGGTCGTGGAGATGGATGACAAGACTTAACTATATGTACTGGAGTAGCACTTGTCACCAATATATAGCTACTAACTCATCCAACTCGCTCGATTGTGAAATCATGTACTCGTACTTAACTTACCACTGCATGACTGTTGTATGATGGAGTTGGACGGGTTCACGTTTTGTTGCTGAGATTTTCTGACAGCATATGAACATTCAACAAATTCTGTAAACATTCGCAGACGCAATAACTTGAAAGTCAAGAGTAGACCATGCCTTTTTGACTGAAAGTGGGAGTAACAGGCGCACATCAGATGAATATTTTAGTTATTTTTTTTTCCAGAGGAGAGATTTACTACTTGTGCCCATCAGTGTATCTTTTCCACATTGCTTTTGTCAGTCACTTGTTATAATTATCTGCCATGCACATTGCTGGTGATATATGCAGGCAGCCATCGATCAGGAAAGCTGGAAGGAAATAAAGATTTACCGATTGGAGGGCCCTTGCAACAAAATTAAGATCCTATCGATCCGTGCTGATGGCGTGCGAGACGAACGTACAAACTGACGGAGTGGAGCACGGAGGCGGCGTCGAACCCGGCCGGCCCGGCCACGCCCTCTCCTCTCTCGCTCTGGGCCAATACGAGGCCTTATTTGCTTTGTGGAGGCCCGTGGAATCGAATGGATCTTTGGCCCAGTTGTATGTGGTTGCCTTGCCCCATATCCGGCTCGGCCGGCAAAAAATGGCTTCAATGATGATTTTTTTTTAGAAAATGGAAACAATTTCCGCCTCTGTGGTTCCACACACATCGTTAGAAGTACTTATTACATTTCTTCAGCTCCCTGGCTGAGATCAAAGGGACAAAAATCAAGGGCAAAAAATGGCTTGAATGATGATTGTTACCTCAAACCTGCACAAATGCTAATACTAACTAACCAGAAACACATTAGATCGACGGATGATGGATTATACTAACACACAACGCATATTTACCATGGAGTAATACGACATCTGCTTAAAAAAAAATACTAGTTTGCAATATCATGAATTATGTCCTTTGGTGCAAATAACTTAATACTATCAGTATGATTCATTGTTGTGAAAAGGTGATGATGTGCGTTGCTGATCGATACGTGTGCAGCGTGAGGCACGAGTGAGTTATGGATGGGAGCAGGAAGCTTGGTCCCATCACGTCTACGTGCACAAACGAGAACCATTTTCTTCCTCGATCATGCTTTTAGGTGGTGTTGGCGTGTTGCTGAGATCGATCGGCGATGGAGCTGCCAAGACATGTTTGCTAGTGATCGAACACTTGACCCCATCATCAATCATATTGCTATGCTAGCTCCTGGTCAATGGGACCACTAGCTACACAGTACGTACAGTGGAATACTTAAATGCAACCGTACGTACGTGTGGGCTAGACTTTTTGTTTGTTTGAACCAACATAGTACGTGTGGACTAGACTCTGGATTCCGCGGCTGCTCCAACGTTATCTTCGCCCACCATTTCCCTTAATTAGTTTCTTCTTTTTTATATACTTCAATTACTTCCTTGGCAGACATAGGCTCGAGTACGGTTCCTAGCAAAAAAAAAAAAAAACAACACTCGTGAAGAACTCCATACTCGTGAAGACGTGAATTGAATATCTATTACCAGGTAAAAACAAAAAGAAAAAAATCGTTAATGCACACATATATGTATGTGTGGTCATTAACTAGCTAATTTATCACAATTTTACATATATATTTGCTGGCGTAGTACGTAGATATTGTCCATACCCACTAGACCGCGAGTGCTCTAGCCAGCTACTACATAGGAGGCGAGTACACGTCATGTTGCTGGCGTCACTAGTGTGGACGTAATCGCTGGACCGCATGTGTGTCGTCAACAAGCGTTCAGCTGGCATCCTACCGTGACTCATCAACTATACAGATGCAGGACACTCATCACGACTCACGAGGTGGTCCACCTCCGCTGAAATTGTTGGTAGTCCTTCAAATTTGCTTCGTTTCATTTGATAGATCGATCGAGTACCAACAATTATCCTATTACTAATATTTGTCATCACTAATATCATTACCTAAAAACAAAATCAAAACTGATGTCACTAGATTCGTATAAAAATATTTTTACACAATCCGTATAAAAATGTTTTTATATGTACCTTTTTGCATCTAAAATGTTAATGCATTAACTAGTCTCAGTCAAATCCTTGTCCTAATGAAACAAAAGGCGACTTAAAAAAGCAGAGATATTATATACTCTAGACATTGAATAAAATAGCAAAATATTTTCCAAGATGCATCCAACATCGACATTTTAGAAGTAGGGGACGCTTTTTTGCACATCTTGTAAAGTATGTATTCTATTAGTTTTTACACATATGAACATTGTGTATGTGTGTGTACGTGTTGCAAAAAGGGATAATAGTTTCTGCCATCGTCGCATGGCCATCCACTACCTGTCTACTAGCCACCAATAAGCACGTGTACGTCGCATAATGAAAAGGATGCGAAATACTAAAAACCAATACATTGTGTAGTATATGTACTACGGGCCTCGTGCAACACGTACCCACACAAGTGCCACGTGTGATCGGTATACTATGTGTGATTGCCTAGATTTTTATATATATAAACAAGTGAGAGGTAGCTGCAGTGAGATGAGCGTGAGCCAAGCCTCCTCCTTCCTGGGAGTATATATCTTTTAGATCTCGAGACTAGGTAACGAAGAAGCAGCCGGTGCGACGGAATATAATCGTCACTCACTCAGCAAGCTGCTTATAGCTTCCAGCGCGCCTTTACACACAGAAACAACAACGTACTCGCATCGATCTGATCATCGACCACGGCGCGATCGATCGATGATGCTAGTAGTAGGGCGACAGCAGCAGGGTGACGAGCTCCTGGCGCAGCTCCGTCAGCTGCTCTTCTCGCCGTTTCCAACGACGGCGACGGAGTCCTCCGGCGGCGGCGGAGCGCCTCCTCCTTCCGACGGGAGACGCCGGCGGGGAAGCATCAAGAGAGGCCGGGACGACGACGACAACAAGTCTTGCAATAATGGCCAACAACAAGACGTCGTCGACGAGCCTGCATCTTCTGCTGCACAGCTTCGTCGTCATTCCCGCAAGACAAGGTAGGTAGCTTTCCAGTAATCATCGATTGCTGGCTTCAATTTTTATGGTGATCTGCCGCTTATTATTTCCAAGCCAATTTGATGGATCGATGGATGGATGTCTGCACACTAGCTGCAGGAGGAGGAAGCAAGAGAAGAGCAGCAAATCTCTTGTGACATCGGTGCCCGATTTCGATGGATACCAGTGGAGGAAGTACGGCCAGAAGCAAATCGAAGGCGCCATGTACGCCAGGTAATACATACATACATTAATTAATACCCGTATATATATACACGTATTGATCATCAAATCGAACTGATGCGAACTGATGCTAATAATTGGCCGATTCCCCTGTGCTCCAATCTGTCTGAGATGGAATGAATCCATTGCCTTTTATTAATTTTAGAGACGGTCATGCATGCTTAGAGACATTGAGTAATTAAGAAGCAGTGCGAAGGAGTACATGTGCTTGTGTTGGGTTAAAGATAAAAAAAAACTTTTCCGGATCGCCGATGGCATGCATTGTCATGAACTCGATCAGGAAAGCAAAGCTGCCCTAAAGAAGATGCCATTTCACTATCGTCGTAGTATGTATCGAGCTAGACAACTCGTACAAGTACAAATGCTCTCTGTTATCTGGAGGGCGCACCACCAATCCTCCTTGGACTGGTAGCTGCTAGCTGGTAGTGGATGCCGCCGTCCCATTAATTTGGGTCCCCTCTATCGCTACCAATCCTACCAGCAACGAATCAAAGACTGAGTGTCGTGATACACGTTGGGCCTAGTTTGTCGCGTGTCATTAACAGGGAAAGACCGAACGATGGAGACAGCAGTTATATTTTTAGAAGAAATTATGTATCACCGCTAGGTGCTTACTATACGGCTAACTCTCTAATTTCTCCATCATCGCAAAAAATAATAAAATGAGTATGGCTTGCACTGATCGATCAAGTTGTGATATATATATATCAAGTTGTCATATTTTATTTATTTCGATGCATGCATTACAGGAGTTACTACAGGTGCACGCGGAGCGCAGAGCAAGGCTGCCCTGCCAAGCGCACCGTGCAGCGCAACGACGACTTGGATGGTGCCGCCCCAGCAGAGTACACGGTGGTGTACATGGGGGACCACACCTGCACACCCAACGATGATTATTCCCTCGAGGCGCCGCCGGTCATCCTCGAGACCACGGCCGCCGCCGTCGCCCCTGCTGCTTCTACTACTACATCAGCTGCCGATCAATCTCCAGCAATCTCTGACGACATGACCTCCAGGAGCAGCAGCGATTACGCCGACGACTACTACGGGCCTCTGCAGTTTGCCGTCAATGATGACAGCTGGGCTCAGGAGACGATGATGGAGGACTTGATCAGCGGACCCATCCGGTCACCGCTGCACATCCCTGATGCAGCGGATGCCTGGACGATCGAACACTACTTCCTCATGCTCGATGCAGCAGGCACCTGATGAATTGAATCAGACTCTAGCTAGTTTGTCTGCCCTTACATTTCTCATTATATTAGCTGCTTAATTAGTCTCGCGTGCTACAATATTTGGGATCGATGCGGGGTGAAGCTTGTGTTTTTTGTTCTTTTTGCGAAAAAAGCTTTGTATTGTATTTTTACTTTACACACGTCAATGCAAGCTACCAGCAAACTCAACCTTTTGTGGGACAATCAAGCGAGAGAGAGGGGGTTAAACGAGGCAAAAAGAAAAGAAAAAAAAAAGCAAAGGCGAGTAACGGGCCCTTGATGATGCATGGACCGCAATTAGGAGGTCCCGGGCTCCTGGCGAGAGATTGAGTCCAGCAGATGACACAAGAGTCGGTCCTTGTGTACCAACAAAATCCATCATCCATCGTCTCAAGAGTGAGTGACTGGAGAGGCGTGGGGCCGGCCAGTAATTAGCATTAATTAATCGGATGGACCCCAATTAATTGTGTGGATTTGGACACGAGTTGCACGATTCTGTAGCATGACGTCACCCTCGTGACGCCACTCTCCCCGCTGCACGCGTCTGAATGTCTGATAGTCTCATGCAGCAGCAGTATGTATGTGCAATGCATCTGCAATTGTACAATGTATCAGGAGATCCACCGCCGTATCCAAAACTACTGTATTATGTATTTGTACATCTCCATCCTACTTACGTCTATGTATCCTTGTTTTCTACAAATGGTCGGTACGTGCTATATATGTATTCTGTCATTTACGTCACATGTATGTAGTTCTCCTATACATAAAAAAAATGCAATCTTACAGACTCCACGGCCGTCTCCAAGACTACCTAACAAATTAAACGAGTGATTATTAATTGTTACTCCATTTCTTTTGACCGACCAACCTTATTATATTATTACTTGGGACTACTTATATTTTTGTCACTCATTCACGTTCTTTTGTTCATTGCATGCCATCGTCTATCTAGTGCCCATAGTATCAATTGTTCAAGCTGCCAAACTTATTGCCCTCGAGTCTTGACTCTCTCTCGAGTAGTCTTCGCCACATGCCCATCTGGTGTCCCTTGTCGCTGACCAAATTCCCCAGTTCCTATCCTTCTCTACCATCTAATTGAATGTCATTTCCCCTTAATTCCTTATAATTCACTATTTAAAACCATTTAATTCACACCAGCAGAAAGGAATGGTTATTTACCGAAGAGCAAACTATATCCACCCTCCACCGTACAACTTGTGAATACACGAACTCGTGAGGATGAGATATTTTGCTATAGTGGCCCATGAAATGGATATTTTTTTTTTATATATGTGACCCCTTATTTCTGACCCACCTTCTCATATAAGTTTTTTTTAAAAAAAACTTTAACAGTATAGTCAAGCATCTTATTTTTAAATCAAAGTTTAATGACAAGAGATCACCCTGGAGCTGCTATATGTTTCGAAAGTAAAAATATTTCAAAAAAAAATATGCATAGTTCTTTTCTAAATTTTGGTGACTAATATGATCTGCAGAACCAAAAATATTATCACTGACAATCTAAAAATTAAAAATTAAATACTACTTGATATACTAATACTAAATCTGATCTGAATGCTAATATAAGTGAGAGCAATTTTAAAGTTGACTTGAGGCTTCATATATATCATGCACTGATGCACACGTATTTTACGAGGTTAAAATTAGATTAACACATAAGTTAGATTTAGAAAAATATGGTACACTAGTGTTTTGGTCACACGTCATTAATGTTTTTACTCTTTTCATAGAAAGAAATACTAGTTGTGTGCATGTCTAAGACTTAGATGAGAATGGAGAGAAAGATAGGGGTTCACATGTCTAAATCGTTCATGTTACATGCCACAATGGAAAATTACATCAACATGGAGTACATGTGGCAGTATAAGCATGTAGTTAACAAGTTTGTATATTATCCTACTACTTGCTAGACCAAAATGATACAACCTCACAAGTTATTGTATAATGAAACAGAAGGTTAAAGAGATACCAAAGGATGGAAGTGCCAATGATGAGTAGATATATACAAATATATATCATGTTATATTGTACCTCTATGAAGACCAATCAATGAGCTTGTTACGGTACTCCTCCTAGCATCCTAGGAAACAAGACGTCAAATAAATCTAAGCCCTTGAATTTAAATGTGATAAAATAATTAACCAAAGATAGCAGAAACATAATCAGCTATCCCTACATGGGTCTGATGGAGGAGTCGCCACACCCTTTATTCCTTAGAGGGATTATGTTGCCATCTATCTCTCTTTTGATCTCACAAATAATGTTTCTTGTTTTTCATCAAGTTACAATGAAGAGGTCACATACATTGCTCTTCAGATTTCGTGTATTTGCATTGAAAAAGGATTTAAAAAATGTTCATAGCATATATATCACATTAAAATAAAAAAGAAATAATCATCCATGCCACACTTTTTTTTTATTCTAATGTGAATCTAATCTAAAAAAAATCTCTAGATTGGTTACCAAACTTCTCTTGCCAATTTATCCTCTTTTAACAAAAAGATAAAAGGTCACTTCAGTCATCAAATCAAATGGACCACCCATAGTTATTTCGGAGTAGCATAGTGGGAGCCGTAACATATCTTAATTGCATAGTGACAATGTTGAAAAGCATAGGTTAAAGATCTAAGTCCAGGAGTTTCCAAGAAGCATATAAAAGGCAAGAGAGAAGAGATTTATTATGAGTTATTGGGTACATAATATTGAGACAAGCGAGTCTAATTAAAGATAACTTTGAGAAGTGCCATATGTTGTATAATAACGACTGAATCATTTCCCAGAAAAAATGTTAGAAAATATTTTGCTTTGCACATACAGATGCATGTCATCAACTGCAGAAGTTCACTTCCCTTGCGCACCTTGTATGTGCTTGGTGAGGACCCACAGACTCATATGTCTGGTAGATCATCCTGGAGAGACATGATCAAGTCGACGTACTCTTCCACAAAATTTATCTGATAGCTCTTGGAAAACGGTTCATGGATGAAGGACTGTGTTCTCTGCTCGCCATGTTCAATGGCAACAATAGGTTGCTGATGTACTAGTTGACTTGTGAAAACTGTAGGCAGAGTACTTGGCTGGTCTGAGTAGTTGTTGTGCAAGGTTGGGTTGCTATGATTAACTTGACCCTCCGCTGTAGTTTGCCGCCGATACAGGTCCAAATTGCCATCAGTGTTACTATCACCGCCATTATTCTGTATTATCTGACGCATCTCTGTTGATTTTGATTGGTAGTGGCCGGTGCCCATCCTCTGGAGCTTCTTTTTGATGCGCGAGTTCCAGTAGTTCTTGATCTCATTGTCCGTCCTTCCAGGCATCCTTGCCGCAATGGCAGACCACCTGCATATACGCATATAACAAGCACATCTAGATTCTTCATCATATGCATGCATTATATTATGAGGGAAGATGGATTATTAATATCTGAATGAAAACTAATAACTTACCTATTTCCTAGGAGTTTCTGCAAGGATACGATGCGGTCCTCTTCCTGCCTGGAGATGGGCTCCCTCCTGAGGTCTGGTTGTAGATAGTTCATCCATCTCAGTCTGCAGCTCTTCCCGCTCCTCTTCAGCCACAGTACAATAAATGCATTGATAAATACAATGCATTCCGCTGCTAAAACAAATATGCAAACACACAAGTAAGAATATGCTTGCCTGCTAGTTCGGCGACAGAGGACCAGGTTCCGACGCCATAGTTTGTGATGTGGCCGTAAAGCCTCTGGTCTTCATCAGGAGACCACAACCCCTTCCTCATCGTCTTTGGGCAGGGTTTGCCGTCTTCCTTCTCCTTATTACTAATCATAGTTCTCTTTGTTCTTTCAATATCCATGGACAGAGCTGGACACGATCGAGATGCATATGTTAGTGTATACACTCCCCTGGCTGCCTTGGATCGATCTATAGCTTAATTGGGAGCTCCATCCGAACTTTGACCGACAAATCACGGGCCTGCACTTAAAATAGCTCCTTGTGGTCCACATACTGACATACAGTCTTAGACTCTTAGTTTACCAATGCATATTCCTATTTTAAGGCTATGGACTTGGTAGCTGAATGTAAGGAACGTACGACCAAGGAATCTTCTCTGTTTACCTAGCCCCTCAAGTTTGAAAAATATATATTGGCGATTTTTAGATGTTATGAATTTACTGTTTCATGGTAATGATGTGCCTTAAATGGTAATCATAGCATATGATTGATGTTTTAAGATAATAATGATGGTCAGTGGTCTTGGCTGGAGGCAGCAAAGCTTGGGCTGTGTTTAGATTCAAAAGTTCTTTTGACTTTACTATTCATCCCTCTCAGAAAACACGTTTCCCAGAAAAGTTCTCCTTTAACTCCTTTCAACTTTTCTATTCATCCCTCTCACAGAACACGCTTCACAGGGTGTGTTTAGTTGGGAGGGGAGGAAAAGAATTTTTTCTAGGAAGCGTGTTCTGTGAGAGGGATGAATAGTAAAGTTGAAATGAGTTAAAGGAGAACTTTTCTGAGAAGCGTGTTTTCTGAGAGAGATGAATAGTAGAGTCCAAAAGAACTTCTGGAACTAAACACGGCCTTGGTTTTCAATCGACTTGCATGATTCCTCGGCCCTAATGATGCTTAGGCCAGTCTCAATGGAGGGTTTCATAGGAGTTTTATGGGCATTAAATTCACTGCCACATCAGTAGTTTTGCTGACATGGCAGGGTAATTAAGAGGGGGAGTTTCATAGGATGTGAGGGGGGTTTCATCACCATGAAACTCCTGTGGCACAGTTACCTAGTTTCCAGTCTAGGTAACTGTGTCCATGAAACCCCATTGAGACTGACCTTGTTATATTTTCCTGTAGTACAAACTACTAGTATGGTTGTAGTTCGGCATATGTTCTTGCTCTGGCAGTGGGACAATAGTGCACATGCAATGAAACTTAAGCCTAGCTCGTTGTCCAAGCATATGGAAGAGAAGATAGATGCACATTGTCATTGGCGCACCGTAAATCGCTAAACTCCCATTGCAGGAAACGTGTCGATCAGTATATGGGGACTGGGGAGAATCTCCATATCATGCAAAAAGTGCCAAATTAAAGGTCACTTATGAAATGACGACAACACATGTTCCTCCTGATCCTGTCGACCTGCTTCCTGTGTTCGGCCGGCTAACATCGTATACTATACTCATGCATGCACAAATGTACATACATGAACAAGACGACAAGGCTGTGGCGGCACGTCAGTCCAAAACAAGGCAGAAAATAAAAATTGGACCAGTTGTTATTATTAACTATAGTCAGTTTCCAAGAATGCATGCATCTAAGTTGGAATGACGTTCTGTACGAATTGGTATTCGTTAAGGGTAGTATAGCCTATCTAGGGCATCATCACCCTCTAAAATGTTTCATATACTATAGTTGGACCCTGTCTATCTAGAGCATCCTCATGCATCCTGTAAAACGTTTGCACTGAAATATGATAGGTACTATATATGCCCACTCCAATAAATTGACTATGATAGATAGGTACTCTCTGTTCCAGATAGTAAGTTTAATTTTGGCATATCTAGATACATGGATATTAGTATGTATCAAGAAATAGTGTATGAGTAAGTAGCACATATAATAATAACTATGTATGCAAATATGCCAATACGACTTACAATTTGAAATAGAGAAGGTACATAAGAACATGTATTTTCTTTTTACTCCACTTTCATAAATAATAAAAAGGACCAGTATAATTGGGAATTGAAGCAGCATATGTATAACAGCATTTCTTAATAATTCAGTGCATTGCGACCATTTTAATTTAGGTTAAAAAAATTAGCCTGTAGAAAAAATCTTGAAATTAGTGTTTAGCTTACTCTAAGCTGCAAGTTGCATGCATAACTGCTCATATATACGACATGCATGCATGCATCTTTCTTTGCAGCACTAGTACTATATATATATATATATATGCAGCTGCATGTTGACCAGAAACGTGCGTGGCTATATGGATTAATCCCCCCTCCCCCCCGGCCCAAACAATGTAAGAGCATGCAAGGATAGAATAAACCCCAAGCTTATTGTTTAGGAAGCATGCCTCAACCACATGCTGTAATAGCGATACGCAAGGCACACTGCCATACTCCCTCTAGGTTGGTGAAGGAGGTCGTTTAGGACATTGATAAGGTCTCTAAAACATAGCTTTAACTAATACTTTTTACTATAAAATATATTTAAAGTATACTTTTATAAAATTATATTTTAATACGAATCTACTCATATCATTTTCACAATTCTAAAGGATATTTGCAATCAATGTCGTTTAATAAGTTTAACTTAGGACAATCTCAAAATGATTTTTTTTATGATACAAAGGGAGTAATTGTTAGTGGCTAAGTAGCCGAAATTGATCTCCACTCCTTTATTTGTTGGTTGGGGGGGGGGGAGATGAAAACCAAATTGTAACCTGGAATCTTCTCACGAAATTATAAAGGAAATAAAGGCAGCCATACATACAATTGCTCTCATCAGCATGTGATGTGTTAACAATGATAGAAGAGAGCACAATATAGTAGCTCATGAACTAGCTCTTTTGTCCATAAGAACGGTGCATTGTGCGGTGGTGTGGTGAGCAAATATAAGAGGTCCTCTCACTTTCTCAGAGGCGGCCCTCTCACTCTCTCAGAGGACTGTAAACAACACTTGGTTCCAAAGCAATATCATGCATAGATGCAGAGATGATTCCATATGCTCCACTCGTCTGGTCTAGGTAAATGTTACAGTCTGTCGAATATTATATATGTCATCACTACCCCAGACAAGTTTTCCCCTGGCGATCAAAGGAAAGCACCCTGAGCCATCAGAAATACATGTACATGCACCGCGGCAGGGAAAGCTGAAAGTCTGACTGACCTGACCCCCTGGCTCGTGCTCGGGAGACGAATGGAATGAAAATACCGCGTGGCATGGTCATGGGCACGCCCATGCGTTCACACACGCGAGATCGATGCCTCACTGCTTCTTAATTTCATCAGGCAACTCTAATTTCCTGAACCAATGAAGCTAGCTGCTTATTGTTGGGGGCAGATCGAGCAAATACAATGCTCTTGTACTAGCACTGTACGGGTATATCTATATAACCAAGCAAGTGCATGCTGACACGGCCGAGTGGACTAGCCAGCCAGCTCTTGCTCTCTCCATCAGATCATTCGATCAGTCAATAAAAACTACCTGCTTAAACAGAGGTAAGTACTTGGATAGATCGAGAGCTCCTGCCCACTGATCGAATGGATCGCGGCAACAAGGGGAAAAGCCTCGTAAGCGGCGGCGGCAGCGGCGGCCATGGCGGCTCGGAGATGATGGAGGCCATGAGGAGGCAGCAGGAGCTTGTGATGCAGCTCCGAGCGCTCGTTCTCCCCCTGCTCTACGCCGTCGATGCTACCTCAGCTGACGTCGCCGTCCAGCTCTTCGATGACGTCATCGGCTGCAACATCAGCGTCGCATCTAAGCTTGAAGGGTTCCTCATGATGATGACGACTACCGGAGCCGGAGGTGGACCAGTGGACGACCTCCTCGACGATAAGTCGTTGGTGAGGAAGAGCAACAGTACTACTACTGCTGGCAGCGGTGTCAGGACGACAGAACAAGCCAAGCCTAATGGCGTTGGTCAAAAGAGAAGGTGTGTAATTAGATTCTGCTGCATCAATAGCAGCACAGGAAAAAAATGTCAACTGATCGATTGTGTGCACATGCATAATCCTAACATGCATCATCAATCGATCGATTTTTGGCTCATTTATTTCTGTATAGGAGGAACGACAAGCGATCGAGGTCCCTTGTGACACATGTTCCACATTATGATGGCCATCAGTGGAGAAAATATGGTCAGAAGAACATCAATGGGAGGCAACACCCTAGGTAAATAAACCACCCATACAATCTCTTATCTACGTCATGTTATCTTTTTCATTAAATGCATGAATTATGAAGAAGCTACCTAGTTCCATGAAAAAATATCTAATTAACCTTTTGCAAACTCGGGCTATATAGTTGATCTCAAACAAACCGATGAACAGACACTTAATAATCATACCACATGAATTTGTGGCTGAGCAGGAACTACTACAGATGTGCCTACAGAGAAAGGAATTGCTTAGCAACCAAGACAATTGAGCAACAAGAGCAAAATGGTGGTACCAGTAGTGCCATGGCTGGCGAGGAAAGTGCAAAGTACACTGTCGTGTACTATGGTGATCACACTTGCAAGGACTATAGCAATAGCATGAGCATGGCCCAGACACCCCGCCAGCATGTCAATATGGATCTTCGAAATGGGGAAATGGTTCAAACAACCACAAATGCTCAAGAGCCTGAGGAGGATTTGGACTTGCCAGCATTACTAGAGGTGTTTGAAAGTTCCCTTATTAATTTGGATGACTGGAACGAAGATATGATATCTAGTTCACCAGTGTGAATTTTAAGATCAAGCTTAGTTGATGGTGGAAAATTAGGCTATTCTACTGGATTTAAAGGTGTCTCAGTTTTAGTTAATTGAAAGATAAAATGCTGATCAATTTCCCATACCCTAAATTATTTGGGGGGTCGATAAAATTGGTTGGTTTTGAGTTATCTATATGTAGCATGCACTCAAATTTATGTTGGAGGCAATTTTGTTTCTTAGGAAAAATTCAAAATATTTTATTCAATAATAACTGAAGTCTAAATAATTGACCTCCAAAACTATTTTGTTGTTCAGTTTGTGCCCCTAAACTTTGCCATTTGGTTCAATTTATTATCTAATCCAATTTATCCTCTTTTCTCCATACACAAGTTAAATTTAAATTTGAAAATTCATTGGGTGCACAATATATATAAAAATATATTATGAATGTCTCGTATCCCAAGGATTAAATATTTTTCTTAATTATCACAATAATTATAAGAAATTCATGATGTATTTGTCTAACATGTGTTGTGATGTTTGCTATCATCTGGCAAAATTCAACTTAAGACTCGATGTGGACATGGAGAAACAAAAAATAAAAACTATATTATGGAGTAAATTAAACTAAATTACTTAATTTATGGGGGTAATCTGAATTAAGTTATGAGGTGGAATTTAGCTATACTTGAGTGGAATAATTTGGACTTTTTCCCTATTTCTTAATTAGGATATCCTCAGAAAAGTGGAATGGTCAGTTATTTTTGCCAATGCGTTTAGCAATACCGTATAGCACAAAAGAACAGATATCCCTCAAAAGATGTTGAAGAAAAATGTAAAAAAAAAAAGCTATGTAGAGAGATTATATTTGGCACGGTAAAAGCTAAACCAGCCTACATTTAGAATTCGAGGGGTTTGTAAGATTGCTTTTGGCTATGTGGTTGTGGGGTCGGGGCAAAGTGTAGGATTTATAAATTTGTCAGGTAGTGAACCATACTTATTCAACTAACTGAATGATGCATGATTATCATCTCAATTGTAAAGTCTTGTTTCACAAAGTTATAGTAGCCTTTGATGGTTTGTGGAAAATCATGTCAAAAGCTATCATCCAAAATATTGCAAAGTCTATCGTTCGCTCGAAATTAAAAATATGAAATCATGAATGACCATGGAAATCTAATCATTATGCTGTGGTAACCTTTTTTTTTTCAATTGCTAGCTAGTTTGTCGCCGCAACATGAAATTGTAGGCACTAGCTGATGAGCTCGTGAAAGTGACATTAACATATAACATGATATAGGCTGTAGATTCACGTGTAAGCTTTGAGTTTACTTATTGAGTGACGAGTATGTGGTGACATGGGCTTGCTTGTGTCAGTATACATGATGGGACGCATGCAGAAAGTCGATGGACAATTGGACATGAACAATCACTGCACGCACCTTACTAATTAATTAAGTGATCAATTAATAATAAGCTAGGTGAAAATTATGAAAGGCACTATGCAAATCAATTTTGGGTGCTACTAGTTGCATGCATTTCACCGAAAGGGGGCGGGAGAGAGGTAGGAAACTGCCACGAGAGAGACGACGAGAGAGCAGGCGCTCCCGCGCTAACACAGATTAGCAATGCTTCGAGAGTTCCGTCCCAAACCGGAGACGAACGGAGGCCCCAATGCAAGGAACGACTGAGAGCAATTAACCGATCAAGAGGGCCGGCCGGCCATGTCTGCACCACCACCATCCCCTCCCCCGGAGGAGGAGTTGCTGCTGACGTCCTCCGACGACGACATGGACGAGCTCGTCCTCGCAACCCCTCACCACCTCCAAATCTACGGCGGCATGCCACCGGCGGCCGCGGTGTTGGTGCCCTGGATCGGTATCGGCGGAGGCGGGACGATGGCCCCGGCGCCGGCGGCGTCCATCGACGCGGTGCCGACGGTGGAGGTGTCGGAGCCCGGCGAGGTCTGCGCCATCTGCAAGGAGGACCTCCCCATGGCAGCAGCTGCGCGGAGGCTCCCATGCGGCCACCTCTACCACTCCTCCTGCATCGTGCCATGGCTCCCCTCTCAGGCTGCTGCTACTGCTAGTGAGCAAGGAGAAGCGACGACTGTTGTTCTGTCTGTCTGAGACTCTGATTCTGCTCTGTTACCTTGCAAATTGGAACTGAAGCTCATCGACACTGTACCTCCGATCCATGGCTGCTCTTTCCTTAGCTGATTCTAAGATATCTTGCTGCAAACAATGTTGATGCTCCAAACCTATCTGGGCATGATGTGTTTTCCACAACTTGCTGCTATTTTACTTGCTAGTTTTTCCTTTTAAGTGCAATAATTTTCAATTCTCTTATAGAACTATATACAGTTCAGTTACAAAGACATAAATGGAGAAATAAAGACGTTGATTATCACATCAGCATCTATATATCATCTGTATGATGGAAAAAAAAAATACAAGAGTGCCAGGAGAATAAAATAAATCCATGGACACCAGATATAAGATACACACAGCCTATTACTGAATCTCCATCCACTGACAAATATATATAACCTTCAAAGATATGTGGCATGGTTCCCTTTTCTTCCTCTTTTGTGGTAAGGCCCCAAATGGTGCGACCATATCAAAAGTTTTACCAATTACCACTGATGTTTGTCTTTGATCTCCGTGGAAAATCATGCCAAAAGCTAGCCCCTGATATGTGATCAGCACAAAGGGCCAGGTGTGCATGTGCTACACTGCTAGTAACACTAAGATCCAATATACAAGTGCACATCTGAGTTGCTCCATTCTCAATTTGCAGCTCATTGTTCAGTCCAATAAAAAATTAATTGTCCTTGGAAACTAAGCACAACACTGTGGTATGAACCATTACTGAATTGTTAATACGTCGCCAACAACGTGGACCAACGGAGCACTTATAAAAATAGAGCTAGAAAAGTTTTAAAGGGACTTTTGAGCTTACACGAAATGCATAGGAAAGTGACGAATTTGTGCTGACATGAGCTTGTTTCTGTCAGCATGATGGAATACATATCATTAGTATCTAGTATGTATGCAGAGAGTGGTGATTTTGGATGCAAGTAGCATAATTCACTTCATATGTATTTAACCTTCAACCTCTAAAAAAGACACTCAAGTCTTGTTTGTGAATATGTGAGGATCAGGAAGTCCATCCAGGTCACAAAGGTAAGCTGAACTGATTCTAATCCCTGCTTATTCAAACAACTTATTAAAGACACACTCCTAGATGTGCACCAGTGAGCTGTGATTAGATTCCGGTGTTCTTTCTTCTATGTGCACAGCCAGGATTTTTAGAATGACACTTTAGGACAGAACAGTAATAAAATGTGAAAAGTTCAGGTGAGAACTGAAGATAACTGCTTACTGACCAGACTTGTTTGTTTCGGGAGCAGGGGGGTACCTGGTGAACACAAGCAACAATTGATTGTGATCAAATTGGCCAATCCACGTGCGAGATTAGTTTCGTTGAAAACAGAGGCAGCATCTAACCATGATCTTCAATTCCAAATCACTACGTGTGCTCCCATTTCAGTACTACTAATGCACGGTAGCTGCCAAGTCAGGGTCCTTCCTGTCTTTTTCCATGTGCTCTGTTTCTGCCTACGCATGCAGGCTAGGGACAGCTGATTATATTACCGCCCAGTGCCCAGGCAAGTTGATCATTAATTATGTTGCATAACACGGGGTCATTTCACTCCCATCTCCATATATAACTGCAAAGGATTAGGAGTACCTTATCCCCAATTCGCCATAGCCAGCTGACAATTAGCTTTCTTCTCCTGCCATTGCAAGGACGTGAGAGAACCTGCAGCTAAGCTTTCCCACCTTCCTCTATTCAGAGCTTCAGTCTTCTTCAGACACAAGAGGTAGCTCGCTAGAAAGTAGCAGAGATGAAGCACCACAGCAACGGATATCTTCCTCAATCTGCACCCTCTGATCACCCATCTTCTCTGTCCGACCATCGCTCGGCGATGAAGGAGATTGCCAGGGGGCAGTCCTTGGTGACGCAGTTAAGGGCCATCGTCCTTCCTGCGCTGCAGGCGGACGAACGCTGCGAGCTAGTTGCCCAGATGTTTCAAAACATTCTGGATTGCTCCAGCAAGGCCATGACCGAGCTCCAGCTCCACCATCAATCTGAGTCTCAAGCTGATGAAGCACTGGTGGACGATAAGAAGAGAGTGAGGAGGATTTCTTCTGATGAAAGCGTTAAGGAGGGTGCTACTGGTAACCCCCATCATCAGCACAAGAGAAGGTATGTATCCATGTGAAAGCTTAGATTTCTTTTGGAATGTACTTCTTGATGTTGCATGCGATTAAGCTATTTCGTTTATTCTTTCCTTATGCAAACAAATTTTAATCAGGAAACCTGGTGATTTGGTGTCACTCGAAACACCTGTTCCGCACTATGATGGCCGCCAGTGGAGAAAGTATGGGCAAAAGCACATCAACAAAGCAAAACATCCAAGGTACATTTTTCTCACATTTTGTTTCTCCTGAATTTAATTTCTTTATAGGGTAAGCATACATTTATATGTACGTGTTTCTGAGTAATTTGTCTGTAAATGATGAAAAACAAATAAGCACAATTACATTAACTTGGACCACGGTTAATTTGGTTCTCCAGGAGCTACTACAGATGCACCTACAGGCAGGAACAAGACTGCAAGGCAACAAAGACCGTGCAACAGCAAGATGGCAGCACAGGTACGGATCATCCTGTGATGTACACAGTCGTCTACCACGGCCAACACACTTGCAAGGACAACAATGGTGTCGACTCAAGCACAGATGGCTCTGAAACAAACACCCAAAGCAGCAGCGACAGCCGATCCACCATATCAACCACTTGTACAGATCCCTATGACCATCAGCCATCCATCGATGACAATAAGCTGAGCGAAAAATCTGCAGATTTGGTCACAAAGAGCATGTATGAGTCATTCAACACTACCCCGTTTGCACCCTTGGATTTGGACAGTTGGGAATTGGATGCACTCCTAAGATTTGGATCCTGGTAATTAAGGTATCAACGGAGGCTAGTGAATCAGTTGATAAAATCTGATATGGTATGAAGACTTGAAGAGAGATACTAAAGTATATATCTCATCAGACGTTGGTACTTAGTTGGGGTGAAAATATCATTTATTTATCCAGAATGTATAATACAAGCAATTTTTGTGTTTGTATCAATCCGTCATGAAGAAAAGAAAAAGGTCTACTTAGGACATTATATTCGACTAAAGGTGGGGTGCAATATCCAACTTTTATACTTTGCATAACAAAAGCACAGTCGTTAATTCACTCAAGCAGGTCTTGTAAAACTCTCGATCCACTGTACCATGACTTTGCTATGCATGACAATATGACATGGCTCCATGCGGATCCTACTCAACATTAGAAAACTAAACTAAACTTTTATCACCCCAGTAGCTCCCCAAATGGATGATTACTTCGCTCAACATCCGCCAACAATGTTCAATGCACAACAGCAGGATGTCCCCAGCAAAAAAACAACAATTTTGATTACTTCTCATTTTTCTAATTTGCTCACTTCGTCAATTAGAACTGACTTCCTCACAAAAGTCCCCAGCAAAAAACCACATCTGTGCTTTGCACTAGTTCTCAAAGTTTAAGGGTGCGAAGAGTATCGGCTCAATAATTGCAGGTTAAAAATCAAGTTACCTTTGTCAGCCATACATAACCTAAATACTGATAGGTTTCAACATGTCTCACCTGCCAGAATCAGCTGGCCGTCGGAGTGCATGGGATCCTCACCGTTAGGTTTCAACATGTCAGAATAGGTATGCGTTTGCAGCAGCTAGTTAGCAAGTAAATATAGTACACAGACTGTATGCATGGGTGATTAAGAAAAGAGTAGTTGGGGTTCTGACCGGCAGCCGCCACAAGATTGTCGTATGTGCTCTACATTTTTAGTTTGCACATAGAATATATCAAGAAACTAGCCACTGGGTAATTAATATGTACCTCTACCAGGGTCCAGGGAACCAGTTCTCTATAAGCGAAGTAATACTATAGTTTATCATACAAGTTGTATGTACCAACATGTATCTAGGGGAACATATATCTGCTGTAACTTTAATTAAATCTGTAAATATATATGAAAAAAAACCTGAATGAAGTACTGATAATGAATAGAGGCCGTGAACTTACCATTGTATATTTGGATGAGACGTTCCAATTCACCAGAACACCTGTCAGGATCCAGTGCAAGCAAAATGATTGCAACTATGATAATTACATCAAGTTTTTTATAACCATTACTAAGATTTGGGGATTGGAGATACAGGTGTTGATAAATGAGATAGTAATCAATCTGCATGATATGAAGCAAATCTTAGGAGCAATGTGTGGTGTAGCAGAGAGAATATAAGAGGAAGAAAATGAGAAATCATGCTGAAAAGTCCGAGTGACTATACTAGTGGACCATAGCGTGACAAGTATTTATTAATAGAGGGAGTAGTAGATAAGGCCAGAATTTGCCTCATCTTTTGGAATCTAATACCTGTCTTAAGGCATCATAATGCAAGATCCCTGTGATTTCCATGTTCTAAAATGGAAATATCAGTACAATCTTAATATGGAAATCTTATGTTCAGAACCGTGCATTGCGATAGCAAGCAACTATGCATGATTAATTATTATGTTATGACAAGTGGTTGCTGATCATTGAGTAATTATAAACCTGGTATGCTGACCCCCAGCCGCCACAAGTTTGTCGTATATGCTCTCAGCGCACGTGCATACTAGATGGAATTGATGTTGCGACCAGGAAACAGCAGAAGGGCTATGTATGTGTGAAGTGGTAGTATAGTTTAGAGCACAAGTTGGCCTATTGCTAGGGAGTAGAATATGTACAGTAGTTACTTGCATCGGCCCGATAATAATACTATAACGCATGAAAACGAGTAGTAAGGATTAACAATATGTGTCTGCGTCACTTTAACAAACACCTGACGGGATCCAAGCAAGATAATGACTTCGTAAGCTAAAACGACTTGCCTGTATGTATATATGCCTCCATAAGTCCATATACTTCCTGATTAATGCCATTCAGTAGGGAGTAATTCATCATTTGTATGGCATTTCCAATACAAATGCAAGGTTAAGAGGTCTAGTCGTTCTGACCATTCAAGAGAGGTATGTTATATGTACATTCTTGTCCAAAATATAATTAGGCTAACGACAAATAAAAAAAACCATGAATGTGCATGTCACACGGCAACACAAATACAAGATACCATGACAAAATACAGTAGTGATCCATATATTACTAGTTCATATATGAGTTGTTTAAATTTATAGGTGGTTGAGTTGCCACCTCTTGCACAGCAAGATAATAAAGTACAGATATATTTGGACTAGCCCCTGAGCTAGTTCTTCGACAAAATGTTTCAGCTCCTATCTGTCGAATGGCCGACTCAGGAGGTAGGTCAACCTGATGGTGGGCTCCTTGCACATGATTGAGCTAGTAAGCAGATATGGCCTTCTACAGCCTTCACTCTATGTTGCTGGCTGGTATCTTTGGGAACACATGAACGAAGTGCTTCAGCTTGTCGTCGTCGATATTCCCACACATGCTGGCAACTTGCCATGAAGATGCATATTCATGGAAGCCTCAGCAGCAGCAGGTTGTATGACAGAGAGAAAACATTTTTTTGTGCTCTCACTAGGGCACATGGAAATAAAAACAGGGAGTGTGCGATACTACTTTTCGTGTGGGGTAAGATCCTGGTAACTAGAGATTGATCTTTCACAGTCTTGTTTGATCCCGATATAATTATGTATCATCCACACATATGACATCCATGTGGTGCACAGGGAGCCTACAGGTTCACCACATATCACACTTGTTTTTTTCTCTGTTTTGACTGAAAATGATGGCGGTCACAGGAACTAGTTTGAGGCTATGGTTAGTCTAAGTGGAGCTATCGGTACATATTCATATTAGGAAGTATCTAGGATTTGTAACCACATAAACATGCATTTTGTATTTTTTTCTCATGCATGTATCTATGAGGATTAACATAAATTGAATTTCATACAAGAACTGACCAAATGAAAAATTAAAGTGTCTGAACAAATGATATGTGGTGCTATAACCTATTGCACTTCAGCATTAAACATGTACGAACTATATCTGCTATGCAAATTTGGAAATACCTAATCTATTTTTGCAGGAATGTCCAAATATAAACAACGAACCAGAAACTGTATATTTTTATTAGCTTATCAGAAGAAGATTACTAGATATGGCATTAGAATTAAATCATGCTTGTCCCTATCTTGGGGACAGCGAATTAACCACCCAATGTTACCCTCTATAGCAACCACTGCAACTACTGGAGATATATTTTTCTTTTCATGAATGCTTATTCATGTGAATGATGTAGGCACATGTTATAATGCATAATTTGGCAAGTCTTGTCACTTTTCACAACTCTTGATCAGAGGAAGAAATCCTAGCCACAAACTGGTGAGTTGTCTTCAAGCTGAACAAGCAACCTAACAGAATCGTTCATTGACACATCAATCATTAACTTATAGAGGCAAAATTTGCATTCAAATGTATTTCCGTGCATAGGCTCAACTGCATTCTATACGTAGAGACATCAGTTGTGTTCTTTTGTGTATCATGTCTGTGCAGTAAAAAGCTTTGTCTCCTCTTAATCCAAGCTAAATACAAGGAATGTCTGAAGAAAAAAAATCTACAAAATGAGGGAACGAACTTACTCGTGTCTTACGTAATGATGAGAGAGTGGATGAGACAACGTTTCACTTGTTTGATTGCCTGATAAGTGTGAGATGCCGACAAGCCCTGAAGTCTGAACAATATCTGGGATACCCAGATGCAGTTCATATAGATGATACAGGAAGCCAAGGAGAATTTCCATGCCCTGTTGTTCATGTAAGTATTTATTATCGCTGCTTGGGTCATTTGGAAGCAAAGCAATGGTCACATCTTAGAATGGTTTTTTTGAAGAGGCTTTTTCAACAACTGCACAGAACAAAATTAAAGCAAATCAGAGTCTTCCATTTCTTCTCAGATTTATTCTGCTGTATAATCTTCTGTTCTGATTTTGGACATCCTTGCCTGTATAGGCATTGTACAGTTTTCTTGTTTTCTTTTTCTATTTATATAATATAAAGAAAACAGTAGGCATTTCTGCTACTGTTTTCTCTTGCTTATCATTGTATTAATTGGAGACGAAAGAGTCATACAGAAACCCACCAATCCACCCACGCACTAGAGCTTGAACATCTTAATCACCTTGGTTTCCTCAGCTGTTTTCACTCCAAAAGGGACTTAATATGCTAATCATCTTCATTTGATCACAACAAGATCAAACTTCAATCTGAGTTTCTTTCCTCTAACAATTAAATAATGTTGCGTCTAAGCATCACCTGATCATATAATTAATAACACTACTAGTACTACCTAATACATGTTTCCTAAGAACCATAAAAGTATGTAACTAAACAGGTGCATTGAATAACAAATATGCAACTCAAAGTCATTATTCATGAGTCATCATAACCTCTTACCAATTTAAGCATCAGCCTATCTAAAACAAGATCTCAAAATAGAGCAATAGTGACGTGTGGGCTTAGACAAACTGTTGGATAGAGACAATCACCCCCTAGTCTTTCTGTAGTGAGAAAATTTGAAGAATGATCGATTCCCTCCACCAAGCTCTGACGCTGTGTGCTGCTACTTGCTTGTATAAATAGATGCCCCAAGCTGCAAATACACAACACCTTCAACTCCGATTGTCCGACTATTATAGCCACATATGTTGAATAAACATCATATGAGCATCCTTGAATCTTCCACTCATGGCGGATGCCAAGTGGTGTTGAGCGAGGTTGAACACCAAAGGGCTCTTATGATGGACCTACAAGACCTTATCCTACCGATTCTTGATCCCTGTAGTGGGCAGGCTAAGCTTATTCAGGAACTTTTTCAAGATATATTCAGTTGCTCAAGTAAAGTCATATCCTTTCTAGAACTTGGTGATAACAGTGTGAAAGAGGCCAATCTTATCAAACATAAAAGAAAAGGTGGTAAGAATAACACAGAGAAGCACATATTGGAGGAAGCTATGGACAATGGAAATAAGAGAAGGTATGTTGCAAAAGGAACATATGTTTACATATTTTATCATTCACTAGGGCTTTAAATTGTCATTGGCGTATTGCTTCTCTTGGTCATGGTAGGAAGAATGCACAACACCTAGGTTCAGTTGTGACACAAGCACCATACTTTGATGGATATCAATGGAGGAAGTATGGGCAAAAGTGGATCTCCAAATCAAAGCATTCTAGGTATGCAAAATAGATACTTAGCTTTTTTGCATAGCGATGCTCAAAATTGCATCTGTACATAGCTTATAGTATAGTTGCATCGAGCAAAAAGTTGACATTTCTGTATGTAACAAAAGCTGAGCTAATGAGGTTCTGCTTAATCAGGAGCTACTATAGATGTGCCAATAGTAAAGCGAAAAGCTGTCTCGCAACTAAGACAGTGCAACAGAAGGAAACCAATGGAATGGTGAGGTTGTTCAATGTTGACTATTATGGCCAGCACATTTGCAAGAGGGATGAAATAATTCATCCAACTATTGTTGATACAGCACACCATAGTGCGCCAATTGTCAAACAAAACCAAAGCAGTAGCCCAGCACTTGTTAATCATGTCCATGGAATTCTGGATGGAAACTTTGAAAACTTCTCCCCTGCATGTTCAACAGGGTTTGAGAACTCATTCATGGTGCCTGACATGCCAGAGTTTTTGACAGATTTCACAGATAATGATATGGCAAGGGCACTTGATATTACCTCTATGAACTTGTCATTGATCTCTGAAGATATATGGGCATAAAGAAGTAATAAACCAAGTCCTTTGATTGAACATATAGGCATAAGTTGTCAAGAAAACGGACATACATATGTTACTGGCAGAGTGTGATATGAAAGAGAGGAAAAAAAAAGATACGTGTGCAAACAGAAACTTGTACATGGGGTCTGGCATTCTAGAAGGTTGATGTACTATATATGCTTTCCTTTGACATAATTTTAAACTATGAATATTGAATACTTGTCATTCTAAGCCTAATCTCCCTGCAAAGTCTTCCCGTACGATAATTAAACCCCCTCCAGACATTACTTTATTTGCTAACATTAATGGAGAAAATTAGAAACATAGGAAACATGGTCTGTAATTAGCAGCGTATTATATTACTAGAAGTAACTCGAAAGCGATGCAGCCTATCAAGTTTTGCTGCATCCTGTGTAACAATAATAAGTGCAGGTGCAGCCTATCTATCTGAATGGCTATATTCCCACATGACTGATGACTCCTTCGACTTGATCCAGTTAATTAAAAGAATTGGTAGGACGGAGGAAACACTAGGATTTTTGGCCAATTTTCAGCGATCTGAAAATGCATGGTACTGGTATGTACTACTATGAATTAGAGGCCACAGGTTCGTTAGGTTAACCATTGACGAACTGAAAGGTGATGGAAGACTCACAGTATTTATGCCGATAGAATGCTGCATTTTTTGTTTGCATCTACTATCAGTGTGTGGAATGAAGAAAACAAGGACCAATTCAATCGATTCGTTTTCGAAGACGGCTCAGAGCCCGCGGTTTCAGAGGAAAACAGACCCAAATCTATTGCATTTTTTTCCATAGAGAGGGGGGGGAGGGAGGGATGACCTGTGGGGACGCCTAGCGGAGCTGCGGCGATGATCACCGCCACGGCCGCCGTCGCCGGATCCGAACAGCCCTGAGCCCCTGATGGCTACTCGTTTCATCTCCATTTTCTTTTTACGGGCGCTTCAGCTTTGTTGGATCTTTTGGGCCTCATTTATCCCTTTCTTGGGCTAAAACTCTAACCAGGTAGGCTTCGTTGGATAATGAGCCCATTGCTGCCACGAAAGCTGCCCAAATAGTCCAGCCCAGGTGAGTCTTGGGCCCAATAAATGATGGTTGTTTCAGATCGGACGGCCCAGGGCCCAGCCGGAGCTCTCGGCCGCTCGCTCCTCTCCGGCCCGCCGCTTTTCTTTCGATGCCTCCTGCAGCTGCAGCCGGTAATTTCAACACGACTAGTGCTCCAATAAAATAAAATAAAAACACACGACTAGTGCTGGTTTTATTATATTTTTGATGGAGTGATTCGTCCCAGACGCAGGCGTCCATAAACAAGCTAGCTTGCATCACTACGGTACCCTCTTAGTCACCTACCGGCATGGACACCATGCATTTCCTTTGAATTAGCACGTTTGTCATTCCTTAAACTTATCTCATTTGGTGCTAACATTACGTTTCCATCGATCTCTCTCTTTCTTGCCGACGACACTTAAGTCAAGAGGTATGTTATTTTCAGTACTATCCCATTGCAGCCACATGCCTGCGTGCAGATATAATATTGTTGGACTGCAGCAGCCTGCAGGATATACAAAAGTACTAGCAGCAGCAAACTGTGCGAAGATTGCCCTGTCCCTAAGCTACTGCTTCTTGGTTTGCTATATGACACAGCTGGCTTCAAATACTAATTAACTAGGAATCCTAAAACAATTCAACATCTCATTGGGAATTTCTTTTCCTCGAGCAACCACTGAGCTTGATTCCTACACATGGGGTGGTGGTATTATCAAAGCAATATTATTTGAGTGACGCGTTTATGGTCTTTGGGAACAATTCTTTTCTTAAGCCAAGCTAGATTCAAGACACCATCTGTGGAAAAAAAAAGGACAATTGATGTGCGCAAGTTAGTCTTTTTTGACATTATGGTGCTAGGGGGGAGTAACTAATTCAGTTGAGTCCAAGTGAAATGATATCCTCCTCGACTTTGCTTTTGTCATTCTAACTTTTATGTCATCATGAAAGAAAACTTGGTACAACATATCAGCTGTGAGAAGATAGCACTATTTAATTTCCATCTTAGGTCACCTGAAAAGATCTTACCTTCCAGGAACCATCGCACCGCCCCCATCATAGGAATATTACATAAATTTGTCTAGATAATCAGCAAGATTCTTCTCGCAGGTCGATTAAGATTGGGCAATTTGCATGTAAACAGCTCAACAGCACATGGAAGCACCTTGTAGCAGCACCACTTTATGGATAGCAGATCAACTAGGTTGTCTTTGTTTTCCTCCATTAGGCTATGATTATTCGATTAAGGCTGCTGACAAGTTCCAGGGCATCTCCCCATTGTTTATGACTCATCCCCTGGGTGTGCTGAAGAAAGAACAAAATTAGCAGCCAATGTTAGAAGTTACTGTGCTCCCATGGAGTATCCATTCCTGATACATGGGCATGGCTTTAGTATTACTTACTGTATTATGCAAATGGTCAGTTTACACATGTAGTGCCAGCCTTATTAATTTAGACGCCAACGGTATTTTAACAACGTTCTCTGCTCGGGTTAAATTCCTATTGTTCTCTGCTCTCACCTCTTCCAAATATTTGAGCCGGGGCAAATTCAGTTTTCTAGTGTGGTGGACACTCTGTGGAATTGGCAGTATTTTGCGTTTCCTCATGACGAATAGAGTAATTGAAACACAGAAGGATTAAAGGAGGTTCAGAATTCGCTCATTTGCACCTTGATTGAGGCCAGCACTATTGCATTACAAATATAACATTTTTGCAACTATTTGGTAATTGAATAACACAACCATATTCTTCATTCATATAGAAGAAATAAATAAAGAAAGAATGGTAGGGTGAGCAGTTTGTTTGTATGTGGATGTGTTTGAACCAATAAACTAAGATTGACTGTTGAATCGGCCACCAGAATGTCCACTAGGTCTCCTAGTTCTGCAACAAAATAATGTGTGAGGTGATGCGGCTACTTCCATAGCCACAATCTCAATGGTTAAATATTAGTATCATGCAATGTTATTGAAACTTGAAAGGACAATTATGTCTCTTTATATGTGCTCATTGACCACTTAATATTTAGCACGCAAAATTTGACCTGCTAGGTGATGCAATAAAAATACAAAATACCATTATAATATACACGGAAATTATCAATGTTGCCTATGGTAAACCTCCGGATGGGTACTCTCATCCCCAGTTGTTCTCCGATGAAAAGAGACGTTACTTTTAAAATTACATAAAACCCATACCTAAGCAAGACTCATTCTTAGATCAGCGAACCACTAATTTTGCTTCCAGTTTCATGTTAAAATAGAGTTTTTATTCGCCCATGAACAAGCGACAGTAATAAACTAAGTACAAATTGCAATAAAAATAAAACCTATGAACAAGTGACAACAATATACTAATGACAAGATACAATAGAATGAAAATTTTGGACTGTTGACCTACTAAAAAGTGAAAAACACTCACTGCTCCACTCGTAGCTGTGCTGCTTTAGGATTTGAAGATTCAATTTTTTAGAAGAGCGTAGAAGCACCTCGCAACTAGTCAAGCACTTTTTAAAGTTGGAAAGAAATTTTTAAGTCATGTCATTTTCAACAGTTCCTATAAAATGATTGTTTTGTTGCCATAAGGTCATTAACATGGTAACTAATGGTATTTAATCAGGAGTCACTAATAGGGTTATTTTCTTTATGTTTTTATGCTTCTCTCTCTTGGGACTGCTTTCAAAAAGACTACTTGGTAAAAGTTTGTTCGAAGGGATGTAGTATTATAAGATCTTAATTGGTCCCTATGCTAGCCTGTGCCGGTGGGGATTGATCCACCAAACCCAAGATTTTGTAATAAAGCTGTGCCCTTTTTATATAACAAGTAATATAAGACCAAGATGAGAGTCTTCAGAAATATAAAGAAATGCAGAGCCAGGGCATCAGCTAGCTAGCTGTGCTTTTGCACATGGATTTGTATTGACGTTTGCATTAGTTATTTAGATGTGGCAGGCTTTTTTTTATACCAGCACACGCCGTCAGTTCCTCTCCGTTCCGTTACTGATTAGAGACACTAATATTATTTATGAAATTATTTGATTGGCATCTTGAGATAAAAAAAAATAACATGGTACGAAGAGGGTTTTATTCTATCGGAAATTTTGCATAATATTCTCCCAATGCTTGCATATGCAAAGCATATGGTTATTGCTCTTGGCATTTCCATGCATGTTGCACACGGAGAACAAAATGAAGGAAGGATATTCAAAACAAAAATGTGTGCAGGAAGCGCAGCGCCGTTAAGGGGAGTTCCAGAGGCTGCGACGCGTGTTAACGTTGAAGAATGCTCCTGCACCGTCGTTGTTTAATGCTATAAATAAAGGTGGTCAGAGTCGCCAAGAGCAGGCCGCCGAGTTCCCCCCCAAGAAACCTCTCCTCCCTCCCTCTTCATCAGTCCAGCAGCCTCTCTACGCTTCTCTGCTCCATCATTCTCGCCATGGCTCTGGACTCTGTTCATCCTTATCTCTGCGAGTTGGGGTCCAACAGGGCTGCCAGAACCCAACAAAGAATCAGGTACACAGAAGCGTGATTTCCTCAATTTGCCTCTGCTGAGAAAATTGCACGAATTTCAATTCCATGGTGCCTTTTCTTCAATTTCTGTTATGTAAAACTTACCAGAAAAGATGAGCGCACATGGACCTCGGACACTTATGCGCCGTATGATGACGGACACCAGTGGAGGAAGTATGGAGAGAAGAAGCTCTCCAACTCCAACTTCCCAAGGTTCATAGTCCCTCTTGCCTTCATCTCCTTTGCCATGCAGTTTTGTTCCCCGAATAAACTTTTTTTTCTTCCAGTCTATGCATGCACATCCCATTTGTGTGCAAGAACTTCTCTTATTACTATTGTCATGATACAGTTATCTCAAATGGTAAATTGAGTTATTACTAGATCTGGAGTGAATTTGTAGGATATGTTTCTGGTTGAACTTAGTGTGGTTACCTGAAATCTCTGGAAATTAGGAACAAGCTTTGTCTTGTTTTGATTGGAAGAATTCCTAGTTTTTAATACCTTTATTCTGTCCTAGCCTCCAGTAGTATAAACAAAGATGAAGTATACATCCTTCCTATCTCTAGCGCTAGCGTTGTGGTTCTCTTCTTAAATGCAGCATGCTCAGGTGGGCACAAATCTTGACCGGTCCAGTTTTGGCCATTTACCCTCTTGATAATCTATTGAAGATGCTTATGTGCCTTTTATATATTCTCCATTTCCCTCTCATTTTGTCTAGTGCTAAGTTTGACCGCCATGGGTTCACCAACCTACACCAACCTAAGTGGAGAATAAATCTGAAACTGAATGCTAGCAGACACGTTCATCTAATTAAGCTCCAAATTTTTACATATCTAAAATCTAATATTTCTTATTTCCCACAAAAAAATGTCTCTTGCTTTTGGTCAATATATAGTCCTTGTATGTTCAGTTGGTGGAGCAAATACTTTTTTTCTACCCCAGATCACGTTGCCATTTAGTGCGCCTAACATTTGAACATCAGGGGATGGATATATCAAATTGTCTATAGTCACTCCGTGGTACAATTGCCGGTGGACAGGTGTCGCCATACCTTTCATTGATTGAAATAAAATAAATGTTTAACAATAAAAAATGTTTTATGTCATGACTATAGGAAATTCTTTTGTAACTGAGAATCATCTAGACAGACAAAAAACTTGTAAAGTGTTACTTCAGACTTCCTATATGAATATACAGTTCACAAGTTGGCACCTTTGTTACCTGTCAGTGGCAATTCATTTAAAGTAATCACTAGCAGACTAAAAGTTACCTTGTTTGTTTAATGCACTTGTTCTCGAACTTAAGCCTTCAGCTATTAGTATGCATGCCGACAGTCTCCAGCAACCTTTTTTTTTACTTTCTTAGAAAGCGATTGGAATGTGGTGCGGACCCCACCGTCACGAGCATGTTAATAGATGGGGAGATAATTTAGATGCAGTAGTGAAGATGTCTCCAAAGTGCTTATGGATGCTGTTCCACCTAATTTAGGTAGCCTGAGTGTTGATGAAGGGGGAAGGGGGACATGTGATCTTCATTTTCCACATACTTAGACAAGTGCACCATGTGTAGACTGAGTTAAAGGGAAATAGATCTTTGACATGGATCTTATTGCAAAGTCCAATTCCAGAATTATTAAGAGTTAGCACACTGAAAGTGCAAAGAAGTATTGAAAATATGTAACCTTATGAGAGGAATTTCACTAAGACAGTGTTCTTTAATCACTAACTGTCGGTGGGTTAATTAAGTTCTAAACATTACAATACCAAAGAAAAGTTCCCTTCTATCACCTTGTTATGCCCCTGTCCACTTGTTAATATCATAAGTGAACACATGCCTGTACTGATATCAAAGCCAGAAAAATTGTTTGGATCAGTAATGTGTTAACTTTACCATTGTAATTATGGTTAACCTGCTTGTCATAAATGCCTGCATATAGCCTATTGTAAGTTTTTGGTAAATATTGCAATTACAAGTTCGGTAAATAATTCTTCTCTTTCAAAATTTGAAATCTTGCCATCCTTTTTTCAGGTTCTATTACAGATGCACCTACAAGAACGACATGAAGTGCCCTGCCACAAAGCAAGTCCAGCAGAAGGACACCAGTGATCCGCCATTGTTCTCGGTCACTTATTTCAACCATCACACCTGCAGCACTAGCTCAACCACTGCAGGAAGCACAGGAGATACTGCGACACAGTCATCTTCAAGAAAGGCCGTATCAATCTGCTTCAGCCCTCACAGTGCCAGTGAGCAACCCACATTCTTGACTTCCTCGGCTATGCCGCAGTCCCCAAACGTACATTCTAACAGAGCCAATCAACAAGTGAAGACGAACCCCTACGCAACCCAGTTTCAGTGGACAGACACATCGTCGCCTCCAAGCAACGGTTCGTTTAAGATGGAGGTTGACAGTGTTTCAGGAGTAAGCGCCTCATCCAGCAGTACGGGTGCTCTGTCGAGGACGTTGCTGCCGATCGGTCAGTCCAGATGCATTGAGTACTTCCATTTCTTGTGATATTATTGTTCAGGGGAAAAGAAGGTTGTTATAGATATGCTGGTGTTATAGATATGCTGGGAGGCCGCTTGATGCCAGATTTGGAGCATCAAGTGAATGTTATATATCTCGAAAGGAGGCAATATTTCTGTCCCTGAACGCAACTGACAGATTCCCATAGAGATATTACTGCCCTTTTGCTTGTTTATTTATATTCATATTTAAGCTCCATTTTTGGTCTTGAATGATGAGAAGATTGGCAGTGAAGTTTCCTAGTTGTACACATTGATACAAAAAAAGGGGGTTCTTGAGATAGCACTAATTGTGTTGTTTAGAGGTATTATTACTAGTGCCTCAAATTCCTGGCAGCGGGTTTGCCTGTCATTCTGCTGAAAGACTGCAGGTTGCAGTCTTGCATAACTATACTATACAATTGTACTTATCAAGACGCCTACAATTTTATGTAATCCGTGTGCGTGCGCCCAGTTTATAGGCCCATGTGTAACCAAACTTCGTTCTAATCTTCTTAATACAAAGATATACAGCTTCCCTGCGTATTCTCAAAAAAAAAAATAGCTCAAACCCCATAGGAAGCACCAGAGATATTGCGGCACAATCATCCTCAAGGAAGGCAGTATCAATCTGCCTGAGCCGCGCACACAACCAGTGCAATCCTTGAACATAAATTCTTTCAGAGCCAGTCAAGAGTCGACAACCAGAGAAAAGCCCCTATGTAAGCCAGTTTCAGTGGACAGATACGTATCATCTTCTACGAGTAACATAGTTAGGATGGAGGTTTACTGTTTTTCAGCAGCAAGTGCATGAGCATAGGTGCTCTGCCAAGAACATTGTTGTTGATCGGTCAACAGATGCAGTGAGTACTTCCATTTCTTGTGATGATTTTTCAAGGAGGAAAAGTATATATCATCGGAGGCTCGTGGTGTCTGTTGAAGCGCCGAGTTGAATTTGTACCTGCTTAATACAAAGATACCCAGCTCTCATACGTGTTCTCGAAAAAAAGAATTTGTACCTGCTGAGGTAGGAGGCAATATTGATGTCTCCGGGCTCAACCACAGTTACCCAACCTACTAGCCTCCATAGAGCTATAGAGAGGTTACCTGAGTTGCTTCTTCCGCATTCAAGCCACATTTGTGCTGGATGATGCGAAGGGATTGGAGTTCTTTTGTAAACCAAAAAGAATGTGTACTTATTAAGGCAGTACAATTTGTTTGTTGTACCGTGGAGACAATGTGCCGAAAACCTGGCAGCAGATTTTCGTGGTCATTCTGATAATACCCTGTACTGATTTTATATATACCTCGTTGGCAACGTATCCTATAGAAATCAACCTCTCTGTGGAAACTATGGAAATTAAAATCTAGGTCACACGATGATGATCAAAAGGCGTGACCAAATTAGGAATCACCCCTCCCACCTCTCCTGAGCTTTGCAAATCACCCCTTCCACCTGATTTGGGCACGCCCTTGGATCAACATCATGTGGTCCAGATTTAAGTTTATGTAGTTTCCATGGAAAGTTGATTTCCACCAGATATATCTACTTCATTTTATATAATTGATTTTAAGCATACTTAAACTTCTCTCTTAGATGTGCTAGTGTACTGTTTGGCATTTGTATGCCTCAAAACGTTTTTTTTTGGGTTGTTTGTGTTGAGTGTTGGAATGTGTGAATCGATACTAAAGTGAACTTTTATCTTTCGGAACTAATACCAAGTGAACTTGTTTGATATGTACAGGTTTTGATGCATCAAGGTGATGTTCGTCCAGCAATAATGCAGGACGGTGGTGTTGGGTTGGGCTTGCTGACCCTGCAAGGCTGCAATTCAGCCGGTCTTGAGCCCTGTTTGTGGTATATAAGTGAGCCACATTGCAGTGGGCTGGGCTAAATACAAGAGAGGGCTGGACTAGTGGACTCTGTTCACAGCATTTTGCTTTTCTCTTTTCTTTTCTCCCTACAAATATATGACTTTTTACGCCAAGCCTTGGCATATGCATGAAAAGTTAAATAAAAAAGTAAAACATGGTACCAAAAAAAAATTTATACATTCTAAGTTTCCAAAAATGCTAAAATATTTTTTAAAAAATATTAACATGCAACTTTGAACAGCAAAGCAGAATCTCTCAACATATCTAAAAGAACATTTACCAGATCTAAGAAATATATTCTAAAAAACATATACACAATTATATTTTAAGACTTTAACTAAACTTTACATCAAAACACCTTACATGATATGCAAGACCTCACATGTTCATTTTGAAACATGTCTTGAGCAGCAATAATTCAAAACACTGATGCAACATTTGAAAAAACACATGTTGCAAAATTTTCACTAAAATATTAAATTAAATTATCTCAATGACAATTATTAAGAAAAAAATTAAAAATGACAATACTGTTTAGAACGCTTTTGTCTTTTTGCATTGAAAGAAAAGAAACATGAAAATTTTTGTTGGATTTGAGTCGTATTAGGCTTTTTGGAATGAAAGATGGGCCTTTTATGGAATGGTTTTCTCTATGTGGATTTGGAAGCACATCTAGCAAGTTTTTTGTTCAGCCAACCTCTATTCTTAAATTGTTATTCTTGAATTGTTTATTTATTCATTTTTTTTTCGCCGTAGCCCATAGGATTCAAGGAGCTTGTAGGTCATTTGAATTCAAATCCCAGTGGGCTACATCAAATGTTGGTCACCCCCTGATGGTTGTTTTCTAGCTAAGCTTAGTTTCCCGTATTTTTGAAGCAAATTGCTAAATTTACCATTTCACCTCCAAGAATTACTTGGTATACTAGCTAGCTAAGAATAAAGTTTCAAGGCGTGCATGTATTTGAGTACTTTTTTTGGTGAAAATGTTGGCGTGTAGATCTAGTAATACGAAAGTAACATGGTATGCATTAAGATTTGTTTCAATAAATGCACATCTTTCTTCTAATTAAAAGCTACCTGCTGCAAGAGAAATCTTTGGTCAAAGTTCCAACTTAAGATGTGAGAAATCGAAGTGTGGCTTATGTACAAAAATGTGGGCTGGAGGAATACCATACTAGCTAGATAGTGTTTTTTTTGTTTGAACGGACATACTAACTATGCTACTTAGTGATGATTATATATGCACGTCTAGGCCTAAGAACCGAATTAGATATATGGTGGAGCCTTCATCATTTTCTGAGTAGCGGATAGTGTTAATTTGGTCGACATATATATGCATATATCCATTTAATTTTCGAGTGTAATAATGCAAGCATGAGCTACAACAGACTAAAGTTAAAGTCTCGTGCACGTTATACGTCTATTTGTTATCAATCCTTGTGTGCTGGTAGTGCTATAGTTAATCCACACATGGACAATTAGAGGAGAACGTATATATAGTATAGTACTCTAGGTTGTTGCTTTCGGTTCAGAAACTCCCGACAGGCCCACATCGATCAATACGTAAGAAGGGGAATGTACATGCACCTGACAACATGAGTACATGACTACACAGTCTACAGGCTTGTACTTTCACATGTGAACGCGCGCTGCTGCATCGATCGATCTCACCAGATCACCCAAGGACGGACACGCGCGCACTAGTGGCCGGGCTATCGAAATTAAGAGCAGCGCTACTTAATTAGTTTAGTTTTTTTTCTCTCACTAGCTTAGCTATATCTAGGTCGACCTGATCGCCACCTGAAAGTTTTCCTTTCATCAAAGCAGCTGCTTCATGAGAGTAGCTAGTGTACCATGCGTACACACTAATATATCCTCCTTTATTTCGGAGTCGTCAGACCCATCTTTAATTTGAGTCTTACATGTCATCACACGAAAACATACATAATTATCAAATCAAACGCGGAAGCATAGTAGACTGAAAAGAAAAAAGAAAAAAAGTACCGAAACCAGTACTTCTTGGAACTCGACCGGAAATTTGCCACCCAGTATTAGCGATTTCAAGATTTAATTGCATTTGAAGATGTAATTTGCTTGCCACGCGCCGCATGCAGCTTCATTAATTCAGTCTTGTGGGATGAAGTCTATGTTTGTCATTGATACATACTCCAGTGATGAGTCAAGTACTAAGTGCATCCCTGCCTGCCTGTTTCCGGGAGGGAAATCAAAAGGCAATTAAAAGAAGAGAAATAATCATGATACTTGAATTGAATCTATCTTGCATGGAAGGGTACGGCGCAGGGGGTGCTGTACTAGTCAGCCTCTTTAGAGAAAGCAATAACAACTAAAGTTAACACTACCGCATTCTATATGCACATTTGCGTGTGGAAAGATTGCACAAATTGTATTCAATTAAACGACAGAGAAACTTATAGATGAAAGGAGGAGGGAAAAGGGCGCAGTGTAATCTAGCAACGATCATGTGGGGTCCAGTAGTCGCGTCGTCGTCGCACATGTGGTCGTCGTTTCAGTCGTTGGACTAGCATATTACTCATCTTTTCCCTCGATCTCTCGTCACTTGCGTTGGCCACATGCATGACGACCCTACCTTGACGTTGGCATTACGATCCAATAATTTACTGTACATCTTTAATTTGTTGCAATGCAATGGATTCCCGGCCCGTACAACAATTGTAATGGATTTTTCCCCTGTCATATATATTAACCGGTATATAAGAATTATAAGTTGCCAGCATATAGCATGTATATGTAGCATATATTTGTTTGAGTAGCACATTTTTTTAGGAAACGTTTGAGTAGCACATTAACACACCCATAATCGATAATTCGAAGATGAATATTAGGTATGGCTCAACATATTGTTCACAGCTTATTTGATGATCTTGCTGACTTGGCTAAAGAATGAATCAACCCACAACTAGCCCATGCATGTGGCAAAAGCACACTAGCGCAGCAACATTTGCACCATGTTACTACACAAAAGGCCACCTTCCAATGGGTACGAGGGTGGATCAGTTGATGCTATAGAGCTCCAATTTCAAAAGAAAATTACTTGTCTCTGTAAACAGATCTAGATATGCTTCATTGTGAAGTATCCGCACTATATGTCAGACTAATAATAGACACATATATCCGATCTAGTCAGCGTTTTTGCTAAGAGGGAGTTTGGCCATGCATCATGCAAGCAACAAGCTAGCACATGCTTCTATGTGGAGGTGGGCCTCGGCGAGAGATCGACTAATGTGAGATTGAACAGGCAGGAGTGAAAAGTTCAATCGTATAATAATTAAACAATATGCTAAACAAATGAGATATTACTATTATGGATTGGCTCTTATGTGTGGGCTTATAGTCAAGCACTTGGTTTTATTTTCCGCAAAAAAAAAGCACTTGGTTCTATTATTGGCGTTTCTGATCGAAGAGTGTTAGTGTGACAAGCAGGGTGGCAGATCGAATTGGCTGCTTGTATAACAATCAAAGTACAGAGCAAGTTTGTATTATTATTTGATGGATCGCACGTAGCAATCATTAGTCATCATCACTCATTATATAATCACTACTTGATTGCTACAATATATATTATTCCTGCAACATTGTGCGGTCAGATCAACAAGATGTCTTAGCAAGCTGTTACAACGTACAACACGTGTTTGGTTATACTAATCTGGTACTGATACAAATATTATTGTCCGACCGGGCATCGTGCCACATCCATTGGCATGGCGAGCTGCATTACAACGGCTTATGTTATTACATGTGCTTTTCTGAAACCTGACCATGTACGCTGAACCCTACTTAACATTTTGTTAATTGATTGATGATGATAAGAAGCAGCAGCCAGCAGCTCGAACATCTGACTGACTCCCTGCTAACTTGTCTGCATGCATGCGCAGGGGATCCTTGACTGCGTATACGCGTCGTCAACTCTGTGTGTGGAGGGAACGGAAACCCTAGTTTACGACTGAACTTCATTCCAAGCATCTTCGTGGGTTAGTGTACCCGATCACACACACCTTCAGTTAAGCTTAAACTAATATATAGCACAGTGAGATCGATCACCTGCTGCTCCTGCTGGGCCAGGTAGCTGCTTGTCTTGTGCATGCTCCACCTCACCTGCCGTCGAATTCCACACGGTCGATGGTCTGGTCTCTCAGCTGGTCCACTGCATAGTTAGACCGTGCGTGCATATATAAGCAGCACGCGCCCAGCTCGCTCGGTATCATCAGTTACCACAACACACACACACCAGCTAATATATAGCGTTCACGTTAATTATTAATGGCTTTCTGCTGTGTGCCGCCGGAGAAGGAGGAGGATGATCGTGAGCGAGCGGTGAAGGAGGTGGCTGAGGTGTACGAGCGCATCAAGATCCAGCAGCCTCTGCTGCTCCTCCACTGCTCGTCTTCCCAGCATCAGCATCATCTGGCGCAGAGCCTCCTCGGCGAGGCGCTGCGAGCACTCAACGTAGCCCTCTCCGTCATGACGACCACCCATCATGCTGCCTCTCCTGCGGCGGCTCCAGCAATAAGCAGCGTCGTCGTCAAAGCCGAGCCTCATCATCATCACAGCCCCCCTGGAAGATCAGGAGCTCCTCCCGCCCAAACAGGCAGATCAGGCAGCAACAAGAAGAGAAGACGATCGATAACAGCAACGGAAGCAGCAGCAGCATCATGGGCAGGCTTAACCACGGTGCCTTATGACGACGGCTACGAGTGGAGGAAATACGGCGAGAAGAAGATCAACGGCACCAGCTACAGCAGGAGCTACTTCAGATGCACCTACAAGGACGACACCGGCTGCGTCGCCACAAAGTACGTCCAGCAGAAGGATTCCAGCGATCCTCCCGTGTTCCAGGTCACCTACAACAACAAGCACACTTGCACCAACAGTAACGCTGCTGCTGCCATGATGAACAACGATACTATCAAGCAAGAACCACAACCAGTAGTGCTGCTGCCTCCTCTTGTCGAGGCTTGTGCACTTCCTTTCCATGATCAAACGCAACAACAAGCGCCATCATTATTTCCTATCACTATGCAGCAGCAGTCTGGCGGCGATATCCCTTCAACGTCGTCAAGTTCAAGCTTCTCCGGCGGCGGCGAGTCCTGCTCCTGCGATGGCAATTCTTCTCCAGGCAGGGGTATCCATATGGATAATATGGCGCAGCGGCAGATGCCGGCAGCATCAGCTGCACTGCAGACGACGACCTTAGTTTCTACGATTACGATCTGGACCTTTTCCTCCTCTGCGACAGCTTCAAGGATTACTAGCTAGCTACCTTTTCAAGGTCGTCGTCGTAACTATATAGAGTTTTTTTTTTGAAAAATATATATGAAAGAAACCGCATCGATATATATATATATATATATATATATATATCGATCGAGTGCTTGTAGGTAACTAAAGAATTGCTGCCGCGGAGAAATAAAATTGAAGCATTTACATCACATGTGTGCATCGCGTGTCCAAAACAAGCTAGTGCGTGCTGACGACTGATGGTCCTACTAGTATGACGTAGTAACAAATTATATATCAAACAAAGAGGAAAGGGCCATGAGAGCAAATCTAGTGAAGGAACCGCGCGCGTCGCCTCTGCTGATTGGAGGAGTTGTGACTTTGAACGCGTGTGTTATATAAGAGCGACAAACACCATCTGATGTCAAATTCAAGCGTCACTCCTGCTGATATCAAAATTGCAAAATTGTTACAAGTTACAACTTGCATGTCCTGTCCGAACAAAAAGTGGGCCAGCCACCAGTCACAAGCTGAGCTAGCAGCAATAAGCTGGCAGCCCAAACTAGTGCAATTCTCGTGAACATATATATAGGCTCGATCCATCTTATCTATAAAATTGGGCCCATGAACTGTCATATGGGCCTTAGGAACTTGTAATGTTAGTCGGCCCATTGTCAATAGAAGAAAATGCCCAAAAAATGTGTTTGCAGGGCTACAGTAGCATTTTTACGACAAATGTAGAAGGTTGGAGGTCTATGGCGTATACTCCATGCCTCGATTTTTTTTTTAAGAAATCGTCAGGGAAGCTCCCTATTTTTTTATTGAAGGATTAAGGGTTAAGTACGAGATACAAGGCCGCAGACCCAAAAGAATTAGGAGACTACTCAGCCAAATAAAAATTTGATTCTTAATATGCGGCTTTACTCTAAGAGTAACCGCTTTCATGCCGTCAACAAATTCCTTCTCCAACTTGCAAAGGAGAGTGATGCTTCATAAAAAATAATAGCATTGCGATGTGTCAAGTATTCCACATTGCCTCGATTTTCCATTAAAGTCTCAAGAAAAATTCCAGCAAAAAAGGAATTTTGAGAAACACGGCATATGAATTCGGGACCAGCAAAAAAGCCCCCATGACGGAAATTATAGTGTTTATATAAGGCTCTAAGGTAAAATATCATTATATTATCCGAACTTTGCAACTTCTGAAGTAGTTTTTTTTGTTATAAGAAAAATAAATCTATATTTTGTGATCCTAAATTTGTGCTTTAAAATTAACAATTTTAAGTTTATAATTTATGATTTTTCACTGATACTGATCCACTTGATTGAAGATGTAACATTTCGCAATAAAACAAGATATTGAAGTGGTAATGTGAAAAATCCACATGTTAACTTGCTGGTTTGGGTTTGGGTTTTGGTTTGGTCACGTGTTCCTTCTGGTTTTGCTTCACCCCGAGGCTTCTACACTGTCCTACTTCCCCATCTCTCTCTCTCTCAACCAAACCCCCGCCTGAACGGAAAATCTCTCACACTCCAACTCTTCCATCCGAGTAGTGTAGTAGAACTCGCTCCAACGCCCTCCCCTGCAACCGTCTACATCCAATCTTTCCGCTTTTCCCGGCGAATTCGGGGCTTTTATTCGCCCGCACAGATTGATTTTATCTTGCCTCAATCGAAACTTCAGAAACCAATCCTACCCCTAGTTGTTTCGCAAACTGCAAAGTCCGGCCGTGGATCGGAGCATGGGGTTTCGATCCGCCGGCGGGATGCTGCGGCTACTAGTGTGGGCGACCTTACTGCTGGGTTGCTGCCACGGGAGGTTCGTGGTGGAGAAGAACAGCCTCAAGGTGACGGCGCCCGACGACCTCAAGGGCACCTACGAATGCGCCATTGGCAACTTTGGCGTCCCCCAGTACGGCGGCACCATGGTCGGCTTCGTTGCCTACCCCAAGGCTAACAAGAAGGCCTGCAAGAGCTTCGACGATTTCGACATCTCCTACAAGGCCAAGCCGGGGGCTTTCCCCACTTTCCTGCTCGTGGACAGGGGAGGTGAGCAGAATTACAAAATTGCTTCTTCTCCTTGCGATTCTTGTATTGCATTTAGTCTCAGTTAAGCCATTCATGCGTGGGTTGTGATTTCACTAGCAGTTTTTTTTTTTGCTTGCTCCAGTTCGTTGGATTGGATAGTCTAGTTGGTCTCTGTTAGGTCAACCATGCATGGCTTTTTTCCGATACGTAGTGTGTTTTACAGGACTTGGGTAGTTGGCTAATCTCATTCGATAGACTGAAGTTGAAAGATTGGCCTCAAGTGGGCGATTCTTTTTTAGTCATGTGGCTCTAGTTTGGTGATGAGTAGAAGACTAGATCTGTCACAGGATTATGTGATTAAGTTTAATATTCATTGACCCAGTTCTATACAAGTATACAGCCACAAACTCTATGACTTGATACTCGTAGCAAGGGAATTGAATTCACAGTATGCAGTACTTATGTCACTATCTTGTCTTTTGGACCTTTCTGCGATGTTACATTCATTTTATTTTCAAACAGTTTGCTCATTATATGACACTCCTTTTTATCTATTTTATTAAGATGATGCATTAAATCTTCCTAGTTAAATGCATAATATGGGTTTTGTTGTCCTCAGACTGCTACTTCACAAAGAAGGCATGGAACGCACAGAACGCTGGAGCAGCGGCAATCCTTGTCGCCGATGACAAGGATGAACCTCTAATTACAATGGACACCCCTGAGGAGAGTGGGACAGCAGATTACTTAGAGAACATCACTATTCCTTCAGCTCTAATAACTAAGAGCTTTGGGGATAGGCTCAAGAAGGCAATTGATAACGGTGACATGGTTAATGTGAATTTGGATTGGAGGGAGGCCCTGCCCCACCCTGACGAGCGCGTTGAGTATGAATTTTGGACCAACAGTAATGATGAATGTGGCCCAAAATGTGACAGCCAGATTGATTTTGTCAAGAGCTTCAAAGGGGCAGCACAGGTACTTGAGAAGAAAGGCTACACGGAGTTCACTCCCCATTACATAACCTGGTATTGCCCAGAGGCCTTCACTCTGAGCAAGCAGTGCAAATCACAGTGCATCAATCACGGCAGATACTGTGCACCTGACCCGGAACAGGATTTTAGCAAAGGATATGATGGGAAAGATGTGGTGGTCCAAAATTTGCGTCAAGTTTGTGTGTTTAAGGTTGCTAAGGAGCACAATAAGCCTTGGTTATGGTGGGACTATGTCACTGATTTTGCGATCCGGTGCCCAATGAAGGAAAAGAAGTACACAAAGGAGTGTGCTGATGGAGTTATCAAGTCGCTTGGTATGTTGTATTTGCATCTGCTTCACTATGTTCTATGCAGGTGCAGTATTTGTACTGAACGTGTTTATAATTTACAGGCCTTGATCATAAAGCAATAGACAAATGTATTGGTGATCCAGATGCTGATGAAGAAAACCCTGTTCTAAAAGCTGAACAAGATGCACAGGTTAGTACTTCAATATGAATGCATGATCTTTTCTGTTCATCCTATTGTTGATCTAAATACATCATCATCCACCACTTTGTATAGATTGGCAAGGGCTCTCGTGGTGATGTTACCATCTTACCAACTTTGGTAATCAACAATAGACAATACAGAGGTGTGTGCTCTTCTACCCTGTAAAGTATGATAAAAGGTGCGTTGAGATTACCAGGTTAACTTATCCGAGTCTCTGTTTATTAGGGAAGCTTGACAAAGGGGCAGTTCTTAAAGCACTATGTGCTGGTTTCCGGGAAACTACCGAACCAGCTGTTTGCTTGAGTGAAGGTTAGTGCATTGATTCAACTTCATATTAAAATGCCCCAGAATGGGACTGATGGAATGTCCAAAATACCCGTATCCCTAGTTTTTCCAAGTTTACCGCATTTATGATCTGGCTTGTACTTCAGTAGGTGTAACTTGCTTGTAGCATGCTCTTATTTAAATTTTTTTGTACCTTAGATATACAAACGAACGAGTGCCTAGAGAACAATGGTGGCTGTTGGCAAGATAAGGCTGCTAACATCACTGCATGCAAGGTACTCCTTGTGGTGTTAGTTATTTTCTTGACAAAAATGTTTCATTGGATATTTGTTGTGTTTAGCCTATGCATTTAATTAAATTTGAATATGCAGGATACTTTCCGTGGAAGAGTTTGTGAGTGCCCTGTTGTGAAAGGAGTAAAATTCGTTGGCGATGGCTATACTCATTGTGAAGGTTTGCTACAAGGCACCATGAGAATTGAGATTCATCTTTTGGCATTTCATTTTCTTATATGTTAACAGTATTAAATGTCATAGTAAGATTGCTGAAAATCAATAACTGTCTAACTGTCACTAGAGCCTTCAAAATTATAATGTGTGCTTTGTTACTGCAGCTTCCGGATCTGGGCGCTGTGAAATTAACAATGGAGGGTGTTGGAAAGAGACCAAGAATGGCAGGACATACTCTGCCTGCACTGTAAGTGTTATTTCTTTTCTTTTTGGCAATATCGCTAGGGTCCTTTCCTTTTCTCTATTAATCCAGAATCTGAAATTTAGCTGTGGACTTGTGGTGTCTGTAATATACAGGATGATGGCTGTAAATGCCCAGATGGGTTCAAGGGTGATGGCAAGCACAAATGTGAAGGTAAGGGTAATTTCCTGAGGTCCATTAAGCTTCTAGAAGTGCTCACCTCTCCTCCACAACTTCTGCTGTAATGAACATATGCGAATATGCACTTAAGATCGCCTTTTACTGTTGAACTGTTCCCACTTTCCTTTTGATGCTGATGTGAAATGTTTTATGACAGATATTGATGAATGCAAGGAAAAGACTGCATGCCAATGCAAAGAATGCAAATGCAAGAACACATGGGGAAGCTATGAGTGTGGCTGCATTGGAGGCTTGCTTTACATGAGGGAGCACGATACATGCATAAGTATGTATCTCTCATACACATACACCGTCAGTTTATTATTGAGTCACATTTTTCATGTTGAATTAGTTTACCAATAAGACTTGGCGGCAACAAGTTAGCAGATGTTTCCAACTAGCTCACCTACTTGAGGCACATGGATCATAATCTTAGATTTTTTTTTTCTCAGATTGCTGTCAGTTGAAAGTAATTTCAACGTAGGCCCTGTTCGGCTGGCTGCTCT
This sequence comes from Digitaria exilis, assembly GCA_015342445.1. Taxonomy (NCBI): domain Eukaryota; kingdom Viridiplantae; phylum Streptophyta; class Magnoliopsida; order Poales; family Poaceae; genus Digitaria; species Digitaria exilis. Next base: position 190,867 of record JACEFO010001764.1, on the reverse strand, counting down.
GTAGGGCTGGGCATTCGGTTAAATCGGTGAATTCGGTTCGGTTGAATCGGTTAGGAAGAATTTCGGTTAAGAGAAAATGGCCACCGAATTTGCTGCCTGAATAATTACAACCGACTAAAACCGGTTTCGGTTAAATCGGTCAATTCAATCGGTTAACCGATTAACCGAAATTAACAGATATCGAAGGTCGGGCGTCAGGCTACAGGCCGAGGTTGCTCATTGTCTGATTCCCGGCGCCAACTTTTTTTAATCTTCGTTGCATGCTGCGTGAGTGTCAGGGGCGGGAGTCGTGCCTGGCAGCACCGCAACAGGCAGCAACGTCTAGGAGCAGCATTGCCTAGGCGATGGGTGGTTGGGAATCAATGCCAGGCCTTTTTCATTCCGCCATGCATTGGATTCGTATGCTATTTGGGCCTGCATGCGTGAAGGAAGGCCCACGCTGATTATCTAACGTGCAGATGGGCGTGGCGTTGATTGCTTGTTCGGTTAGCTCGGTTATTCGGTTAACGGCAGGCAGGAACCGAACAAATCACCGAACACCGAATAGGGACAAAACCTTAACCGAACCGATAACCGAAAACCGATTTAACCGACTTTTTCGGTTAAATCGGTTCGGTTCGGTTAATCGGTTTCGGTGATTTTTTGCCCACCCCTACTGCTCTGCAGCCAGCCGAACAGGCTCGTAGCTACATATGCTGAATCTAGACATGAACTTGACATTCAGTAATGCTGATTCTGCATTTGCTGCACTCAGGCAAAAATGGAGCAACAGAAACAGGCTGGGGCTTCTTGTGGGCCATCTTCTTTGGCCTTGTAGCGGCAGGAATTGCAGGATATGCAGTGTACAAGTACAGGATCCGGGTAAGACATGAGCAGATTCATCTGTTGACATTTCTAGGTTCATTATCATTTGTTAATTCTAGGGTGGCATGTAATTCTTTTTTTCCCCCTTTCCTACAGAGGTATATGGACTCAGAGATTCGTGCCATCATGGCTCAGTACATGCCCCTGGACAACCAAGGAGATGTTCAGAGTCATTCTCATCACATTGAGATGTGAGGACGATGCAGACTTTATGAGATGAAACCGAGACGTAATCCAACTTGTATACACTAGGGAGTTAATGTGCATAACGTAACGACCTTATGTCTAGCATGCTTACTGAGATCGGCCTGTAAATCTCTTGACGTTTTGTATCCACGTGATCTCTGGGTTAGGCTTGGCTGTACCATGGCATGATCTCCTTGTAATAATCACCATGTTTAAGTACCAATAAAGGAGATGGTGAACGGGCGTGACTAGTGCAGTCATATCTGTGGTCAATGGTAGAGGGATATGAGTCATGAGTGCCAACAAGCAGAATACTCCGTGTGCCTGGGGACTGGTGTGCATTGTTTGATTCGTGATGGCTATCCGCTGAAATGGAAAGTGTCTTTGTAAGGTCTGTGTCTAACAGAAAGACCGTATTGCTCCCTGTAAAACATATGTTGAGTGGAATCGGTAAATGAGAAAGTTCGCTTCCACTGCTTAACTGAATTCTAAAGCGTTCTTGGAACTGGTGAATCAAAATATGAGGTCGACAGAGCTGATGCTAATTATCTGAAGCTTGTTGCCTCGGTGATGCTATAGAAGGATACGGAAGAGTTCATGACAAGTCATGTATTTTGTCAGGGATGCATCTTTTATCGTGCGTTTGGAATGCAAGAAAGAAATCAAAATTATTTGTAGGCGTAAGTGTTGTTTACTAATGTTCTTGGGCCGTCACAGTCAGTTATAATCAGAGGGGTTTGAGATGAGATTATTATGAGATGAAAGTTTTTGAACATAATTTTTCCGTTTGCCTTGTAGCGAGGGTCCACATGCAACAGAAATGTAAATTTCCAAATCCTCGGCCGCACATGTGAATGAGACTAAAATGGTAGAACAAAAAAACTAGTGCTCTCTTCAAGTCCCAAATCCTCTTCAATCCTCTATGCTCTGTTCATATACTGCCCGGTTCTTGAATCAACTAGGATATCATCACCTACGTTCACAAAAGAGGGCACCGTGACAACAGCTCCAGTTTCCAGGGTTGCTGGCTTTGTTCCTCCTACAGAAAAGAGTAAATAAATTATTATAGTTATTCTGTTAACTTCCACTGAAAAAAAAATGACCGACATAATGCTGTCTGTCTGTGGTTATTTTGGTTAGCGAGACATGTGTGGTTAGGCAATTGCAGGTACTTGTAGAAGCATATCAGAGAATTTTCTTTACCTTGTGCACTATCGCTTCCCCCGGGGTCAGTATCAGTCACAGTCAGCCTAACGGTGATGGGCAGCTCGAAATCAATAATCTACAATATTATCACAGTTACTGGTCACCATATTTTGCTTTGTAAGAACATACAGTACAATCATCTAGCATATCATTCCTCCTGGTTCTATAGAAAATTATGTGAATGTATTTCATTAGTCAATTGAATGGCAATTATTCTGAAAAAAAAAATGGAAATACCTTCCCATTCCAGTACAGCAAATTGCAGTCCATTCCCTCCTTCAGCCATTTTTGCTTGTCACCAACATCTGCTTCATTTAACCGACTTTCTTCATATGTTGTCTGGGAATGGAAATTAACAGAGCATTGTAAGATAGAAAATTGACATTTGCATCTAGCACGATGCACGATCTTAGTTGGATTTTGTCCACTAATTCAGAAAGTGGCTACTTTACATTCATACACCAAGCTTTCTAGGAAGACAAACAAAATCATTTTTTTTTTTCTGAAAAGGAAATCGGAATTGAACATTGCGCCAACAGCCTACAGTTCTGGTCATTTGCATTTATTCAGTATCAGATTTTGGAGTTGCCTTTGATAAAACAAATGATGCTGAACTGCTTTAACAATTCAAATATAAGCCAATTCGCAATGCATTTTCAAGCAAGTATGATAATACATAAGATGGTCTAAAACAGGGGTGCTGAAGTGGGCCGAACTCTAGTAGGAAACTGAAAGGGGATGGTAAGTGGTTGGTCACACACTACCATTCATTAATTCAGAAAACATAGCTTACAATTACAACATTTTCACTAATTATTCAAGTGAAAAGTGAATTATCTACCAGATCCATGAACACGAACTGGGAGCCATCCTTGTATGTAAATTGCTTGGTTTCCTTTGAAAGCGATGGTTCCTGTAGCTGAAAGTTTTAATGAAGTGACTATTAGTTGTTGCATAACTGAAGAAAACTGAGGATTAGACAATGAGCATAAAACATGGATTGGTGAAGCAAAAGAAATCTACGGTAGTCCAAAGATACAGCATGTATGGTTGCACAAATTACAAAAAAAAAAAAAGGCAAGAGTTTCGGTAACTAAGTTATATCATGTACCAGCAGGTTTTTCCAAGGGAGAAAAAAGATGTAGTACCGACACAGATATAGATGGGGGAAACAGAAGAACAGTTTAAAAAAAATGGCCAGATTCTGAAGATGTGAGTTAGAGGGCAGATTACCGTACTTCCAGCTCGAAAGGTTTTCTCAACTGTATTGCCAGTGACATAATTGCGCAGTTTTGTCCTGACAAAAGCAGCACCTTTTCCAGGCTTGACGTGGAGAAACTCTGTTGTTGAGTGGAGAGGAGGAATTATATTTCCCATAACAACGACTGGCATTGCATTTGCATGGCAGCAGCTAAGGCTACAGCTCTACACAGATTTGTGTTTACAAAGGAAGCAAATTTTCCCTCTCCACGAATTCTAGTGCTAAGCAAATAAATCATTATATTAATCGTTGAGAAATAGGTACATGGACCTGAACCTGATAAGTTTGCACAAATTGAATTATACAGCTAGTACTTATGTTGATTGTTGCATATCCTTCAAGAGAAGTCGAGGAGGAATAGCAAGAGATAATGTACTGCATTGTCGGGTCTAGCCGCCCAGCAAGTAAAGAAAGAAATGCGCGGGTAATAAGAAAAGAAAAGAAATAAATGATTGTCACCTAGAACTTTCCATGGCGCGCCGTCGACCTCTACGTTGGTGCCAACCCTGATGTCATTGCTGGAGATCGCATAAATCCCTACAAGCTAGGGAAAGCAATTAAGCGGCCAGCAACAAATGGAAGCAGAGCACCGAACGAATTCAGAGACAGTAACAGACGAAGAGATGGTGACGGTTGAGAGGAGAGCACGGAGGGCAGAGCAGCTACTTACGGGTGAAGAAGAGGCGGGAACGGAGGGGGCGGGGGCAGGAGGGCCGGCGACGGAGCTGGAGGGAGGCGGTGGCTGCCGTGACGCCGTGGTGATGGTGGCAGGTGGGGCCGGCGGCGAGGTGGCGGAGAGAGGCCATTCCCTTCCTCCGCAGGTGAGGTGAGGTGGTGATGGATGTTGTGATAAGGGAGGGGGTGGTGGCGCTGGCGCTGCCGGCCGGCGTGCTGTGCTGCCTCTGCCTGCCGCTGGCAGCAAAGTTGGAGGCTCATGTCATGAGGCCGTTAGACTAAAAGCCCACCTTTCGTATGGCCCAAAGCTCTCTCTTCTTTTTGCTGGGAAGGGGACGGGCCAAGAAAGAGCACGACACATCCACACAACCACACTGTTTTGTCCTCTCAAAAAAACAAAGTCCTTTCAAAGTCACTCAACTATTTTTTTTCTCTTTTTTCTTATATTTGAAAAAAGATAAAAGAATAACAACGTTGGAATATTAGTTCAATGGTCAAATTCATCGAAGTTGAAAAGTTGTTCACGTGGATGGACTAGCCCAGAGAGAGAGAGAGAGATTCCAATTCCACCACTTGTGGTGTGGATCGCAGACAAGTCCGTTGAGTTCTCTTTTTCCTCGCGTTTCTCTTTGGTAACAATCTTTGACTACTACAAAAGCGACGACGCATGTAAAGTTTTTGGTTGGGTGTATGGTACTATGGTGTTAAGTTAACCCGCAGATTTTTTTTAGAGGGTTAACCCACAGATAGTTGAGTTGGTGTGGCCGACCATCTTAATACTCCAGGCTAGAAGAGGACTGAGGAGCCTCTCAAGCAAGGCCAAACAAAAACCTGCAGCCCAGGCCACGAATTTGCAGTGGATAGATGCTTCCAGCTTTTAGCCCACTAGTATATTGGAGGTTAGAGATGGAAGACGGCGACTTTGTAACAATCAACGGAATCATCAGGACAGGCCGTGCTGTTACTAGCTAGTTACATACAGTAATCCTCACTCGCTCTGTCACCACCAAGGTCGGCCGTATGCAATCCTGAACCCATTCACGCTGCAAAAATAGATTCGAAGTCAAATATACTCTACCGGGGTATTTCAACCAACTTAATTGTATGCATGTATCCAGAGGTAGCTTGACTTTTTCTCATCTCAAGGGAAAATAAGAAGAGAAGAGAAAAGAAGGCTGGGTGTTGAACAGTTGTTGTTGGCCAGACCACATCATACAACTACCACAGCTCTGACGTTATAGGTGGCATCTATCAGGCTTGCGGCCACTGGCCTTGCTTCCTTCCCTGCCTCTTCTTCTACCTAACTCCTTGAGTTGAGGGCTTGCAATCGCCAGTGCACCCACACAGGCTGCTCACACTCTTTTAATTGCCTGTTCTTCCCTCTCTTCCGTCGAGCTTTTCATTCCAAGCTCTCTCTCCCTGCACAACCACAAGGTCTCGAACCTTTCCACCTCAGATCAGTTTCTCCGATCCCTTGTCATCACTTGCCTCTAGGAGCACGTGGCAAAGCCAAAAGTAAGTGGATCATCGATCGTTCCTAGATCATATTCATATTATACCCGTTTCCAGTTTACCACTGCCTAAAAGCAATCTCTTTTATCGTTTATTTAATAAGAAAAGATCTTTTTTTGTTCTTTAAAAGACCCAAGAGCAGTCCTTAAGTGCAAGGATTAGGCACAAACTCCGCAATCTATAGTATTTTGTTGTAGTAATAATGTGTTGCCTGATGACAAGGTTGCATGCATGTGCAGTGGGTTCAGAGTCGGAGACGGTCACCGTGGAAGGCATCCCGTTCCCGGCGGAGATCACCGTCGGCAACCCTCTCTCCCTTGTAGCTACCGGTATGTATGTTCACTTCCTACCTCTGTTCCTGCTCTGCCTGCTACTGTTGTTGCTTGTCACTGAACACCAATAATGACTGACGCATATACGTGCAGGCATCACGGACATCGAGATCCACTTCCTGCAGATCAAGTACACCGCCATCGGCATCTACCTCGACGTCAACGACTCGCAGCTGCTGGACCACCACCTGGGCAGCTGGAAGGGCATCAAGAGCGCCGACGAGCTGCTCGGCGACGAGGCCTTCTTCGAGGCCGTCGTCTCGGCCCCGGTGGAGAAGCTGTTCCGCGTCGTGGTGATCAAGGAGATCAAGGGGTCGCAGTACGGCGTGCAGCTGGAGAGCTCCGTACGCGACCGCCTCGTGGCCGCCGACAAGTACGACGACGACGAGGAGGAGGCGCTCGAGAAGCTCGCCGACTTCTTCCAGTCCAAGTACTTCAAGCCTGGCTCCGTCGTCACCTTCCACTTCACCTTCACTCCAGCTGGAGCTTGGGTGGTGGAGGTGACGTTCGCGACGGAGGGCAAGGACGTGGCCAAGCTGACGGTGGACAACGGCAACGTCGCCGGGATGATCCAGAAATGGTACCTCGGCGGCGACTCCGCCGTGTCTCCGACCACCGTCCGGAGCCTCGCCCATCGTTTCGCCACGCTGCTCTCCTCTGCCTCTGCCTCTGCGTGATCGATCCATCTTCTTCATGCTGCAACTGCTGATGATTTCCTTCCTTCCTTCCCACTGAATCGAAAGTCTTGCTATATCGATCGACCGTATCGCTGCGTGTGTTGTTGCAAATTAAATTGCAAATAATTGGGAATGCTTTTATTAAAAAGGCACGGATGTTTTGTTGTGATGATGGCATGGTTGCTATTCCATGCCAAAGATTAGTTCAAATCATGCATTGTAAAAAAATGCATATATTTGATTTCTACTCCTCAGTACTGAACAAAGAACAGTCATGGAAAGCCGTCATGCTGTAGAGAAAAACTTGACCTCACTACCATGATAACCAACTCATAGTATAACGGTCCAACTCATAGTATAACGGTTCAACGGTGAAAGAATAAACAAGGCATGTGCTTAATCACAAAAAAACTGAAACAAGGGGGAAATGCATGGAAAGCACAAAGATGTCCATGTCGTCCGTGCAAACTTTTTCAAGCTATTGTCAATCTCTCCTGCTCCAGTAATACGCATACAGATTATCAACTGGGAATGGTGACACAACCATCCAATATATTTAGAAGTACAATGGTGCCAGGCGTCACATGGCAAACAGAAATGCAACTCCGATGATCAGTGTTCTTCACCAAATTATGACCAGGCATGCCGATACATACTAAACGTACTTGCACACATGAAACTGGTGCGGACTCAGGAAACATACAATGGTCTTGCTACCTGAAATTAAGATAATAGCAGTCGCCAGGGCCTGTGCAGGACTAAACCAAAACCCTTGCAAGGCTGATCACGGGCTAGCACCATAAACTAAACTGGGAAACAGCCAAAGGCTACCTATTTGACTGTAGTCTGGCGGGAAGGCAAAACCATACATCATATTGTGAGTTGTACCCTGGTTCGGCACTGACTGACCAAGCTCCACCGCAGTCCAACTTTCATCAGGATCATCAGTTAGCCTGGCAACATAAATGCAGTTGCTCTTTCCTCCCCATCTTTCAGGATTCATGCAACAAAATGCAGGATTCCTCTTATCAAAGCTAACAAACAGAGCTTGATTCTCCAACTTCTCCATCTTCACCCACTTAGCTGGCTTCACTGAAAAGTCAAGGCAAAAGACCACAAAGATTCTAGAATAATCCGTCGAACTGATGTCATACGGTTCACCAGAGTAGAGCGAGCGAAACGAGAGGTCAACCATGAGAAGCATGTCACCACAGGTCACCAACCATGGGTTAACAGGCCAGTGCTCCAGGGACCGCCACATAATTTTAACTTGTTGCATGCTGAACTAAGGTGTTAATTGCACAGTGTGAAATCTCATAAGAGCATCTATGACAAGGATACGACCTTGGAAGAACACAATCTGATGGATACGCTCATAATCAAGAGCAAGAGGATACACTGACCAACAGCTTGTTCCAACCTGCCGCTCAAACATGGAAGCCTTCGATAAAAGGAGGAGGCGTGAGTTGGGTGAATTGAATGGAGCTGTAAGGACGCCTATGCCAGAAAGGTAGCCAAGATCGTCGTCGCATGGGAGTCTAGGGGGCTTGACCTTGGCACCAGTGTAGGCATTGACAAGGAGGAAGTGCTCATCATAAGCGAAGACAAGATACCCATACGAGCAGCCCAGATAAGACATTGAATTTGGGGTATTTTGAGACACTGAGCAGCTACGGGATAAGTTTTTCTTGCAAGGATCACTGAGCTGCCATTTGCAATTAGATAAGAGGAGGGGCTTGATACCTCTACTATGTGGCTGAAAATAAGGAGCATCTGGTTTGAGGTGAAGAGGTGGGAAGCTGAAGGTATACACAGAGGGGAAGGAGGAGACTGCAGCACGCCAAGAGCGGCAGGTGCCAATAAAAGCAACAAAGTCATGGAATGAGTTAATGAGAAGAATGATTTCATGAAGCAGGCTGTCTAGGAGATCTGCACAGACATGAGGTCCAGACAAAGTCGAGGTGGTAGATCCAGAGGCATGGCAGGCGTTCTTAGAGGGGGCCTCCACAATGGTAATTTCTCTGACACACAGAAATTCAAGAATAATGGATCAGAATAAAGAAGATAAACATAATAGAGTTATACTGTAGGAGTTAATAAGCTGTAGGAAATGCAGTAGGCTTTAACTGAACAATAAGGCAAGGTGTCATATTTAGACATACTAAACTTCAATCAGAACAAGCTACGTGAACCAGCTACGGTTTGATTTTCAAATCTTTTCGGTGTGCAAACAGTATGTACAATTGTATGTTTTCAAATCAAGGCAGAGGGGGTGCTTTGTAGAGTATCCTAAAAAATAAATATCGAGATAAAAGTGCAATGATATGCTCTCCCCTTCTTATCTAGACAAGTTCCATGTGACCATCTGCTTTTCTGTAATTTGCTCGATCGCAAAACAGAAGCGAGCATTGCTGTTGGCAGCCCTATGAACCATAAGCAGGCAGGGGCAGAGCTGCCCATTAGGCAAGGTGAGGCAGCCGCCTCAGCTACTTGTCTGCGAGCACTACTACCACTCTCAAACTTTTCATCGATTACTCTAAATTATACAGTACAAGAATAATGCTTATGCTTCAAAATAGAGGTATCATCTTAAAACTATTTTGTTTGTTAATTTGGTTGATCGCAAGATGCAAATATATGATTAGTTTCCAAGGGTTTAGGTTTTATCTAAAGTTTGGCTCACCTAAGATTTTATCATGGGTCCGCCACTGTAGGGAGGAACAAATTAACATGAGTCTACATGGTGAAAAAAATGAGGGGCACCCTTTTTTCTCATTCTAATGTGGATCCATCCAACACGTTCACTCAGTAAACTGAATCACGTCATGCAGTTAATGAAGATACATTTACACAACATTCAAGGGTAACATTTAAAGGGTGATATTAATCCCTACCGCAGTCAGTATAAACAGACAAGAGCAAACCAAACAAAAGGACATTTAAAATTAGACATTACGCTACACTTGATCACCAAACGAAGCAAACAAAGCTCAACGCAGTGGCATCATACTGGAAATGGTAACAGCCATGCCTTAGACAGGAGATGTGGAGATCCAAATGAAAGGAGGCTATCGCACTAACTAGCATTAGCAATTGAGCAGAATGCCCTAAATATCACTGCAAGTTAGTCGAAATGTCAAAATTTGACCTTGTTCACCAAAAACTAAACATTTCAGTAGTAGTAAAGCAAGACTAGTGATGGATGGATTGGTGCACGGGAGGAGCGCTGGGAATTCTCTCTTGATTCATCTTGGCCCCTCTCCGATACGCTCAACAGATAAACAAGCCCTAATTGGGGGTAGGGGAAACGAGTAAGGTTAGGGTTGGGGGTAAGGGTGCAGACCTGGTGCTGAGAGCAGCGTCTACCACCTGCGAGAGTTGGTCATCCAGCTGCGACGACCGCGCCATTTCGACCCGGCGGCGGCGGCAGCGGCTTCCGGCCATGATGGAAGCGTCGCGCCGCGCGTGTGGAAGGAGCAGAGAGAGAGCGTTCCGTTGCCATAGCCCGCAGGTTAATAAATGGGCAGGCCGGCCCATTGGGCTTCTGCCTCGCTCGCTCGCACATCTGGGTCTGGGCCTATCTCAATGTTTGTACAGTATCTAATATCTTTCAAACAAGGAAAAAAGTCCATTTTACAACCTTCAACTTTTGAGCTCGTCCGAATTTCAACCTTAAAATACAGGACCATAAATCTTTCAACCCTGAACTATCAAAACCGTTTGTTTTTCGACCTTCTCCGGTTTTAAAGGCGGTTTGCGAAACAAAAGTTCATTTTACACCCTTAAACTATAGCTTTCGTTTAATTTTCAACCTTGAACTATGGCGTTCGTTTAATTTTCAACCTTGAACTATGGCGTTCGTTTAATTTTTAACCTCTACCACGACGGACTCTCTCGTCCCCGCCATAGCGATGGCGACACATGCGAGCATTGACTGCTCGTCACCGTTCTCCATATCCTTCTCACCCATGCATACCGAGGTGCGGCGTGGCCGATGGAGGTTGAAAAATGGACTTAGCACAAGCGCGATTAGGAATCCATACATAGAGAGCAATCATTCCAGGGTTGAAAATTGAACGAACCTTACAGTTTAAGTTTGAAAATTGAACGAAATCTATAGTTCAAGGGTGTAAAATGGACTTTTGTTTCGCAAACCACCTTCAAAACCGGAGAAGGTTGAAAAACAAACGGTTTTAATAGTTTAGGGTTGAAAGATTTCTGGTTTTATACATTAAAGTTAAAATTCGGACGAGCTAAATAGTTTGAGGGTTGTAAAAAGCACTTTTTCCTTCAAACAACGACCGACCCACTGACGGAGCCAAACCCTTTTTTTTTGCAATTAAACGACACGATTAGAGTAGTAGTAGTATTGGGCGTCTCCAACGGGGACTGAAATCGCCAGCTGACATCACATTTTTTCTCACGTGGAGGTGATTGCGTGGAAAAGCAGTGCGCTAGCGAGGGAAGAATCGCTTAGTACGCGCTGCTCCCTTGTTTATATATTAAAGCTTGTTTAACCTTTTTCCTTTCTTTATTCTATCTCACTTCCATGTCAGCCGGAGATTTGTACACATCGTTGGAGAGTACACCTTGCCATACATGAAATTACATTTCTCATGTTATCGGCAAAAAGAAAGAAAAAAAATGGTCTGGCCACGTGGCGCTACGTGGGCGTCCCGTCCCGAGGCACCCACCACCGCGTGGGTGGCCTCGCCGCCGTCGGCACCACCCTGCAGCTGGTCGTCGAGAAGCAGAAGCGAGTTGCGGCATATCCTCCGGCGGACTCTGCCGGCGGCACCATGGACGTACGCTGGCGTGCATTGTTAGCACAAGCGGCGCCGTACGTGGAGGACGCATTGACGGCGCCGCATGGTGTGCTGCCGTAGGCCAGGCGCTCTGTCTAAGACGATCGAGAATTCGTGGCTATGCACACATGGTCCAGATGAGGTACGTATTCCGAACCGAATGGATGATTATCGTCGTACCTGTGCAACAAGGACGACAAAAATTAAAAAGAGATGCTCGTCATATATCACGATGTTGAGAATGATGGATGGGTCGATCGATTGCGATGAGACGTACGTACGTGTGACCGGTAACCATCGTCTTAATTTGAGTCCATGTTACCTTTTGCACTGGCTGTACGTTTTTCCTTGCATACGTATAGTTGCAATGCATCTATCGCGTCGCATGCAGCTAGCTGTGAAAACTGAGCGAAAGCGCCAGCCGCCCGGTTTGCTGCTGCTACCAGCTTTCTTCACCTTCGATACATTCCATGTAAGCAAAGCACGCTATTAATTGGATAGTGCGTGTCGTTAATTAGTTTGATGTCCTTGTCCGTGGATCAGCTGCATGCAAGTAACAAGTTATTCATCCATGGTCATCTTCTCCACCAAAACATCCAAACAAAATATATATGGAAGCAGTTGGTGCTACTTTCCCCGACCCCATCCATCATATATACAAATCGTCCAGCTTAATTCTTCAGCATCATGTGAAATAAGGCTACCGCTTGATATTCTCCTTAGATCTGTCTTGAAAGGAAAAATGCAATTCTGTCCTGATATACGTACATTGTCAGAATTGTTGCATTTTCTTTTTGAGGTGGAGGGAGCATGGATTGTAATTCTCTTAGCGATATGATATGATTGTTATTCTTTATTGACAGTTTCTTTGTGTATTATGCATTGTAATTCGTTTCATAGTAGAGCATTTACTTTCCTTGGTTCATTTTTCTTTATTTCTTCATGCTATTGGCCTTTTGGATCGTATTTAAAGCAGAATCTAAATTTAAAGTATGGCGATAATAGTTACACAGCAATAGGCGCTAGGGGATTACTATTAAGGGCGGAAGGTAACATAATATGTGACACACCAAGAGGTTGGACATGGTTGTTTAATTTGGTCATAGGTAAAAATGAATAATTAATAATCGCTAGATGACAATCTAAGGCTGTCCATTGGCCGATCTTTTCCTTTTTCCTTTTAGAAGTCTCCAGGCTCTATAAACGACGACTGCACACAACAAATTTTTATATTACTTTTTATCACACTTGCTGATCACAAATAATAATAAAAAATCTGAGAATTGAACTCCAGTTTCTAGTGCTCGTTGAGTAACATCACCTACAAAAAAAAAAAATCAACTTGGTCCTCATAGCTAGAGGGAGATCATGAATCGTCATCGAAAGAGAAAAAAAAAACAAACAAAAATGACAAAGACATCCAACTCACCGAGACAAATGGCAAACGGAACAATGTTGTTTTGGCGGGAGGTTAAAGTAACAACAATAATCTCTGGATGATGATCCAACGGCTGAGATTCCTTAACCCAACCTTTTTCTTAAAAAAAAAAAACGTCTCTAGCCTCTACGCCGAGAAATGAACTCTTGTTCGTGGTGCTAGCTAGTTGATCAACATCAACTAAGAAAAAAGAAAATTCCGCTCAGTTCTCATGGAGAAGGAGACAAGTAACGAATGAAAATGACAAAGACAGTGGCATATTGCACCCGACCCCCTATGTTTGAACAAAATTTTGATCACGTACGTACATATGGCCTAAACAGAATTTAGACCTGCCCGGCCATGTGGTACTGCCCGCGCTATGTCCTTTCCCCTGACATTGTCGAGCTCTGATTGATTGCTGAAATTTGGTGAAAATTTTTCCCACTAAGAAGCGTGTCCCGAGAAATAGCACGTTCCTCGGTGTAAAAATTTTTGGTGAAATTTCAACTGGGTTTGCTTCGCTGGAGGCACCATCCTCCAGGAATGTCGGCCGGGCATGCGTGGGCAGCCACATATCGATGCAGTGAACATGGAATCCATGTATGGTAGCACCTCGGGAGCACGTACGCGCACCTTCTCGCCGGCCGTACGTCGTCGAACGAACTCGCCAAGACAAATTGCGCATTCAGTCCTCTTCTTCAGCCCGGCATGCATCATTGGTGCGGCCACGGCGAGGGTACATATATACTACGGCTGCCGCAGAACTGCTGATGGCTCGAGCGAGCTTCGTTCAGTGTAATGGCCAGCCAGCCGGGGTATGCTCAGGGTTAACAAAAACCGGTCAAAACCGGTCGGTTCCCGTGGGAACCGGTCTAACCGGTCCGGCCCGGTTGAAAAACCCGGTTACCGCTCCCAAACCGATACTATAAAACCGCCAATCGGTTAGCCGGCCGGTTTCGCCGGTTAGCCGGACTGGTTTTTTACTTCGAAAAACCGGAAAAACCGCGGCTTTTTGAACCCTGGGTATGCTAAATACCGTATTTGGTTTTGGTGCAGCACGTGTCAATATCGGTCTCGCTACCGTGCCTGAGTAGAGAAGAGGAGGTTCCTTGCATCGCATCTCACATCTGCTCATCTGAATAGTAAGAAGTAGAGGTCCAAGACACTCTGAACAGTATACTAGCTGTACGCCGTTTGTTCACATAACACAAAGCATGTCTATGAGTACACGTGCACAACATACAACACACATATAGGCACATAGCCACTGAAGAGCATATATAGCTATCTGTATCGATCAAGCAAAACATGATTAAGCAGTAGGCGCGAACGAAGCCACTGAACAGTACGTACAGTAGCTGTGGTTCACACGACACAAGCATGTCTATATATGTGTACACGTCCAGAGGAAGGCTATCGCGAGCACTGCGCAACCACATACACATAGCCATGTATATGTGCACGCATGCACAGTAGAGTACGTACACCAGTTACATATATATTATATATAGAAGATAGATCCTGCCACAACTTTATTTTATTTCCCTAGCTTCGTTCCGAGCTCCATGATCTGGTACCAGCTAGGATGGATATGATACGTCGTAGTTTAGCTGACCCTGCGCGCGCCAAATACAGAATACAGAATAATCATATCGGTACGGAATTAGGATCGGAGCAGAATAGATGATGCATATGATAGGGAAAAAAAAAAGAAAGAGCAGTAGCATAGTAGCAGGTAATAAAAGTAGCACGTACTTGTTGCAGTCGGTGGACATGGAGATGGGGAAGGGGACGGAGACGCCGCACTTGCCGGGGATGGAGGAGACGGTGCCCATGTTGAGCTTCTTGAGGGAGGTGGCGAGGCTCTTGAGGCACCGGCACGCCGCCTGGCGGTCGCTGCTGGTGCGCGCCTCGCTGTTGAGGCTGCGCACGCCGCCGCAGCACCCAGATGGCAGCGTCTTCACGTTCCCCGTCGCGTACGGGATGCACGGCGCCAGCGACGACGCCACCTGCCCGCAAGTGATCGCCGCCTCCGACGCCGACGACGCCACCAGTAGCAGCGCAGCCACCACGGCCACCATCTTCGTCGTCACAGCCATTGTTGTTAATTACTTACTACTATGTTATCAGCTACCTGCAGGTTGCTTAGCTTTTCTGATCGATCGATGTGTGTGTGAGTGTGGATGTCTAGCTTACCTGTGGGGGAGGGGTTTAAATAGCCGGAGCTAAGCTGATCACATGATACTACTGTTACTCATGTCTCCATCTGCATGAATGCGTGATTACGCGATCCATTCATGGCCGTCGTTGCCAGGTCGTTGGGCGTTAGACTGGTAACAGTGTGCTCCCATTTTCAATTCATTTAATTTATATATAGGAGAATTTTTACAGATATTATCATCTGATGATACTTTTAATATATCCATCGCACTCCAGATTTATATGACGTTGCATATATATAATTTCCTTCTTCCCAGGTGTCGGCGAATTATGCTGACAACGTTCTCGAGGGGGTGCCCCGAGAGAAGGGTTTAGGGAGAAGTCGTCGAGAATCTAGAGCCGAAGGTGACAAGAGACGATTTAGACAGGTTCGGGCCGCCGGAGCGTAATGCCCTACGTCCTGTATGATGTATCTTGTATTGATGAGATGTTGCAATGCCTGGCGGCGTTGCCCCATGGTCTAATCTAGGGACCCCTGCCCTCCTTTATATATCCCAGGGGGCGAGGTTTACATGGTAAGTCTCCTAGTCAGTTACAATTGAAGAGTCCTAGTAGGACAAGGTGTCCTAGTAGGAATCAGCTTGATTAGGGAACCTGGGGTTTCTATACCCAACAAGCCCCCGAGCGCTTCATTGCCTGAAGTACAACCCTGCTGTGAGTCTTGGAATATTGCTGAGTTGTTTGCCAACTCGAGTTCTTCTGAAGTCATCCGAGTTCTCTCAGCTTGGTTGTATGAAGACTTTGAGGTGCTCAAAAACTTCTTGGAGAATCTCATTGGTGCGCACCATAAAGGTGCGCCCAATTGGGCAGCCCCCGAGCCTCGTTTTGCTTTGAAGAAGGAATTCGAGGGTCTTCAATGAATATTTCCCGAAGAGCTTCAATTTCCGAAGAATCCGAGTTCTTTTGAACCCTAGCGTTGCCTCCGAGATTCGGTATTAACCGAAAAATTCCGAAGAATCTTTGATGACGCACCCGCAGCCCCCGAGCCTTGATCCGATTTAATAAATCGGATTAAGGATCTGGACTCCAGGATTTGTAGAAGATCTGATGTAACTCCGATGGAGCGAAGATGTCCGAGTACTTTGCTGAAAACGTACTCGGCGAGCATCATGGTCCGAGTTCTTTGTTGAAAAAAGAACCCGGCTGGCGTGGTGGTCCGAGTTCTTTATGGAAAAAGAACTCAGCTGGTGTAGTGGTCCGAGTTCTTTGTTGAAAAAAGAACCCAGCTTGCATCAGCCCCCGAGCACGAAAGTGCGCGGAACTGCGATGGTGTGCCGAAGCTTGGTCTGCAAAAATAAAAATATTATACAGCAAATGTTGAAGAATATTTGAAAAACTGAAATTTATCAAGTCTTGTCGACAAATCGACAAGATATTGCGCATTGCGCAAAGACAAAAAGTTCTTGGGCGTCTTGATCTTGTTAGGCCGCATATTTTCTCCGGGTAGTTAGCCTGTTACGTTTAAGCACCTATCTTGCTAACCACTGCTCACGGAGAGGACGGCTTACCACAGACTACATTGCTCAGCAGGGAGGCTTACATGTAGGCGGCACGCAAGAGTCGAGGTTTCACGGATTAAGGCGTGTGCTACCCGAGTACTTTAGCAACCGTTAAGAGAAAACGTGCAAGACACGAGCATATAAAATCGATATAAAGCACATGCAATTTGCGAAAACAACCCGGCAAGATCGCATGCTTAAGTAGTTTGTCCCGCTAGCCGTGCCCCCCACGATACCCCGGTCAAGAACACATCGGCTTGGAAAAAGCACGGTTTGCATCATCAGACAAAAACTTCTCAAGACACTCGACTTTTAGGGATAAAACCAAACATACTGAAGAAGTCAGCGAAAACACAAAAGGCGCATGAAAAAACCAACGAAAGCATGAACCGCGAAGGTATCCACTTGTAGATACGAATAGATAATTGAAACATATGACTTAGCTTGATTCGTGGACGATTCGTTGATGAAGTCGCGCCGAGTCCGAGTTCTTGGTTGAAAAAGAACTCGGTTGGTCATCATAGTCCGGGTTCGTGTCGAAAAAAAAACCCTGTTGGTTGCCGAAGTCTGGGTTCTTGTCGAAAAAAGAACCCTGCTCGGATAGGAAAAGAACCCTGGCGACACTTCCTACGAGTCGCAGGGTTGATCTTGGCCTGGCCTCCTGGATGACAGAGGTCACGATCCTTACTGAAGTACCCTGGTAGATGCTGGAGATGATCATCAGACCGCCAAGTAGTCTTGTACGACGACTATCTGCTTGGTCTTGATACTTGAGGGCAACGAGGCAGGAGTCATCGTTTGTCTGAGTCGAACTCGGCTTCTGCCTCCAGGTACTCCTCCGAGTTGGATACGATCCGAAGATCGTGTTGGAGTCGGAGACCCTTGACGATCTGCGCACGGTGACCCGCGCGGGTGGTGGCGGAGACGCCATTGTCTCGCCGCACAATTCGCGGCGTAGTCTGCGCGGGCGGCGGAGCTGACGCAATCGTCACGTCGCGCAGTTCATGCCGAAGCTTGCCGTCCTGGTTTGCAGTGCAAAGCCAGGAACCGAAGATGAAGGTCGCGCCTTCCTCGAACTTGACGTTGACGGAGGCGCTGAAGGATGCCATCGACTCTTTTATAAAAACCCGACGAGTAGAATCCCACGGACGGCGCCAAAGTGTCGGCGAATTATGCTGACAACGTTCTCGAGGGGGTGCCCCGAGAGAAGGGTTTAGGGAGAAGTCGTCGAGAATCTAGAGCCGAAGGTGACAAGAGACGATTTAGACAGGTTCGGGCCGCCGGAGCGTAATGCCCTACGTCCTGTATGATGTATCTTGTATTGATGAGATGTTGCAATGCCTGGCGGCGTTGCCCCATGGTCTAATCTAGGGACCCCTGCCCTCCTTTATATATCCCAGGGGGCGAGGTTTACATGGTAAGTCTCCTAGTCAGTTACAATTGAAGAGTCCTAGTAGGACAAGGTGTCCTAGTAGGAATCTAGCTTGATTAGGGAACCTGGGGTTTCTATACCCAACACCAGGTAAGTATGTACATACGTGTGCTTTCTCTGATGGTTTGATTGAGAGCGAGTTCGACTGTCCCTGAATTTTTCGCAACGGCAACTGAGCTCTCGATCTGCTGTTTGCTGCCAACTTAATTGCTGTTACGTTACGTGTGGCATTTTCTGCGATTCCCCGACGAAGAGGTACCTCAGCAGTAGTAAAAACGACAAGATCCAACAAGGGATATCTGCTTTTTCCTGCTGATGCGATGATATGCTTCCAATTTGCTATTGTCTCATGCATAAATTCACAACGCGTACGTCCATCATCATATCACATTGTAATTTAACTAACATTCCAATTAACATGTATTTTCCGGTCGTGTTGTGGTTTAACCTCTCATGCATGCTCAAAGTGTTGCAGTAGTTAACCTAGACAATAGGTCTCTTCCATCAATCGCTTCATCATTTATCTTTAATAGTTGTATAGCAGCCTTAAATTGTCTGTTGCCACGTCCCTGTACATAGATGCAAGACTAGCCAGCCATCACGACACGAGCAACATTCCATTGCTAGCTAATTGGCCGCATTATATTGCTCTCTCCAGCCCATACACGCTACGTACCCGTGGATGCTTCTCAGCCACGCCTTGTGTTCACATGCAACCAACTTCCCATCAATTTGCATAAGCTGCTGTCTGGCGCCGTATAATTTGTTGCCTCCTTAATTTATTTTTTTAATTTAGGCACGTGAAAAAATAATAAAGAACTCATCACCTAGGATTTTTTAATAGTATGTGAAATAAGCCACTGAATTTCTCTTCATAAAACCTAGGAATTACCAAAGTTTTTATTAATTCCATATAAAAGATAGAGAAACAAGAATTTATCATTTGTGCAGACTATTTTTCCTGCTATGAGCTAACTCACGGGTTTTGTGTATATGTTGGCGCTTTCTCTCCAAAAGATGATATCTTCTACTTCGCCTCTAGTAATAAAGACTGATCATCAAGTGCATAGTCTGTCCTTTTCCTACCCTATACCTCTGGAGGAACGTACGGTTATCTTTCTTCAGTGCACATGTTTGAGGCAGGAGGATATATCCAATGAACAATTATTTTACATGATTTTTTATGAATACTAGTTCATGCATGAACACATATTCACCAAGCACAATGTGATTCGAGGTGATGCTAAGGTGCCGAGGTGGGAATACTTATCGATGGATACTTTTCAGTTTCTAATAATATGCGTGTTCAAGCATTGATGATTTTTCCTCGATTTTTCCAACACTTCGAGCTTACCACAAATTGGCTATCATCTATTCTACATCAAATCGATATAATGCAATTCAAGAAAAAATGGCATAAAAAATTCCAGATTCACCTTTGAAGAGATTTTATAAAAAAAAAGAAAATAATATTTTCTCATCCTAATCTAGACTATGGTAATGGAGGTAGAAATGCATGAGAGAATTGAGGCCCTGTTTGGATTCAAGGCCAAATGTCAAATGGCTACCAATTTGCCTTTTTTGCCATTTGGATCCAAACATGTTGAGGAAATGGCAAATGAAAGGGCAAAAAAATTTTGGGCGCACATGGTGGCAATAGTGGGCAAAACTTCCTTGAGACTTGCGTGCGCGCGAGAGAGAAATGTGACATTGATTAGGGAGAAATGACTTTAGTCTGTAGTTTTGTCATTGGATCCAAACAACCCAAATGACAAAACTTTTGCCATCTTTTGTTGAGAGCAAAAGTTTTGCTAATAATGTCAACACCACCTGAGACATCATTAGAACCTAACATTTTAACGTAACTTTTTTTTGAGATAAATATTTTAACATAACCTTTTTTTAGATGAACATTTTAACGTAACTATTAGGAGATTTGGGGGATTACTTATTGGAATAATCAAAAGGCCCAGTTGGAGACATTTTTTAGGCCTCATTGTGCACATTTTGTGGAGAAGCCCATGTGGGAGGACTAGATATATTTGCCCAAGGCCCACCTCATATATTTGTCTCTATTTCCTCATTTACATTTATTTTCTTTGAATTGTTTCTCCAATTTTATAATTTGTGTTTTTCTTTTGAATCTTCTATCTAGTTTTTGAACGTTCATCTTTCACAAACACACACACACATATCTGGAGATAAAAATTCAATGACCTTGATGTTATGCTGTAATTCATAACACATTAGGGCCAATAAAGTTGGTGATGTGGTGGTTTGTCTAGAATATATTTCATGACTATAGAAAACAAAAGAACCAATGAAGAATGGAAAACAAAAATATTTTTATTTAGTGTAGTTTGTCTCATCCAAGTCTAAATATGAAGTTGTATTTTTTTCAAACAACCTGAAATTAAAATTACAAAGATGGAAAAAAATTGAAGGGCCGGCTTGTACAAGAGCCATATTAGAGCCGGCTTGCAACAAGAGTCGACATTGATACTCCTAATTATGAGTTGGTGTGGGTGACTTGTCCATGCTAGCTTCCATTGTACAAACACTTATAAAAGATGTCGATGACTAGTGCTCGTATTTTCTTAGATTTATTCCGGGATTTACCGACGCTATGCATTCGGTGGTAGGTGACATCCCCGTTGACAGCGAGGCGCCTGTGATGACTTCGTGAATCTCAAGATCTGTCGGCTCAGTCCTTCGGAGACGAGGTGCTCATAGGGTTAGGGTTTGCATACTGTGTTCATAGGGGTGAGTGTGCGTGCGTGTGAGTGTGTACGTTGTACTGTGTAATCTAAAAAAAATAACACAACATGCACTCTATAGGAAATAAAGAAAATATTAAGTTATGGAAAAGATTTTATGATGTAATGCGCATATAAATTTAAAACAAAATAATAATGCATGGGATTATGTGAACATTAATATTTTTCCTAATTATTGTAGGAATGAATTATTTGTTGTGGAATTCTTACATATATAGTATTGAGCCCAAGGGAGGAAGCAAAGAAAACTGGTTTCCCTATTCCACACCTAGTGCTACTGTTCTGGATTAAATTTATGCCAAGATACATTGTTGATCGGTAGCAAAACATTCTATTTGCTATCTTATGGATTAGTGACAGTGATCAATATTTTTTTTTTAATTTACATCCATCCACATGCATTTTTGTTTTGCATTAGGAAGGCCAACGCAGGGTTTCCCGTTGCCAGCGCCGGGGCTCGAACCTGGACCGCCGACATTGTAAAGTTTATGACAAAGCTATAAAATTTCAATATCCTCCGACACTGGAGGTGCCTTTATACCCGCCTGCATCTTATTTTATGAAACAGGGGGAAGAATCCCCTAGTGATCCCATTTTTTATTATTTAAGGAAAATTTTGTACACTAAAAATAAAATCTGTAGGGACAAAGAAGGAAAAGAAAACTAAGCAAAAGTAGAAAAAGGACAAAAAAAAAATAAGTGAGAGACCCAACCAATCCTTAAACGTAACCATAGTTGACCAAGTCTCTTAGCCTTAAGAATGGTTAATTCAGTCCCTGCTTGAAAGAGGCCACTGACCTTGACAACAAGGGTCTCTGGTTGTAAAAAATAATTACCAAATTAGTCACTAGAGTAACTATTACTACTTGATAGATAGACATTCAGATTATTTCTTCTTCTCCCTCCTTTTTTTTTTGCGGGTTTCTTCTGCCATCTTCTAGCATAGTACTATCCTACCAATCCATGGAGTTTCGCATCAGGATGTTCTTAACAAGGGATGACGAGGGATTCTGGTTGTAAAAAAAACAGAGCAGAGTAACTATTTCTTGATAGACATTCAAATGCTTTTTTCCCTCTATTTTTAGTTTATTTTTTATCGATCAACTTCTCTTTATTTTTTAGGTTGATTCATGTGTTGTGGGATGTACTGATTATTGATGTTTAATGTAATTATTTCCCTTGGGAAAAATAGTGGCTTTTGTATTGCTTTGGTTGTGAGTACTGTGAGAAATTCGCATCTTTAATGCAACCGTCTTATCTTGTTTTTTTTTTTTTGTAAATGTCACCGTGATAATTTATAAGCGCCTCCTCGGTCGATTGATCAAACTCAATCACCGTGATCAAGTCATGGTTTTATGCACTGAATTAGATAAAGCTGTTAAGACTGTAAAAAAACTGCAGATACGAAGCATCGAATGAAACACATGGAGTAGCAATTATATATATAAAAAGGGAGGTGTATGTATGATAAGGCAGACTCGGTCTCCTCCAAAGGGAAACAGAGGAGCAAGCAGGGGATGGGATCCGACGAGAACACAAGAACGAGGAGTAGGACTCCTCCTGACCTGATGATCTCTCACATGAACCTAGGACGACGACGTACGTACACACTAGCATGCAAAGCGTACAACAGCTAGCGTGTACACGACGACGCCGGAGAGACTTTATTCATCAAAAAAGCAAACGACGGTGGTGTAGTACGTGGAGGCAGGCAGGCAGGCTCCGGCGGTCGTCTAGCGGACCCTGTTGCATCAAGGAACAAGAAGTAATTTAATTTACTGATTTAATAGTAGAGAATTGTTTGTTGAAGCAAGCAAGGAAGGAAAGGGAATGAAAGTAGTAGGTACTTGGAGCAGTCGACGGAGGGGCTGATGGTGTATGGGATGCTGACGCCGCACTTGGAAGGGATGCTGGCGGCGTTGCCGAGCTTGAGGCCGCTGATGCCGGCGGCGGCGGACTTGAGGCAGCTGCAGGCGGCGCGCCTGTCGGCGGTGGTGGAGGCGGCGGAGTTGAGGCGCTTGACGCCGCTGCAGCACCCGGCGGAGGGCGCAGAGCCCATGCCGCGGGCGTAGCTCAGGCACGGCGCGATGGCCGAGTTCACCTGACCACACGTCACGGCGGCCTCCGATACCGACGCGGCGGCGGCCAGGACCACCGCGGCAACGACGGCGAGCACAACCACCTGCTGCTGAGACTGAGAGCGAGCCATTGCTACTAGCTGAGCTGAGTGACTAATTGGGAACAACGACGGCCAGGTGATGGATTATTTGCTATTGCTGGTGAGGAGGTAGTGCAAGGGATTGCTAGCTGGTCTTTAAATAGGCTCTCGATCGCCTCATTTCTCCATCTGTATGGACCGATGCATGTCGTGTAGTACTCCTAGTGATGACTGACGAGGAGCAGACGATGGATGATACATGGGTGGGGCCGACGATCGACACGCATGGACGACATGGGTGATGATCGAGCAGCAGTGTGGTTAATTTCAGAGTCGGTCGTCGGTGGATCCATGTCCTTTTCGATTGATCCCTCCACCGGCCGGGGTGGATGGGAGTTATGAGACCAGCAGCAGGTAGTTGGGTGTTGCCGAGCAGCGATGCATGCATGGATCATCGTCATCGATCCATCATCCATGCTTAATAGCTGAGGGGTGAATTAATTTGATTAGCAGCTAGCAGCCGCCTAACAAGACTGAGGAGGCAGGGACAGATCATTTGCTGCAGCTGGAGGTTGCATTCAGCGTTTCCATCTCTGTGTGGTTAATTATTAGTGAGTTTGTTTGGAGGTAGCAGATCTGTGTTCTTATCACACAATTAAACATGCACGCTATCAATTCGTGGATCCTTCCCGTAGCTAGCATCACATAATTAAGTCCCTATATCTTTCGGTGGATCGATCAAAGTCCAGAGACAAGGATCATCCACATCGTCCATCCCTTGATGAGTTGGTGTATATGCCGACGCTGGCATCGATCAATGCATGATATATAGATGCATCTACATACAACGTATTCGATCGCACATATATGCATATACGTCGTATCTGGTATCTCCACAAAAAGAGGGGCCTCTGATACGACATGGCCGCACTTGCTCGTACGTGCTGCATACATCGTATCGTACGCAACGCACATCCTGGTCCATGCTACATCCTGCACATCACAACGCAGAACGCACAAGCCGCTAGTACGTTGCTCCACTCCGGATCCATGTGTGCTTGGCGGATGCATGCATCCCTGTGTCCTCTCACAGAGTCACAGTCGTGAAGCTCTTGGAGCCACGTGGCTTTTCCACGCAAGTTAGTTTAGCTATTGGAAAGGAGTTGATTGAAGTGGATAGAGATAAATTAAACTAACATCCAGTCCAATCCTTCGGTCGTCCAATCAATTGCTTTCCAAACAAAGCCCTAGGTTAATGGATTTAGTAAACTGCTTTCTTATAAGGGCGTCCCCATCGGTGGGTGAAATAGCCAGCTGACCGTGTATTTCAGCCTATGTGGCAGTGAGAGAAGAAGGTGAGAGAGAGTAGCTGACTACTTCTTCGGCGCTAGACTCGCACAGAAAAAGAGACATGCATCGAACAGCTGAGAGAGAAGATATGGGCCTACAGAGAAGAGAAGGGGAAACATTAATGAAACAAGGAAGACGATATGATTTGTTTCCTTAGTAAAAAAACACAGAGAATCCCTTCATCTAAAAATTGTTCTTTGTAGTCGGTCCATTGCCATTGTGCTAAAGGGTGCAGGCACCTCATAACATGTCTAGACATTGAAGAATATTATGGTAAAAATTTAAAATGATAAAGAGTTGTAAATTTTTTTCCTGTCTGCAGCCGTGCACAGGAGCTTCAACATAGCTCCCACCCCTGAGTACACAATTTCATTTTATAGGTAAATGTCCGGGTTGGGTTTCATGGTGATGTAATTCCTCTTACATCTCATGAAACCATCTCGTCTTTCTCGTCAAATGACCTCGCCAAGTCATGAAAAGGATCCGATGTGGCATATGATTTAATTCTCAAGAAACTCTTGATGAGAAACCCCTCGTTGAGATCATAGTACATTCGGTCACATAATCTCTCTTGTCAATAATTTTTCTAGTGTATTGTTCAAAGTACATTCAGTCACATAATCTCTCTTGTCAATAAAGAATGAAGACCGTCTTTTCCCTACGAGCTAACTCTTCAAGAAGGGATACCACACTCTTTGCTGACATCATCTCTCTTGCAGGTAAGGAAATGATGAGTGACTCTCTATGAGCTACTTAGACCGAGGAGGGGGTCTTCTACTTCTAGACTTAGTTTACAACAAAGGTTTTTTTTTTTTGACAATGAGAGAAGATCTTAATGAAACATGTAAGACCTAGGGTCTCGTTTATTATTTCAAGGCCATTGTAAGTTTTCACATCTTAGAAATATGTTATTGGTGTCGATGACTAGCGGGGCAACCTCAATCACTGACAATAATAGCATATTTTATTTTTTTTTTCTCAGCATCCCTCCCTCTAAATTACATGGAGTACGGCTGCATGGATCTTGTTCATACGCATGTACCTGCCAGCTTCTGCTTGTACTACGCATCCAACAAGAGGGTGCATTTTTCTGGGTGATCGATCCACCGTTGGTGTGCTGCACCAGGGGGCCGGAGTGCCAACCATTAATGCGTGGCTGGTGAGACTCGTCATTGCGATGCGTACCTACTGGCATGACTCATGAGGGTGTGTTTAGATTGGGGAAGATTCCCCGAAAAAACACTGTAGACCCGAAAAAACACTGTAGATGAATAGTGTTCTGTGAGTGGTAGGAATGAGATGAATAGGGAAAAGTTAGATGAATAGTATTTTTTTTAGAATCTTCATGTATCTAAACGCACCCTCAGTAGTCCAGGAGTATGCACAGGTAGACTGATACACCAGGAATCGGCGAGTCACTTTTGTTTCTTCCATTTTTGTGGCAACTGCCTCCTTGTTGGCGTGTTGCTCTCTTCTAGTACAACAGAAAGATGGCAGATGCTCATTCTATCCTTATTTAGGTGCGTTTAGTTCGCAAAATTTTTCAAAAAAACACTATTTATTTAACTTTTTCATATTCATCTCATCTCTTCCACTCACAGAACACTAATCATCTACAATGTTTTTTTGTGAACAGTGTGTTTTCAGAGAATCTTTGGGTGAACTAAACACACCTTAGCTTTCTTATTTATTTATTTTGCTACGACGGCTATTTTTCTTCCTTTTCTAAAAGCTTAAGCAAGTGTCATAAAAAACCTTAGGCAAGTGAGAAGACGTGGCTTGCAGGTGGAAGGATTTTGTAACACCTCATCCTCCCTCCTACATCTCATATCATTGCACAATGTCATCGATTTTTTTTAGAAATGCACAATGTCATCAACTAAACTCATCATCCCAAATAATAAAGGCCGGTTCACCACCCGCCAGACCCATTTCAGCCCAACAAAAGCCTGCATGCAATTTCAAGTCTGAAATGATATATCACACATCATGCATCAATTATTACCTATGAAAAAAAAAAGTTTGTATTGAGAGTGGTTGTTTTCATTCATCAAACGATGGCACTTTAGATAACGTGGTACCCTTTGAAAGAAGTTGGCAGGAGCTCTGCCTTAGAAAAACAACGAAATGAAACGAGAATGACCTTGTTGAGATGCACGATCGATCGATCATATATAGTAGTATTACTCAAGTACTCAATTGAAAGCACATACATCATGCCTGTGTATATGTGGATCGGACAGTACAACTGTTTTATTCATTCAGGGGGGCTAACTGAACAAGGCAGCATATATGGTGGTGTGGTACTAGCGAGCATGAAAACTGAAACAACCCCTGCCAGCAAGCATCAACAAGGATTTCTAGCTGCTGGTGCACCGTGCACGAGCACGACGACAGAGCCACGTGGTGCTATACGTGCGCATGTAATAATTAATAAAAGAAAGAAGTAAATAATCAAACGAGCGATCACTGGACATATGCCTGCTGCCTTCTTCATTCTCAGTTAATCCTGCATATATAAGCAGGCAATAAATTAATGTGGTTAATACTACTAACGACAAGGAAGGAAAAACATTGTTAGTAATAATCTGAATGATTAATGAGTTACTTGGAGCAGTCGACGTTGGGGCTGATGGGGACGCCAACGTTGACGCCGCACTGGCTGGGGATGTTGGCGGCGTTGCCCATGCTTCGGCCGAACCTGCCGGTCATGCTCTTGAGGCAGCTGCACGCCGCCTGCCGGTCCGCCGCCGACGACGCCCTGCTGCTCAGCGACCTCACCCCGTTGCAGCACGCCGGCGATGGCGACGCCGCGTTCCCCATGGCGTACCCGAGGCACGGCATCACCGCCGACGTCACCTCGCTGCAGCTCACCGCCGCCGAAGCCGTCTCCGCCGCCACCACCACCAGCAGCACTACCACGGCGACCACAGCAACAACATCTCGCCCGAGGCGAGCCATTATAATTACTATGTTGCACGAACTCACGCTGATCTAGCTAGCTACAAGTGTGACTGCTGAGGAAAAGCTAGATTGGCTTGGGATTGTTTGATGAGCTTGCTTGAATTGTGTGATGGGTAGTAGGGAGAGGGGGTGTATAAATAGGAGGTGAATTTGGAGAGCGGTGACACGGTTCTTCAGCATACATGTGCACGTGTTAGCTCTATCTCATGACTACTACTGCAGTGCAGTGCAGTGCAACGCACCGGTGGTTGAGCACCAACCAATAATTCATAAGGACTGACCGTGGTACACACAGGACGAGATGAATGCATGCACGTGATCCTGCCTCGATCGTTTGCATTCGATCGGACCAGCTTTTGCACGGCCCCTCATGATGACTAACCTTCATTCATATGATTGTGCATATATACACGTACGACACGCAAGCCTCTTCTGCGACGACACGACGACGTATGGTTACCCGACACGAATGCTACATACGACGACTTATGGTTACCTGATACGAATGCACTTGTACGAATTAGAGCTCACTAATAAGGTCGGAGTACACAGTACGTTCTCCTAATTACCGTAGCTAGGACTGTGAAGATCAGCACGACTAATTAATATACTAAGCAACTACTACCACGCTACTGCTGGACGTGCCGATAATCCAGCATGCCTAACCAATTAGTAACTGCCTTTACATAGGAGTATGTTGATCGGATCTACACTACTGGTGCTAGCTAGCCAGAATGGCACTCGTTGGTAAAGCAGAGCAAAAGCATCCAATTAATAAGTTCGCCCTTACATTAGCTTTTGCATTCAATGTGTGCAACATGCCTTTGTCATCTTGATAGCCAGCAAAATTTGGTGAGGTAGTTGCCAGACATAGGCCAACCGCATTCAAACAGATGCACCTAGAGGTGAACACTGCCGCCATTCACTGCGTGGTTAGTTTTTTCTTTTTCATGTATTCCCAGAATGACACTAGATTTGGCAATGAGTTTGAGGTGATGAAACGAAACACTGGCTGCCCCATCATTGTATAGTTCATTCCATGGTATTACCTCCATCCCAATTTATAAGTCGTTTGATTTTTTTTACCCCAACTTTGATCACTTGTTTTATTTAAAAAAAAAGACATGCAAATATAGTAATTTAAGTTATTCTTGAAGAATATTCATTAATAAACCGAGTCATAACAAAAAACTTGATATTTCGTATAATTTTTTGAATAAGACGAATGGTCAAAGTTGGAGCCAAAAAAGTCAAACGACTTATAAATTGGGACGGAGGGAGTACGTTTTATAGGTTTATCATAACACTAAAGTGCTACATGGCATTGTGCAACAAAGCGCTCTGGAGTTCCATTCGATATTTAGCATGGGGGATGCCGGATGCCATCCTTTTGTTTTAACAGCCTTGACATCTTGTTAAATAAGAACAAAACTTCCACTTAGGCCTCGTTCGCTGGGCTGGACTGTTGCTGCGCTGCAGCTGCCAGCCGAACGAGCTCTTGCAATGCCCTGCCCCCTGGGAACGACAAGGAAGACGTGAAGGTAGCGACTCTACGTCGGGGTGATCTAAGCAGTTATATTCATCCATTTGGCAGAATTTTTAACCCGAAGGTAACATTTGAAAGGCGTAGAATAAATGTTTTTATTGGCACAACCGCACGACAATAGAGATAGAAAATGAGAAACATCCATTTTCCATCACTGAACTTCTGCTAGCAGAGAGCAGAGGACGAAGAATTCTTCTTTGGTAGTCTGAGATGGGCCCAAAGTTTAGAGTCTGACGATAGAGCGGCCTCAGTTGTACCTGGTCTGACCAATTTATGGGCTTGCAATGGTTTTGCTGCTTACCACTTTCTCCTAATGGGCCTTTCCTTGACAAAGAATTAAATTGGCCCGAAAAAATTAATTCAGGAAAATTAGCTTCACCGAGTACATGGATTTTGACATAGAGATCAGTAAGTATACAAGGTTCATGAGAATCATTAATTCAGGTAGCAGTCTAGAATACCTGTACGAAGGACTAGAATAGTTGATTGAAATGTAGTATCAATTATACGCATGGTCCTTGGGTCTCTTAATTCCATTCTCAGTGAGTAAATTAATTGATTAATCCTCAATCATAACAATACATATAAACTGCAACCACAACGAAGGTAGCTACAGGCATGGATATATTCATGCATCTTTTATTACTAGTTCATTCATTCTCCGATATGATGCTCATCGACCATCTCCTTACTGCACCCTGCAAATATTGGCCAAGAGGAACACGAATCATACATATGTATTAAAGTACTATATATATACAATTAGCAGTAAAGGAGAAGGAAATTAGTAATTACTTGGAGCAGTCTGTGGAGCCGCTGATGGGGTAAGGGATGTGGACGCCGCACTTGCTGGGGATGCCGGCGACGAGGTCGGGCTTGAGCCCATGCATGACGCTGGTGGCCTGCTTGAGGCACTTGCAGGTGGCCTGCCGATCCGCCGTGTTGTGTGCGGCGTCGTTGAGGCTCTTGACGCCGGAGCAGCAGGCCGGCGGCGGGGAGGTGCCCTGCTGGCCCATGGCGTAGCTGATGCAGGGGCTCACCCACCCCACCACCTGCCCGCACGACACGCCGCCGTTCACCACCGTCGTCGTCGTCATCAGGAAGCAGAGCGCCACCACCATCAGGACGGTTACCTGCTGATGAGCCTGACCTGCAGGGCGAGCCATATGGCCTCAGGTCTCTCGATCGATTAGTTACTAGGCAGTTTTGATGTGCTGCGAGTGAGGTCACAGACTCAGATGTGAGGGCAACCGGCTAGTATGTGGTAGGGTTTATATAGAGAAGGAGCGAGGGAAAGGCCGGCCTTTTCGATCGTTTCTTCCTGAAATTTCGTCGGAAAGAAACAAGTAACCTTACTTAGCAGCAGTTAGCTTGCGGATTGTTAGAGAGCGTTTCATAACTCTCTGAAAACAGGGAGGACCTCTGCCGTGGATCAAGGATGGACTCAGTTTCAATTCAGTGGGCGGAGCGCAGGCACAAGACCTGGGGATGGCAGTTTTTGATGAACTCACTCATCACATTTCATTTACTGATCAACATATCTACCTGATTCATCCACAAGTTAACACATATTGATAATGCCTGTTTGGTGCGTGACTCCCATTTCAGAACCTAGGCATGCATGGCGACAAACATGGCTTCAATTCTTGGTACCAGCACAGCAGCTCAACCACACAAGCATATCTGCATGCATCAACAAGTTTAGTCCGTATCAACATAGCTTTCGGCGTTTGTTCCCAAAACACACCATTCTGTTACACTCGCTCGATTGTGTTCAATATCTCTTGTTGTGTACACTAGTACAATGCAAAACCCATTTCACAGAGCAAACGGAGCACATTTTTACACGGACAGGGACAGACTGTGACACTCTCAGGTGCACATGTGCAGTAGCCGGTAGACCTGCAGGATTCTGTTGCAGTTTTCTAGCTGCTCAACAGCCTAATACGAACTTTATTTGCACTGTATTTCTTTCACAGAATAGATCATCAGCTAGTGTATACGGTTCTAACCGAACATGTAGTTTCACTGTTCAGTGAAAATTACGGGCCTTTAATCACCTTACATCGAAGGCCTAGTACTACAAGTGGCAGCATACATATGGCATTGCTGCAATGGATATAATCACAAATCCATCATGTGCATTGTCGAAGATTCGAAGATGAAGTTTCTGTACAAGGCAAAACCGCAACCAAGAGCACACTGCCAATTTTACGGCCCAAATTTGTACCATTACGAGATATGCCAATCAACAACCAAACAAATCTGTGGATAAATCGGCTGATTTGTACTGTGTTTTTTTTTTCTCCAGGGGACTGATTATTACACTGACTATAGTGGACCCACGGCCCATCAGCCCAAAGTTGGGCAAGCCCATGCTATCACACACTCCGGCCACCGTCCTCAGCCTTCGCCGCCTTCCCCGCCGGAGGACCGGCGCCGCCGCCGGCCACCAACTTCACGCGCTCCTCGCCAAGCTCGGTCTCCTCCTCCACCCCGCTTTCCTCCCCGCCCTCCTCTCTCGCCTCCCGGCCACCTCCCCGTCGTCCCTCTCTCTCCTCCTCGCTGCACCTCCGTGCGTCCTCTCCCCGTCCCTCTTCTGCCCCGTGATCGTCTCCTTCTCCTCTTCTCCCATCCCGTCCTCCTCGCTGCTCCTCTTCAACCACGTCTCCTCCCTTTCCCTCCCGACTCCACTCCCCGCCTTCCCTGCCCTTCTCAAATCATGCGCTCGCGCTTTCAGGCTCAGCGCTCGCGCCGGCACAGCCGCAGTTTTTGCCGCCAACGGCTGCGAGCTGCACTGCCGCCTATTCAAGCTGGGATGCGAGCAAGACCGCTACGTGCAAAACGGCCTCGTGTCATTGTATGGAAAGTTCGGGTGGTTCGGGGACGCGCGGAGGGTGTTCGACCAAATGCCAGTCAAGAATGCCGTCTCTTGGAACGCTCTTGCCGGGGCACATAGCGTTGCTGGGGACTTGCAGGGTGCAGATGCTGTCTCTCAGACGGCTCTGGCAAGGAACATATCGTGGTGGAACACAGAGATCATGAGAAACGTGAGGCTTCAGGATATGGCTGAGGCAGCGAGGATCTTCAGGGAGATGCCTGAGAGGGATGCTGTGTCCTGGAGCTCCATGATTGGTGCCTATGCAAAGCTCGGGATATATGATCGAGCGTTAGATGTTTTTCAAGAGATGCAGGAGAATGGCATTGAGCTGACAGAGCTGGCAGTTGTGTCAGCGCTTGGGGCTTGTGCAGAGACGGGAGAGCTAGAGCTAGGGAGGATAATCCACAACTACCTTGCAAGCAAGGGCATTGCTGCTGATGGTTATATTGGCAACACACTGGTCGATATGTATGCGAAATGTGGTAGGCTAGAGCTTGCCAGGAAGGTCTTCGACAGCATGTCAATCAGGGATGTTACATGCTGGAATGCAATGATCATTGGGCTGTCCATCCATGGCCAATCACGTGATGCCCTTAAGTTGTTTGATTCTATGAAGACCGAGCCTGATCATGTCACGTTTTTGGGTGTCTTGACTGCTTGCAGCCATGGTGGCCTAGTGAACGAGGGGAGAACATATTTTAACAGCATGATTGAAGACTACAAAATTCTGCCTAGTATGAAGCACTATGGTTGTATGATAGATATGCTCTGCTGCTATGGTGAAGTTCATGAAGCTTACCAAATGATCAAGGACATGCCAATCAGTAATTTGAATTCTGTGCTGTGGAAGATGGTTATGGCTGCATGTAGAGTGCATGGGCACTTTGACCTTGCTAGCAAAGCTTTTCACGAACTGCATCAGTTGATGCCAATGGATGATGGGGATGTTATCACAGTATCAAATGCTTATGCACAAGCAGAACGGTGGGATCATGTTGAACATCTGAGAACAAAGGTCATTCAATGCAGTGCATCAAAGCATGCTGCACACAGTCAGGTTCATGCTGCCACAAACTACATGGAGCAGTGATACGATTGAACTGTTGGAGCTCACTTGGGTTTTATCACTGAAGGACCGTGGCTCCATTGGATGCACTGGTGGTAATTTTCCATTCCTCACTCAACTTTACTGCACATCCAAATGTTATTTTATATGTTCTTCAATATTACTTTTTATTGTCAAGTGCAAATCAACGAATCTGAATCCTATCATATTTAAAACATGTAATTCCAAGCTACATATTCTTGCTGACGGTAAATAAAAGAATTACATGTATCATACTTGATAAATGAGCATCGTAGTGAGTTTTCGTATGTAATTTAGGGAACGCGAGGGCTGTATTTCAGGTTATGGACAGGTTATAATTGACCCGCAAGGGTGAGTGACTGAAAAAAACCATGTTGTGTGTTAAAAGGGTAAATGTCATAATTTTGTGAAAAAAAGTGGGTGGCTACCCATAGAAATTTCAGTAAAAACCATGTTTTGGAATATTTTCAGATATCTTGTTAAACACTATTGTGATGCAAATATTGCTTATCATGTATCCTACTTTCCGTATCAGCATATCTTATATGATTTTTGTAATACAAGGAGGACAATATTTCTTTTCCTTGCGAAAATAATCAAGCGATTGTATCTGGTATGGGTTATTGTCATGGGAGGTGCAATTTTTTCCTCGCATATGTCATGGGATGGAGAAGATATTGTGTATCCCATTTCACCCCTACTGATGGCCAATAATTCAGTTTATTTATTACCATACGGGACGTTACACACTATAGCAAACAAGTCACAATTATTCTCACAAAATATTGTACCTATAGATTGAGGTCACACTAAGCCTGGGTAGTATAATTCAATATGCTCAATTATACACTCTTTTTTTGGTGGACCCCATGGATGGGAGTATGGGACATACAGATGTTACATCTGTAATAGATTCTGTACCGCAATTATTGCAGTCAATGTTTATAAAACTTGCGATTAGGTTAACTTGCTCTTTGGTGGGTCCCTCAGGAGCAGTAGGGCCAGAGTAAGAAGATGTGGACTAACTTGTGTACGGTTGCTCATTTGGTTTACATTCTCAATTACTTAGAAAGAGATAGGAATGAGCCAAGTACATTTGCTCAAGTTCTGTCCTATATTGCCTTTCGACGGTACGAATAGTCAAATCCCTGTTCTATTTAGGGAAAGGGTCAACTGCTTAGTTTTGCCTCTTCCATTTCTTGAAGGTTGATGGTTAAGGGTCCCTGGTTTTAAACGACCACTTGGGGCCACTAGTCGAAATGAACGATGAGGCCTTATGTTTGTTATCTAGGCAAACTTTGGGATTCACCTTTCTCCTGGGGTCAGTTTTCTCTAATGGCAATTGCACCAATATCGCATAATAAAGCATTTATATTGCAGTATTGACTTTGTGCTACATCTGTCACAGCATTCTCCTCTACTGGATAACACTTCTGATCTCGG
The DNA here is from genome assembly GCA_015342445.1 of Digitaria exilis. Classification (NCBI taxonomy): domain Eukaryota; kingdom Viridiplantae; phylum Streptophyta; class Magnoliopsida; order Poales; family Poaceae; genus Digitaria; species Digitaria exilis. The sequence continues at coordinate 156,572 of JACEFO010001764.1, read as the reverse complement.
ATTGGATCTTTCTGAATTATTGAGGGACATGTTTTTTGTTGGGCACTACTAGTGGTGGCAGCCATTAGTCACTCTCATACTGGGACCCAAATTCATTTAGTTTTGCCTGGGTACTAACTATTAAGCAAACTTTGAAGTTGTGGTTTGCAGCTAACCAATTGAACTTTTGTCCAAGAGCCACGAGAGCTCAAAAGCTTTGTCTATAGTGTGATAGTGTCTGCCACATAAGCACATAATGATCATAGCATACATAATTCAGCAAAATAATTGTACTACATTGATAGGGGGAGTACAGATGCTAGTACCATCGTATATACTAGGAGCAGTTAGTATGCATGTATGATCTTGACATGCTGCAAACAATAGCCATATCCTCTGCTGTGTAAGAAAGGCTACGATTGTTTTCAGAGAAGAAACATGTGGCCTGGCTTATAACCTTACACGTAGTCCATTTGAAAATGATTGTTCATTACTAGCTTGGGCTACGATCATAGGAAAACCATCTTCAGGTTTGAACTGGTGGTGCTGGCGGTACTAGCTTAGTACTACCCCACAAGGGTGTTGGCATGAAAATGACACGAGGAATCTTGCACCCTGAAAAAAAGAGAGGAAGGAAATTAGTCACTTTCCTGAATATATGCCGTGATTTTCAACCTAGGATCAGCAGTGCCACAATTAACTGGAGTTAAATTATGCGTAAATGGTACATACATGGAAAGAAATTAGAAAAAAAAAATCATGATACTTGTGCATTAATTGGACTGACTGGGGGGAGCTTAAACTATATTCATCACTGGGGAAAACATTCTTTATTCCAGCATTTTCGTTAGAAGACACTATGCCAGTTTTTATTTAACATCAAGATTATTAGAAGCATTAAACTTAACTGCACAAGTATAGCTATTTCTTCTTAAAAATAATAAGTAGAAGAGTAGAATGAATACGCTAGAGCTTCCTACAGAACAAGCAAAGTCAACTAGGATCATGTGCGCATATTATTGAAAAAGGAACTTGCATTTCTTAAAGAGTTTTCAGAATGCGACATACGCATTTTGTTAGTTGGATGGGTTTGTCTTCCTAAATCCCAATTAAGCTCCCCTACCTTCCCCTACATATTTCAACTCTGAAGCACCTGCATCATCCCCTCTGAAGGAAAGCAGACAGCCTGCACAAGAACACCCGAATAGCTGCAGCTCTCGCAACTCTGCTCCTAGTCCATCTTGTGCTAAATATTTTCCACACAAATTCGTGCAGAGCGCAGAAGATTCTACCACAGAAAGAAGATGCTTCCGAGGCATAGGTTCTTCAAGTTCAGAGCTTTCTTGTAACTGCAAATGAACGAGCAGTTAAGATATCATCAGCTCACCCAGTTCAGACGCGAGGAACAAAAATCTTTTTGCTCTCTCTGCTTGCAGATAGCAAGTCTAGTTTGTTTCTACACATAGTCCTCTCACCACATCTCTCTCATCAATCTGCTAGCTCGCCTTATTCCAGGCAAGGTGACAACAGGGGGAGGAGAGGTCGATTTTTTGGGTACATATTCTCTGCACCAGTAATTTTCCATCCAGCGTTTATTCCTCCAAGGAATTCTAACTTCCTCTGCATACTTCTCATCAAGTGTTGTGTCGTCTTGTCACAGATCGCAATCAACAGGGGCCGCATGTGTAATTGGTGCTGTAGTTGCATGCGCGAAAAATTGAGGTGATCCATCGTAAGTCAGAATAAGAGTTTGTTGCACTTAATCTGCAAAGCACTTTAATTTGGAGGGAGGCATCCTGTTCCATCACTCAATCATTCTCTCCGGCCGTCTGCCACGACCCTTATTGTGGTGTGCGTGTCGCTGCCACATATAAGCGGCGTCAGATGAGTGCACGGTCCTGCTGCCTCGGTGCCGCGCACCACGCGCACGAGAGCCAGAGGACAGCCTCCTCCTCTTCCTCCGGGTCCTGGCAGTCCATGGCTCCCTGCTGGATCGTCATCGACTGCTCCAACCTCAGCTGGCTCCTCTTCCGCGTCTTCACCTACGACGACACCCACAGCTTCACCAACAAGCCCGTCCTCTAGCACACGCCTCTTCGTTTGTGGTCTATCGATTTTCTTCCAGAAGCTAGCAACTGGCAATAGCAACCCTCTTCTCTTCGTTGGTGCAACCAACTGCCAAGCCCGGCTCGAGAACATGTCCGGACCTCGACGGTGCGGCGGCCGGCGGCCGCCGGCGGTGGTGGGGGACAACGGAAACGGATACGTCGAGACCGACCCCACGGGTCGCTATGGCCGGGTATGTACTACTGTTTCTCTTCATTCCCATTGGCAAACAAGAAAAGTTCTTGATTTCTTGCTCTTAATCTGGAGGATCAATATCAACCACATATGCTTGAATGAACAGCCTGACATTTTAGTAAGATGGTAACTACTACGAATTGATCATTAGAACAAGACAAGGTCCCCACGAATTGCCTAATTTCCGATCGCTGTCTTAACTATCTATAATATTTTCTTTTCTTTTTTTTTTTAATTTGTGTTAGTCGAGATCGAGTACTTCCAACACATGTGAAGAGCAAACCTTATTAGTTCATTAAGGCTACATGTTCTTTTTAATCACTTTTAAGGATATAGATTCCATTGTGATGTGCACATTGGAGCTACCTGTAAAATAGGACACAATTATTGTGCCCTTTTCTTTTCCTTCCATATGCCCATTTGGCTTTTGCTACGATGCTAATCTTGTTTTCTTTCCATATAGTTCATTGTCTAGACTGATTTTTTTTAATTATTATCCTTTCCCCAAAAAAATAACTACCACTGATTTTCCCCTGCTGTCTTGTTTTTATGCATAGTAATAAGCGAATCAACTTACATGAAATCCTGCCTATATACTTTTAGTTGATTACCAATACCCATATCTAGCACTGCACTGCATAGTGATGTAACATGTTTACGATAAACTAAATTTGCAACACCTGAAAGGTGGAAGCATCAAGATATTCATGGCCGTAATAATTTTGAGAAACACATCAAGATCAGGGCTCGAAAGTACTAGTTAATTAATCGGTTGCTCAGGTGGATTTACAGATGGCATCTCCTGATCATGTGAACAGTAGTAAACACTTGTTGCACAGAAAGATAATACCAATATTCTATCCACTTGGTCAACTGGTGGATCATTGGTCATTTGAGATGGTGATAGAGTTTTGATTCTGACTTCTGGTCCAATTAGAAAAGAGTAGAGCTTGTTCCAATAGTCAGAGTTGGTGTTTGATTGGTATTTGGACTTTCTCAAGTTGGATTCACTTGATTGCTGAGACCTGAGATGTTTGTTTGCCCATCTGTCAATATGCCAATAATAAGATGCTTTGAAAGCTTCAAAAGGATATCTGTTGCCAAGTCATATCTAATAGATATGGACATTTGGAGGTGGATCATCTACTTTTTCCTCTAGTCACTTTTCTCCATCCTGTCAGTAGATTTCTACAGGGATTCAACTGTAATAAATTTAACTTTACAATTTTTATGAGTTCAAAAGCATGCAAAAAAAAACTACAAACAATTTCAAATAATTGATTTTGTGTGTTGATCTGATGATGGGATGCATTTGCAAATTATGGATGCAGTTCGATGAGCTCCTTGGCAAGGGAGCAATGAAGTCGGTGTACCGTGGGTTCGACGAGGAGCGTGGCGTGGAGGTGGCGTGGAACCAGGCGAGCCTCTCGGACGTGCTCCGGAGCCCCGACGCGGTGCAGCGCATGTACTCGGAGGTGCAGCTGCTGAGCACGCTCCGGCACGACGCCATCATCGGCTTCCACTCCTCCTGGGTCGACGTGCACCGCCGCACCTTCAACTTCATCACCGAGCTCTTCTCCTCCGGCACGCTCCGCTCCTACCGCCTCCGCTACCCACGTGTCAGCCTCCGCGCCATCAAGTCGTGGGCCCGCCAGATCCTCGGCGGCCTCGAATACCTCCACGGCCACGACCCTCCGGTGATCCACCGCGACCTCAAGTGTGACAACCTCTTCGTTAATGGACACCAGGGCCAGGTGAAGATCGGCGACCTCGGGCTCGCGGCCGTGCTCCGGGATCAACAGGCGGCGCATAGCGTCATCGGCACGCCGGAGTTCATGGCGCCCGAGATGTACGACGAGGAGTACGACGAGCGGGTGGATGTCTACTCCTTCGGCATGTGCATGCTGGAGATGCTCACCCTCGAGTACCCCTACTGCGAGTGCTCCAACCCCGCGCAGATATACAAGAAGGTCACCGCCGGCAAGCTCCCCGATGCATTCTACTCCAGGGTCAAGGACGAAGACGCGAGAAGGTTCATCGGCAGGTGCCTTGTGGCGGCGACCAAGCGGCCGTCCGCCGCGGAGCTGCTGCAGGACCCTTTCCTCCTCGACGATCATCATCATCGTTCCACCGCTATGATATTGCCCCCTGCTCCTTCCTCGGCCTGTGGCAGTTCCGACGTTTCTTCGTCGTTGGGTGATGATCATCAGGATGTGGAACAGGAGGATGAAGAACCTCCTGCCCCCAAGATGGATATGACCATCACCGGCAAGTTGAACGCCGAGGAGGACACTATTTTCCTCAAAGTCCAGATGGCCGACGAGACAGGTACGTGCATTCATTGTGACAGTGCACTGCATCAGTAGTGGACTTACTGATCGATGATACATGTACAAATGCAGGACATAATGTCCGGAATATCTACTTCCCGTTCGACATGGTGAGCGACACGGCGGCGGAGGTAGCAGAGGAGATGGTCAAGGAGCTGGAGATAAGGGACCGGGAGCCGTCGGAGATCGCGGCCATGATCGAGCTGGAGATCGAGAGGCTGCTCCCAAACCGAGAGCAGCAGCACGAGTACAGTGTGTACGGGGCAAACGATGACGACGAAAATGAGGAGGAGCGGTCTCCTCCTCCCTTGTACTACCTCTCCTCTTCTCCCGCCTCATCCCAGAGTTCTCTCTGTGGGGTGGCGCCCTACTCCTCAGGAGGCTTCTCTGGCTCACACGTCGGTGCCTGGTCAAAAGGTAATCACATGCTTCTCCGATATCCAATGTCTGCGCGATTAGTTAAAAATGGGACACACGATATTTAACATGGGCATATATAATACATTAATATGTGAGTGACTGAGTGCTACCTCCGTCCTAAAATTAATATGGTTCTAATTAACTTTAACATAAGTCAAATTAAATCATGTTACATTGGATAAAGTTTATAATAAAATAACAATATTTATTAGGCAGAAAATTTTCATAAGATTTATCATAAAATATATTTTCACAATATACATGTTTCTTGTTATTAAGATATGGTCAAATTAAGATAGTTTGTCTTAGAACAAAGCCTACAACTGCAGGTAGCGAAGATTTTTATTTGGCCAAAACATATCAAAGCGTACATGTTCACCTGGCTGCCGACGTGTAATGAATAAGGTACACGGCACCGACGTGTTGACTATAGTGGTTCGATCGTTGTCATCATACTGTAGTTGGTGCCATACTGCCGTGGCAGTAGTCGTCTTTTTATTTTATTTTGTTTTTTTTTTATTGCGAGAAGGCAGTAGTCGCTTTCTAGGGAATTTCTGGCAGCCTAGGCACATATATACGTACCTGAAAGTGTGTGGCTGTGCATTGCATGATCTCAATACAATTAAAAAAAAAACTAGTGCTGCCAATTGCGACTTGTGTAACGTAAAAGCTAGTGAGAGAGTATACATAGCTGTCCACTGTTGATGAGGCTCCTTGCTTGACACGTTTGCATTTTGGGCAAAACTTTGTTGGTGTAGATCACGGGTACCACTACGCTTGTTTAAGCGACGACGATGACATGAGCTCCATGCACTCCTCCGGTAAGTACTCTGCTCTGCATTATGACACCACAGGTAATGAAGAAGAAGACGAGGTCCAATTGCCCGGAGATGCAGTAGGCCCCTCCTCATCGGATAAGAAGAATTCGAGATTCGGCCCATCAGGAGGAGGACAGAGCCCAGCATGGACGGCCCACCAGCAGGCGTTCTCTCTGGCGCGGCAGCTGCAGCGGCAATGCAGCATGTCGCCGCACGCCGGCCGGCCGCGGCGGCGTGATGATGAGCAGGATGGCCGCCATGGGAATAGGAGGAAGATGGTGCGGAACCGTTCGATGGTGGACATGCGTAGCCAGCTGCTTCATCGGACGCTGGTGGAGGAGCTCAACCGCCGCCTCTTCTTCAACACCGTCGGCGCCGTCGAGAACATCGGCTTCCGGGCGCCCACCACCACCACCACCACCTCCTCCTCGTCGTCGTCGGCGCGTGCCAGGAGAAGCAGCACCAGAGATGACAAGCATCGTCATCAGTACGCCATGCTGTGATGAGCCAGTAATCTGATTTCTGTACTTGTGTGGAATTGAACCACAGTTGTACTGTAAAAAGTGTAAAGTTGTACAGAATGCGTGGACAGATAATAAACATCTTGTAGCCGCAGAGTGTGTACTTCTCGAGAGTATATGCATAGGCTAGCAGAAAATTAAAGCATGCAGGAGGTAAAGTTTGTAACAAACTTGCAAGATATAGTATGGTGAATGATTTGGTTTGGTCTTATTATTGGTCAATATAAAAGAGGGTTCGTTCAATGTTCATCCTAGCTCAAGTTATAAAATTAGCACAGTATTGATCATTGAAAAATTCAGACAACTGGAGTAGGCATTGGCAGTCATGGCATGCACGCTTCCCTTGCTTGCGCGTTGCAAATTTTTTAAAAGGACAAAAAAGCAAGCAAAGCGCGTAAGAAGTTGCAGCTGTCGTCGTCGGTGGAGTCGATGAGCGGTCAAAAGGCATGCATGGTTAGTTGACTCCTCTCCCTCCCCTCGTACTCCTTCCTCCCTTCCAAGAACAGAGCGAGAGATCGGAAGAAAAAGGAGGAGGAAACAGACAATGCATGGATTTTGCAACAAAAGCTTCAGTTGATCATTTTTTTTTGCCAAAACAAACATTGTCGTCACGAGCCATAAGTAATAAAATTTACTACATATATGTATCATATGTTGTGTAGCTGTACATTTACAGATTTGAATTCTATCTATTCAGGTAAAACAAGGATAGAATAAATGAAAGAACAAAACAATACACTACAGTAGTATATGCTACCCAAAATGAAATGAAACAAAGAAAAGAAAGAAAGAAAGAGGAGTATTTGTTTGCCACTCTCTGCAGCCACAGGTTGATAGTTAAGCAGGGCAAGGGCTGATGGATGAGTTGTTAATTGGTGCGTTTGCTGGGGGCGGACGGCGGTGGCTTCCCTCGGGGCTTGCTGTTGAGCACCCACTGGTAGTCCCTCATGATGGACATGGACGACGACGGCGCCGCCGCCGCATCTTGATGAGGCAGCCGCTGCCGTATGACGACGATGTTGCCGTTGAGAGGCCTGCAGGCGGAAGGCCGCGTGAAGACGAGCAGCAGCAGGAGGAGGAGGAAGCAGAGACGGCAGCGGCTGGGCCCGGCGGCCATTAAAATGAGCTGATCGAATGCGCGGCGGATTGCGGATCAATCGGTGCGAGGAAGAAGCTGACTGGAGCAACCAAAACTGCAAAGGAGAGAGGATATATATATATATATATATATATATATATATATATATATATATATATACACTAGCACACATGCCCGTGCGTTGCTACGGGTACTTAACGAACTATTTTCATGTAAAACGATGCTAGGGTACTTAACAAATTATTTTTAAATTTTACTTTGATGATAGTGTGATTAAGATCTTTTCCGGATTAAATGTGAAGTCTTAAAAAAAACAGAAAACTCAGCATGAACCGCTGTTGTTTTCAATACGCCTGCAAGTAGTCTTAATGCTCAAGTGTTATGCACATGCGGAGGACACCAATGCTGGCCGCATGCACGGTCAAGCGATCAAGCCCAGTGCGATGACACAGTCAGCAGCGTGCAGTGCGTTGAGGATGTGGGGCCAAGCGCCAGCGATAACCTGTAAAATATATTTTTCTCGCCGAAGCATCCGGTCAACCTTATCTTCCCCTCACGGCCTCGTCCCACGGCCTCACCGCTCGTTCCCGTTCCTCTCTTTGTGCTCTCCACCTCTCCATGGACCATGGCTCATGTCTCTGCGCCAGCGCGGAAGCAAGGAGACCCCTCGTGCTTGGCTTCGTCCAGCGCCGGCGCCTGCTCCTATTTGGCTATTTGTTCGGCCTCCGATTTGCTCTTCTCTGCGACTGCGAGCACATCGGTCCTCACAGGAGCATAGCTGCACGAGGATATGGTTCGCTCTAAGCTCCAAATCTAGGTGGGTTCATCTTAGACATTTGTTCCTCGATCTTCTCAGTATTGTTTTTTTTTATTTGTCTCTAGAACGAGCAGATGCTGGATCAGACCTGCGTCGAAAATGGCAGGGGTGAGGACAACGCATCCGCGATACGCACGGGATGAACCAGGGAGGATCGAGGTTGGCCGGTTTCGATTTCAATTCATGAGCAGAGGGGCCGAACCTGGGAGGATCGAGGCTGTCCGGTTTCGATTACTATTCACAAGCAGAGGAGACGAAAGAGGATGTATATGGCTGACAGGTGGGGCCCATTGTCCGTACGACGGACGAAAAAAATGGGCAGAAACCTTGCTTGCTTTAGGAGTAGGTAAAGATATATATGTATGGACAACCAAACTTGCTAGAGTCAATGTCGTTGCGGTGGCAGACGACGTGAGATATGCCAGCTGACTATATGTATGCCAGCTGCCAAAGCCCCTCACCAAACTTTAAGTCGTCCGTCCGTCGTCGCCGCGTCACCGACTCTAACACCACCTTGTGCACCGCGTTTTGGCCTACCCCTGCTACCGCTACTGCACTATCTCTGCTTCCTGCCAATTACCTACCCAAAGTGATCCATCCATCCACTGCCACTGCCTCCGGAGATCAAGATTTCCTTGTGTGTGTATGTGACGAATTTTTCTGACTGCTTTGCAAAAACGCCAAGGGAAATTCAAAATAATCTGTCCGTCCCCGAGTCCGATGATATCAGAACAAGTCATTGATGTATTCGTTTCTAGCTTTGGTTCCTTCCATCATCGACTTGCACTCGGAGACAGGCCCTACCTATTTGTACGCGCGATCCCCAGACCCTGACCGAGAAGCTCCTCAGCCCTATCGATCGATCGAGATGTCGGTCTCCATCGCCAGGGACCGCAAGTACGTTTACAGTCCGAACAAGAATATCATTTTGGGATACGATCACAACCATCAGCAGGTGCAGCAGCATCACGCCGCCGCCGATGACGACGAAGAAGAAGACGATTACGTGTACGACGACTCCGGCGAGGCGCCGTCCGTTGACGCGCAAGATATCGATGCTGGTTGGCTTGAGAACAAGGTGTGGCAGGCATACGGCGCAAGCGAGATTGATTGGCAGCAAACCCAGGACCTCGCCCACAAAATCCTCAAGGCAATGGCTCCTGACGGTACCAACGACGACGACAGAGTTGTTGAGAATCGGCTGGCCGCGCTGCTGGATTACGACAAGTTTGATCTCATCAGACTCCTGCTGCACAACCGCCTCAAGATCGTCTGCTGCACCCGCTCAACAAGACCAACAACAGCGCCACAAGATCCAGTAACGGATGGAATTAGTTGCTGCTACTTGCAGTCAGAGCAGAGCATCTGATCCAAGAAAACGAGGAGGAGCCACATGACACGGAAGAAACAAGTGCTAACCTTTAGATTTTTCGTAGAAGTCATATATATTGTAGTAGTATACATCATGCCCAACAAGAGTTCGTAATTTCCTTTTTTTCCTTTGAATTGGCAGCAAATTGCGCTGTTTTTATAGTCCAATGGACCTATCCAAAATTGCATATTTTGATGAGTGGACAGGATTTTATTCCCTTATTAAAAAATCTATTATTTTAGATAATTTCGGGATTAAAAAATGACCTTTTATCCATGTTACATTAACTATTGTACATTTAGGCGTCCAACAGAAAAAAAAAGACTAATTAAACTCTAAATATTTTATAAATAAAAAAATCAAAAGAAGGTAAAGAAAAAAAAGGTGCTAAAGCTTAGTTGAATGGATTAAAGAAGCCTGCTGATCACCGCCGTCGTTGGACTTGGTTGAAGCTCTCCAGATGCTGGGAAAGAAGAAGCACCCTGCACGGCACCACCGTGTCGCCGACCTTCAGTCCGGGCGTCACAGTGAAGGCAACGCCACCACCAAGGTGAGTGTCAGATGCAGGTGGCGCCGCCACGCTCTGCATCCACTCCTCCGCGTACTCGCTCCCTCTCCTCGCGTAGAACATCCTCACACCACCATGGCGCGCCATGAGCAGCCGCAGCGCCCACGCCGACCTCGCCATCGCGGCGAACGCCCGGTAGAACCACGTCCTCGGGTGCCCGCCGTGCGACACCAACGCCCTCTGCTCCAGCTTACTCCCGAACATGGCCGCCTCTGCTTCCGACGGCACGGCGGCCAGGTACCTCGACCGGCAGAACACCGAGAAACTGGACCTTGGGTACTGCATCAAGGCGTCCATTGGGTCGCAGAACCTCATGATCCCATCAAACACTTCTTTCTCTTCTTCATTACCTGGACTAGCACCGACCATTATTGTTCGCCACAGGTGCGCCTCGACTGAGTACCTCCGCATCCATGACTGCTCTGCTGCATCTGCATTGCTGACGCTACAGCCATCTGATGACATCAGCGAGCTGGCAATCATCTCTGCAAAGTCATGCACCGATGCCGATGCCACATTGAACAGCTCCAGCAATGCACTCGGCGTCGCCGTGGCCAACTCTTTTCGCACATCGAGACCTTTGTCAGGGTGCTTAACTGACGACGGATTTCCGCTCTTGATCTGCTTGTTCAGTCTCGAGTTGTCCCTCTGCAGCCGCTCCAGTTCTTTCTTCAGCAGCACAATGTCTGAATCCCTCTTCCTTGCCTTGGCTTCCAGCTCTTGAACCAAGGACCATCGCTCGTTGACCAATGACCCGATCCCACAGCTGGAACTGCACAGGCTCTGCAGAGCTGTTATTGAGTCGAGCTCGGACATGATAATCTCATCAGCGAAGGCGATCTTAGCAGGATCATAGGGGAAGTGAGCTCTCTGCAGCTTGATGTAGGCTGACTTGAGAGATCCCATTGCCTCGAACAGTCTTATGAGCAGTAGCCTATGATCATATCCGCCGCAACTAGTTCCAAGTCGTGATTTTGCCTTGTCGTCCAGCGTTGGCGCCGCGCAAACCTTGGTGAGCTTGCAGAGCTTGGTGAGGCCGACTAGGAGCCCAGGAACGGTGCATGTAGGAGTCCTTGAACTTGTTCTTGGTGGCTCCATTCGGCCTAGTGACTGCTTCCAATCCAGCAAGCAGAAAGAGAGAGAGAAAATAATCAAATTTTCTTTTTTTTCCTGAACAAATATGAAACAAATCAAAGCTTTTGCGTGCTGAAACAGCAGAATTGACAGAGGAACTGGCTCTGCATGTTGCTCACACTGCTCACTATATGCAGATTTTTTTTTTTGTGTGTGTCTCAACTCAAGATTAAACGAAACTGATCAGCTGGGAAACATCTTGGAAGTTGAAATTGCTAACCTTAGATACAAAACCTGCACTGTCTCCAGCAGGAGTGTGCAGTTCCTAATTCAAGCAGGATTATGTGAAAAAAAAAACACTGAAACTGGTTGAATCAGAGAATGTCGAGGCATTTGCAAGAATGAGCAAGATAGATCTAGTCAAAGGGCTTTGATTAAACAAAATCAGGTCTGGCATGAAATGTTCAGTGACATAACTGAATGAACAATTGAATAAAGGAACAAGCTTTTGTGGAATTACGGGCAGAATCCAACACAGAGGAGATAGCAAACGAAACCATGTTAGGTTTTTACCTTGTGACAGAAGCAACTAATAACAAGTGAAGGCCATCAGCAAACGCAATTATCGGTTAATGATGGGCAGAGAGAAGCAACGCAGGGAAGAGGAGAGGCAAGGGAGAAGGTAGTAGCTAGTAACCGTGCCTGCGGGTGGAATTATTGTTGGCGAAGATCTATCAGTGAAGCCTTCCGTTGGATGGTCGAAACATTGTGAAAGAGAGACTGAGAGGTCTGGCCGGCGGCGGCAAAGCGATGAGAAATTAGTGGTGAGAGCAGCAGCGTGCTGCGGCTAGTATGATGATGATGATGATGAGATAAGCAGGGAAGGGAGGTCGACCATTGGTCATGGCATTGGGAATAACAAAAGCAAAAGGTTTTGCATTGTGTCTGCTCTGCTGGGACCAACGTCATCGAGGAAAAGTTAAAGAGGGGTAAGTACTGTAGTAAAAATGAAACCTAATGGTTTTTTTTTTAAATCTACGCCTTTTTGGAAAGCCGAGTGACCTGCCTCGAAAATCATATAAATTACACACTGCGATCCACATCCCCGATTAGTACAGTACTGGGAAAAAAATAGAAAATCGTATAAATTGTATCTCCATCAGCATATATAACATTTTATTAGACAAGAAACTTAGCAGAGTAATGCACACTGCTATCGTGGACGGCATGGACATGTGGAGATTTGCTGCCACGAACAGATGAATAGTACAAAAGATCAATAGAAGAAGAAAGCGAGCTACGCCTACGCCACGCTAGACGCCTAGACCATGTCGTCTGCGGCGGCGACGGCGGCGGGGGGTCGGAGGACGGTGGCCCTGCAGAGCGGGCAGGTGTTGCGTTTGCGGAGCCACTTGGCAACGCAAGGTTTGTGGAACATGTGGGTGCAGGCAGGGAGGACGCTGCAGGCCTCGCCGGACTCGTAGGGCGTCACGCAGGATGGCGCACCACTCTCTCTCTGCTTCATCGCCGGGTGGTATGTCGTCCTTGAGGAGGATGACCTCCCGCAGCAGCTCGTCGTCGACGAGGACGGACGCCGACCGCCGGTGGGCCTGAACGCACCTGATGACTTGGTACACACCCACCACGATCGTCACGAGGGCCATCAATGTCGTCAACAGGGAAGCGGTGGCGAGCAGGAGCCACGACAGCCAATCGCCGAAATCGCTCCACTCCATCGTCGTCTAGCTATCATCGATCGATCGATTCGATGGCAGGCAGGTCGTAGCTAGTTAGCTCTCTCTCTCTCTCTCTCTCTCGTCAGCTCAGATTTTAACTAATAACAAAAATAAAGTAGCACTTAGGTGCGGCCTTATATTAATTGGATTCGGCCGGGGCTCCCATCGATCCCTCCATCGATCGGGGATTCCGATTCAACTCAGCTAGCAAACCTAAACCAACTCGGATCGGAGACTCCGTTACGTTTACGAAATACGATACGATTCATGATATATTCAAGAGCAGAGTTAGCTAGGCTGCCATAGTAGAACGTACGTACTCTACGTTGGATAATACTGTATAATGGAGGCAGCAAGCAAGGTTTCTAGTACTGGAGCCATGATCGCATTAGGAACCGTCTTCGTTTTTCTCTGCATCATCGCAATAGTCGTGGTCTCCTGCTGCAGCAGCAGCAACAACAACACAACAAGTAATAGCGCTGATGATGAAAATAATAAAGATCCGGCGGCGGCGCTGATGGCGTCCATGGCCGTGGCCTTGCTGGACCACGTCACCTATCCTTACCATGCAGATGAAGATGCAGAGGCAGATGCAGAAGAGGAGTGCTCCATCTGCCTGGGCCCCTTTGAGCAAGACGAGCTGTGTAGCATCATGCCCGTGTGCCGCCACGAGTTCCACAAGCCCTGCATCGCCGGCTGGTTAATGGCATGCAACAACACCTGCCCTCTCTGCAGGGCTCAACTGCAGTGGTTCACCGTTGCTGAAAACATGGTCTAGTACGTGTAGTAGACGACGCCACACATGCTTGCTTCCATGCTCAACAAGTGTGTATTTTTCTAGTCCGATCGATCCACCGACGCTGGCTCGTTGCCTCAGATCGAACTGCTTGTTAGTGTGAGAGTGAATGACCGCTGCTAAGACTAATTAAACTAATCCATTTGGCCTGGCATTTGGCTTTTATATCTCATTTTATTTTATTTACTAGTGCAATTGAATTGAATAAATAAAGCAGCATGCATGGCCCTCCGTCCTTTGCAAATGGTCTGGACTCCCAGACGACAGAGAGGACCACACACCGCAACAAGGTAGCTGACGCATAGAGCCATAGACAACAAGCAACTAAGCAAGGCCTACAATGGCGGCCTTGGAGTCTGCTTGGAAGGTAGGTATCTCTCCCGTTCGTTCGCCCTCTCTTCCTGGTCCCTCTGTGTCACCTCCGTCTGATTCGGAAACTATCCATGACTGCTGCGAGAAGCTCCTGATCGCCAACTTCAGCGAGTTCCAGCTCGCCACCGTCATCACCTTCCTCCTCCATGAGACCGTCTTCTTCCTCTCTGGCCTCCCCTCCCTCCTCTTCGACCGATTCGGACTCTTCGCCAAGTACAAGATCCAGGTAATCATCTCTCTCTGCTGCCAATGTTATGTTGTTACTTGACGTGATCCGAGAGCCATTCGTCGACTACCATTCACCCTTTATTTGATTCATTTTCTCTGCCAAGGAATATATTCTTATAAATAGCAACATTAGTAACAACTACTAATACTGAACTGTAGGCATCCAGAGGCAGGCAATCAGATTCCCTTTCAGCCGGCATGCATGGATTCAGTTACCTCTTTTCTTCCTTCCTGGCCACGTAGTGGTCAATCCACCAAAAGATGACACCAATGCTTTGCGTTATTTTGTCTTCCATGCCTAAATATCATCACTACGAGTAGTAGGCAAAATATCATTTTCCATTCCATTTCCTTCCTTCTTCCATATCCTCCCACACAACTATTAATAGCTCCTCCTACGGTCCTACCGCTACAATCATCTTACCTGCCTGGTTGTCTGTTGTCTCTTGTCCAAATCAAGTTAATAAGCCAATCTTAAATTATATCCTGGGTTCTCACATGCAGGCAACCACCTTCAACTATGGCTCCACTGCCTTTATTGCTTCTTCATTGTGATTAAATAATACAATATATTTTGGCTGGGAGTGGAACATGTGCAACTTTAGTTTAGGGGGAAATGATAATAATACAAAACATATTTTGAGATAGTCTTTAAAGCACTCAGCTTGCAATAGTATTGTTTCAATAGTAGCAATAGTATTATTTCAGTTCATTAATAATCTAATCTCCTAACCATCTGTTTTTTCTTCATGATGTAACGCCGCCTAGTTCCTTTTAGATAATAATCTCGCTTATTTTAAATTTACACTTGAATAACGATGCCTGGAGCTCAATGTAAAAAAAATAATTAAAGAGTAACGGGTCCCTCTCTCTCCTTTATTCATATTGGCATCTTGCTTCTGCATCTACTTTCCTCAACAAAAAAATGTGTCTTTGCAGAAGAAGAGCAACACCTCTGCTTATCAAAATGAGCAGTTTTAAAATGCTTGGAAAAAATAAGAACCCTCCATTCCCAAAAATCCAATGGTGCTAAAGTAGAAAGTATTAGGAGGTACCCGGAGGTAAAGTACCGAAGGTACAAACTAAAAATAATTGTCCGTATTCATGAAAATAGTAAATTGGTAATTTTAGAAGAGAGTATTATACGGACGGATCCAGCGACCTGTTGTTCCCTGGGGAGTAATTTTAGTCGGTAATTCCTTCTCGCATTTCTTGGCTCCGCCATTCCTCTCTTCTCGCCTACGACGACTGCAAGCTATTCTCCGCCGCCGCCTCGGGGAAGGCGACGCTGCTGAGGGCAGTGGCGCCGGCGCCATCGCCACTGGGCAAGGTAAAGGTTTGCATCCTGTCCAGCGACGGCGGCGGCCGAGCCATTCGTCGGCTCCTCGCCACTCGTCGGCAAATCGAGGTAGACGTCGCAGAATCAATCCCCGCCGGCGGCAAATCGCGCTCATCGCCGTCGAATCGAATCGGACGGCGGCAAATCGAGGTCGGAGACGTGGAGTGGAGCCCCCACCGGCGGCTAATCGAGCTCGTGCGGGGCCGCGGAGGGCACCGGGCGGGCACACCCGCACCCGCGCACGGCGGCCAGGAGCCGGGGCGAACCATCGACTCTGTCTCTCTGCATTTGTGCATGGATTATAGACTCCGGCTGCTTGGCTAGCTTCTTATTTGCAGTTCTTAGGTTCAGTAGGTTCAGTTCGGATAGATCATCCAAAAACTAAATCGGATGTTTGGTGGAAGTTTTGAATAGGTCGCATGAAGCGACGAATGTATCTCACATCATGCATTTCTGATTAATTCCGTGCGCTCTATGTCTGTTCAATTTGTTCTGCTTATTTTGATCAATCCTGATCTAGCTAGCACGCACTTTTGATCTGCTTGCATGAAGTGCTTTTCCCTCCCAGAATGCATGCCATGTCTTCTTCAGTTAATCTGTTTCTGTGCAATTGGTGGCAGCAATGCAGTATGAATGATCAATCTCTGCAGTTCTCCCGTATGATGTTGCAGTTGACACTTTACTGAATTTGGTACTCTCTTGTAGATCTAGGTTGCAGGCTGTGATTGTTCGGTTCCTGTTAACGATAGGAAAAGGTTGCTATGCGACTGTCCCTAGTATTGTGGCGATGGTTTTGTCATATCGATCATACAAGCAAGTCCTGCTTCTCTCTTAACTGATTCTGTAGCAACTAAGCTCTTGATCATCGCAAATTTTAATTATATTTTAGCATAAGCCATGCAAGCTTGGTTTCCGTTATTAAATGAATTGGGGGAAGGCATTTCTAATCCGGGAATGTGTTCCGTATTCTTCAGAAAATGAGTTGTCCATGTTGCATATTTGTATGCAGCATGATATGGTAATTTGGGAAGGTGCAGAATCAACGGAGAATCCCAAAGTATGTTATTGTGACCGAAACAAGAAACAGTATACTACCCATAACCTAGACAGGTTGTTTATGCCTGACACACTAGTTGAGCACAAGGCAGATGAAAATTTATCCAACAATTACATGCTCAATTAAGGCCTGCAGAATCTGAATGGCAACCATGGCACAAGCCAAGTGGAAAGGCATGGCTGCAAGAGAAAGACTGCCTGCTTGATGCAGCTTACGACACATAGAAGAAACATACAAAGAAACTAGACCAGGGCGAACGGTGGAGCAGAGGAAGCTGGACGGAGGCGGCGGCGGCAGCAGCGGCACGAAGGAGGCGAAGCTAGATGGAGGCGGCGGCGACAACGGCGGCACGGAGGAGGCGAAGCTGGACGGAGGCGGCGGCGGCAGCGGCGGCACGGATGCGGAGGCGGCGAAGTCACAGCGGCAGCATGGAGGAGAAAGTCGATCCGAACGGGAACGGTTCTTGCGTGTCGTGACTCATGAGATGTGGATTACCCTTAATACCCTTTTCTTTTATTTTTGTTAAAAACAAATACTTAGCTAAAGATCAACGGCTATAATTAATTAGACTAAGAGTACCACCTGGTACCTCCTAGTACTTGCCAAGCATTGTAAAACAGCTCAAATGAGCTATCAAAATAGATGTGTCATGCGACTTATTCTCTACCACGTCTATGTGAATTTGCCTGTCATTGTTTTCTCCTACCCTGCCTTCAAATTCATGGGCCTAAGGAGCTCTCTTCCTCTGCCACACTGGTAGCAATTCACTGACTTCTCCACTTGCTCGGTCCTATATTATTATGCAAGAGCATCATCTAGAAGAAAAATATTTGACATGTTATCTATATTTTTCTATAGGACGGTTGTTGTATCTCAAGTTCTTTTCTACTTTGTACTTGAGGATTTTATATTCTACTGGGGGCACCGCGCACTGCACACCAAATGGCTATACAAGCATGTCCACAGTGTTCACCATGAGTAAGCAATATTTATCGTATTGCTTTACAACACATCATTTATATATGTATCAGTCTAGTCTATGACATAGCAAATATGTGCAGATATGCTACACCCTTTGGGTTAACCTCTAAATATGCCCACCCTGCTGAAATTCTGTTCCTCGGATTCGCTACGGTTGCTGGTCCTGCTCTTACTGGCCCTCATTTGTTCACCCTATGGGTTTGGATAGCGTTAAAGGTATTAGAGACAGTTGAAGCTCAGAATGGCTACCACTTCCCGTGGAGCCCATCAAATTTCCTGCCACTGTATGGAGGGTAAATGGGCAAAGCATTGTCTAGATGTACAGGATGGTACTGGAATTGTTTCAGGTCCAATGTCTAGCACTACTAAAGTCTCATCGTGAACAGCTCGGGTTTCCACGACTACCATCACCGTGTGCTCTACACCAAATCAGGGAACTATGCCTCAACTTTTGTTTACATGGACTGGTGCGAATATGTTTCCCATTGGTATTGCCGTGTCAAGTCGTGTGGAGTGCCTTACAATATGCAGCTCTGTAACCATTGTGTTTCAGGTTGTTTGGAACGGACAAGGATTACCGCAAGGCAAAGGCCGTTGGGGAGAACGAAGGCAAGAACTTGTAAATCGCGAGAGTTGCTGTTGTGGTAGCAAAGGCGACAACATCGTGTGAAATATTTCATTGTAATAAATGCTGCTCGATCAAAACAAAAGAAGGGCAACTATTCTGATGTGTAGATATATATGCAATATGAATAAATGAAGAGGTCTTTTACAGCGCACAATACTACTATGTAGTAGTATATAAGTATAAACTAAATCAGACCGTTAATTGATCAGGGGCAAATTAGTATTCTCCGTCCACCAAAACTGATAACGTTTCATCGCTCGGAGGCTCGGACTCCCGACGCCGCTATTGCCTTTCTTCTCCACGGTCATTCTTTCCCACGGCGGCGCCCAGCTGTTCCTCATGGCGGCGCTCCCCTCTCTCCTCCACAGGTTCCCCCATGGGTGCTCCTCTATCTCGTGCCTATTCCTCGACGGCAGCGCCCTCTTCTACCCCACGGCTGTGACCGGCGGCGGCCAGGTCTTTCCCATGGCAGCGCCCCTTCTGCCTCCCACGGCGACGCTCCCCTCTCTCCTCCACCGAATCACCCACAGGCGCTGCATCCTCTTGGGCCGATTCACAGGGTTGTCGGTGTGTTTAGATTGTAGGAAAAAACACTGTAGCATAAGAAAAATACTGTAGCATTCGCTGGGAAACGTGTTCTGTGAGGGAGGAATAGTGAAAAGTTGGAATGAATAGTGAAAAGTTGGAATGAATAGTGAATAGTTGGGAATCTGAACATGGCCTTGTTCCTTAACATGCGAATTGAATTTTCACTTGTGTTGGTTTAAACTACATTAACTGCTAGTAAGAGTCCATTACTTATTACGATGCCAAGAAAGCGTATGAAATCGATAGGTAAAAGAATTACATAAAGAAACTGAATTGCATGGTAGGATGGAATTGAACCTTGAGGTAGCATGCTCGTATCATTTGAACCTGTTTAGTCTGTTTGCCCACATAAAAGTGTCTTGTTCTGTCTATTTCAGCAGATATGAGGTTCAGTTGCGGTGCTTCAGCACTTCTTTTAATTGTTGCAGATTGAGTAATGAAATGTAAGTGATACTTTTTTTTATTGCAGTGAACCGTAATGGAGGCTGAACGGCACGTCACTCGGGGAAATTGAGGAATATAACAGCGTTGCAACTCTGTGTCATCATTCATTTTTCCATGAGTCTTAGATAAATCTCACTCTGTGTCCATTTGTGCCCGGAGGCATCTGTTTGCAGCGCTATTATTTCATTCATGAATACTGTGTTGTAAGTTAAACGTTTTGCTATAAGTTAACGGTTGCCTGATAGCTGAACTTCAGGCTCCCATATGTGCGAGTGCAGGACTGTTTTATAGAATTCCTCGATACCTCTTATGCCTATTCTATTTCCATGCCATGTTGCTGGATGCTGCAAGATGCATCTTCTGATGTGCCACGCAGAAATAATCTACCTGACTAGGCCTTCATCTAAAAAATGAACATGTGTAAAAGACAAAATGAACTGTATTGCCTCTGATTTGACCACCCTATTCAGGCTATATTGTTTCAATATCAGGCTGAACTTCGGCCCCTGAACATCTTCTGCTCCCATTAAGCAAACTGTGATGTTAATGTTATTATTGCTGTTAGAAGTAAACTACAGTATCTGACTTTCTAGATTTCAACTTGAGGAATTTACTTCTCATTACATTCTTCAGTCTATGATGATGTTCTTCTCTACAGTCTACACGCTCTGAACAAGTCATTGTGCCCGTGGCTCAATACTGCTAAACCGTTCTACCCCAAACCCTAACTGCAATGACCTGCATGTCTGTCCGGAAGTGATCAGCAACTACACCACCAGTAGAATCTAAAAAAATAGAAACTCAGCTGCATTCACATGACAGGAAAAAGAGAATTCCACATCCACAAATAAAGGTCGCAGTGTAAAAATAGTCACCAAAATGGAGCACGAGTTCAATTGTAACAATATCAAACTACTCAAAGTTTTTTTAAAAACTAAACGATGCACCAAGTTGATTCCTCATCTTCATCCCCCTTATTCATTTAGCTCGTTTAGCTGCAATGAAAAATTAGTAGAAACCATCAGATTTTGCATACAAAATAATTGTACTATCATCCAGGTACATTTCTCTTCAATAAATCATAAAAGATAATGTGAATAAATCGAACGTTTTTTGGAACTTGTATGCTCAGTTGCTTTGGCCCTTCTTTTACCTGCCTTGACAGCTATCTTCTTCTTCCTTGTAGTCTCAACAGTATAATCCAGATCATCGTCATCGTGACGGATTAACAAGAAATATGTTATTTTGTTTAGGCCTGATGAGCACATAGTATGGACAATGGAATCAGACACGATGAGCTGATTCGACTAATTTTTGGCACATGATGAGAGATGCTGATTCAAGTTAACTAGTTCACTCAATCATTCATTGATCTGCTACTGGACAATAGCTAAAAAGATTAGAAGATAATCCAGTAGGCAAACGACTTCTCCGTTGATTCGAAGCGACATTAATCAATGGAACCCAAGCGCATACTGAGAGAAAGTGACGCACGTGAAGAAGCGTCCACGGCCGAGGAGGTTGTCGTCGGAGATGCCTGGACGCTGGGCACTCCCCCGCCGGATCCAGCCGCGGCAACCCACGCATCCGCTGCTTGCCGCCGTCGCGCGCCTCGCTCGCTCCCGATGTCGCGAGTGACCGGGACCCGGGATGCCCCGCCGGGATCTAGCCGCAGCTCGCGCAGCAGCCACGTCCTGCCGCCGGCCGCTCGAATCGGATCGGTCCGCTGCCCACCCAGATCCACCAGCCTGGCCTGAACGGGGCGTCCGCCTGGCCGCGCCGCCCGCTCCTTGCCAACTGGCGGGATGAATCGGCCGTCGGCTCGCCACAGTGAGGAGTTCACGCAGCGGGAAGGAGCTGAGACTACGAGACGTTCATCCACACGAAGTAATCTCTAATGTAAACATAAAATATCAATTAATAACGTATTGTGTAAATATTATTTGTAGTTTTGTATATATTACATTAATGTCGTTTTAATTTATTTCCTATATTACCCCTATACCACCCATACTAATCCCCTATACTACTCATATCACTAGGACTATTTTGTATAGTATACAATTAATCTCAACCTTCAGATGTTTACATACTAGTCATTTTTTATCACTAGTACAGAGTAGTATTGTGCGCTGTAAAAGACCTCATGAATGTTTGGTTGTATCTCAATATTGGCATAATAAAAGTTTCGAGATTTGGCACAATGCGAGGGAGATCGCTACCTTCGTACATCCTCACAGTTCTCTCCTAGATTTTGTTTAGTTTAATTTTTCGACCACCGTCCTCACAATATTATGTTGGCAACAACTTGAGAAAGAAAAAAAGCTCGCTTGCCGGGACTTTGTTGAGGCATGAAAAGAATCAAGGTTGAAATGAATATGTTCTCTATGGAACAACTGAGCATATAATAAGTAATCGATCTGGAAGAACAAAAATAAAACAAATAAAGCTACACCATGTCCTCAGGCGTGGTAATACAGGAGTGTTGTGCCGGCGGAACGGCGGCAAGGGATGCTCTGCAGAGAGGGCAGGTGGTGTTGCCTTGGCGAACCCACGGGGCAATGCATCCTCTGTGGAACATGTGAGCGCAGCCCGGCATGACGAAGCAGCTCTCGCCATGCCCATACTCCTCCATGCACACCACGCAGCACTCTTGCCCAGGCAGCTGCTGGTAGGCGACATCGGGTACGCTCTCCAGCAGGCGGTCGGCGGCGAGCTCGGCGTCGCGACGGCTGCGCCACCGCCGGAAGCATCCGACCAACTCGGAGAAGACCATGAAAAGGAGAGAACCGTAGATGAGCGCCAGGGTGGCATACCACAAGCACAACATCACCAACTCCCATTCTTCCATACTTATAAAATAAACACCACTACTGTAAGTTACTATTATTATCTGCAAACCAAGGATATATGATCGATCACCATAGCTCATTACGGAGTGCTCCTATATAATACTACATCTCAGCAAAGGCAGTTATGATCCGATCCAAAATGTGTTTCGAGTAGGCTACGAACTAGTATCTCCGATTCTGAAAATATATTACATGGGACAAAACTAAAGCAGGCCCGATTGGGCCGATTCTTCTGAGTACTTACTTATTGGGCCAGCATATATTAACTGACTGTCTCATCACAATGAATGGGCTGTCGTAATAATTACGAATAGGTGTCATGAGATTCGATTAAAACAAAATTGCTGTATTGCATAAATAAATAAACTATTGGCAAACCAAATTATTGGTAAGAGCATTACCCTAAAGAAACGAACTACGTCTTGTAGGAAAAAGAGGAAGCACCACCCAAATAGGATAATGGATAGTAGGAGTAGTGAAGGCAAGTGGATGGATCTATCAGAATAGTGTAGTAGGTCATATATATTCATCTCATCGACATCACGTCTCGAGCAATATATATAATATAAGAGCGGCATTAAAGGATGCTTTGAATTTGTTTGATGATATATGAAGTCTTTAAAGTCTTCGATCGAGTCAGGTACGATAAAATGCCATGTGCATGCATCTTGTCGATCACCAAGCTAATTAAGACCACCATATCAGCTTGCAATAAACGTGTAACACATACCAGCTTAATTTGATTTTGTTATTTTACTTGAGCTGCTTGCTTCACCATTTGCATTGTCCTAATTAAACAAAGGCCGTGGATATATATAAAACTCTGGTGTGTGCTAGCTAGGGCGCCATTACCCTATCATGATATCATCAGCATGTATATGAAGTAAGTAAGATTCGCCAAGGTAATTCGTACACCAGCGGTCATCCCGGTCCCTAAGCATATGTGTTGGTTCATGGGACGAACCACGATAGGATGGGATGGTCCTTTTTTCTATGTGTTTGGCTGTAGAGTACCTGGGACAGGGTCATCCCTCTGCCTCGCGTGAGATGCGGGACAACCATGTTCACCCAAATCGAGCGGACGGGGTCATCCCACTTCGTCGCCGTCTTTCTCCGTCACGGTGGCGCGCAGCTGGTGCGGGATGGAGGTCGGCGGGAGCAGGCCGGAGCAAAAACGACAGGAGGGAGGCCTGGGCGGAGGTGGACAGGAGCTTCGGCGACGGCTTGAGCTTGGGCGCCGAGCTCGTGAGGACACCGATGCGGCGGCAGTGGGCGAGCCAAATCAAGCTGGAGGGCGGCATCGGCAGCGAGCGAGTAGAACCGCTGGAGCCTGGAGGGAGCAGGATCGAGCTCCATGTCGATGGGGAGCAGAACCGACATGGAGGGTGGCGCCGGCAGCGGCCTAACGCAACTGTGGTTGAGCGGCGGTGTCTGCTGGTGGGTGAGCCGAATCGAGCTCGAGCAGCGGCGGCAATGGTGGCCAGCAAGCCGAATCGAGCTCCATGTCAATGGGGTGGGCACTAGTGGGGCCGAGATGTGGTGGCTATTGAGGAGGGCAAGGAGGACTACACCTCGCCAGAGGAGAGACCGAAGGGAAGCTCCACCTGGGGAAGGCCGGAGGGGAGCGGTGATACGAAGGGGAGCGGCGGCGCCGGCGATGCGTTTCACGTGACGAAGGCGACGGGGAGGATAAGGCTAGGTGAAAAAATAGAGAAAAGAAAATAAAGGAATAAAAATAAGGTCTATGCCATGTGGGACCATACGATCACAAGTGGGGGCCGTTATTGACGGTGTTAAAAGATCCCTCCATCCCATCTTTTTCAACCTCCAACCAAACAAAAAAACAGAGACGATCCTATCCCGCTCAACCAAACACTAGACGAAACAGTTACATCCCACAAATCTGGGACAGGACGGTCCCATCCCACCTTGTCTCGTATCCAAATACATGCTAAAATCACAAAATGGGATGGCATGGGTAGCACCCTTCCCTCGCAGCCACTGCCGCCATCTCCCCTCCCTCCTCGCCTCATCACCGGCTGAGTAGTGTACGGGAAGTCTGCGCGCCTATGAGGAAGGCAACGACGGGGTTGATTTGTCACCTCGTCACACGTCTTGCGTAGATCTAGGAGGGATTTGTGGGTGAAAGTATCAAGATGCTTAGAGGGGATGAATTAGACTTCTACAAAATTTAAGCAATAAAAACAAACCTATGGAATAAGACTAATCACCACATGTGCCTACCAAGTGTGGTTTGTGCCTAACTAGTGATCAAAAGAGTTTTATAATCTAGGTCCAATCCTACTCTAGCATGACAAGTCTAGGAAATGAAATGCGAAAAGTAAACTTGCTTAAAGTAAAGAGAAGGATAGGAAGTCGATTTTTCCCGAGGTATCGAGGAGTAACGAGAGTTTGTTACTCTCCCTAGTCCGTGTTGGAGCACCCGCGCAAGAGTAACAAGCCAAAATCTTCACTCTACCTACACTAGACCAAGAGCTAGGTGGATATACATTTGCTACTCTCAAGCACTAAAGAGAATCATTAATCTTCCAAGACCAAGAATTTTAATCAAACCAAGTGCCTCTCTTGCCTTCAAAGCCTCTCTAATCTCAGTTAGGAGCACAATAAATTTCGTGTGGCAAGAAAGTCTCAAAGAAGTGAGTGAAGAGGTATAAATAGCCCCCACACAAAATCCAACTGTTATCCAATTCGCAGAGCCGTCGACTGATTCGACGGGTAACCCGTCAAAACAGTTGACGCTTGCTTTCCATCCAAAACTTAAACATTCTAACGGCTAGTTGCACCATCGACTCATTATAGATGCACGCTTTCATTTGACAAGCAACAATTACAAATCAATAACTAAACTACTAAAGTTGAATTTACTAGATTCCCCGTGAGAAAAAAAAATGATAATTATCCCTTTAAACAAATTATTTGTCGAACAATCACCAGGTCATGTCAACCCACCGTGATTGCGTGAGGTGTCCATCACCACGACTATGGAACAAGAGAGATATACATAATGTATGTCTCGAAGCGAATTTTTTAGATTTGATGAATGTGTAATTTATATCTTGGGGTTGGTATAATACCCAAAACTAAGTTTAGAGGATTAAATATATATTTTGCGATTTTAGTAACGTAGATGACACCGAAAGCTAAGTTTAGGAAGTGATGAAACCTGCATTTTACGAGTTCGTGGACAGTAATGACTGTGCTCTTAATTAAACAAGCAGAAGAGGCACGCGGTGGCGTGTCGTTTTCCTTGCTGTCCCTTCGCAGGCCTTCCCGACCGTCCGCGCGCCCATCCTGCTTCAGTTTGATTGCTACACGTCTTAACGATAATTTGTCAACAAAATGACAAATCCCCTTCATTTAGGCGCTAGATACTGACATTTATTCCATTAATCGTCATGTCACCACCCCAGGTGGAAACTTGTCAGTTGATCATCAGTCACTGGACTGATAATCTATTTCTAATATAAACATAATAAAAGGTGACATGTTTCTTAGTTGGCTTGGCCATGCGGCATGTGATGATTAATAGTATAGAAACATAAGATGGTCAAAATTAATTGTATATACTACAGAAAGCTTCGCAAGTGGTATGGGTAGTATATATGAGTAGTATAGGTAGTATAAGGGTACTATAAAAAATGAACAAAAATGACAAGACATCGCGATAATACACTAAAAATTCACCCCTATAGGAGAGTTAATTAGCACATATGTAACTATTGCTAAATTACGCTTAATAATAGATGATTTGATATGCTCTATATTATATACTACATAATAGTAGTATAAGGTACCATAAAAGAGCTCTAGTAGAAGACTCTATGTATGACGATTCTACTTTTTTGATTCAACTATGTATTATTCTACTAACTGGTCTTATACCGTCACTCACTCTGGTGCAATATAGCTTAGGTGGCCATACAAAGCCTTGCGACGAATAATGAACCAGAATGCTTGGTCCGGACACGCCATGAGCTGATGTTATCATTGTCACCCACTTAATTTCTTTACTTTGTTGAAAACAAAAAGGTCACGCATTGTGGACGGACATTGGATTTTTTTCAACATGGAGAGTGAGATGCATCATTTACTTTTTCTGCAGAGATATCTCCAATAAAATTTGAGACTTTTCGCATCTCTCGTTAATTTTGGTCCCTCTCATCTCTCGCTCTCAACTGTTCTTTGTCGTCCATTGCATTACCCCCCAGCATCTAGACACAGAGATACTTGTCAATATACTTCCATCTAATTTAATTTGCAACAGCAATATCTCCGATTGGTTGCCACTTCTATGGTGATGAGCATCCGAGTCAGCAGCACGTACGACGCCATCCTACAGATTAAAGAAACGGAATCATTTCGCTGGAATGTGTGGTCGTTCAGCTTGATAAAAGAATTGGCATTATCTGTGCGGACGTGGCAGTGATCCATCGACAAGGACCTCAACATTTTTTTTCCTTATTATAACTGAACCTCTCCACAAAATTACATAAAATTGCTGGTCCTGCAGGTGGCATTATTGGGAGCGAGATCATCGGTGCCTACTGCCTGGAATCAGTCCAGATTCAACCCCCCCCCCCCCCGGCGCATACACACACCCACACACACAAAAACAGAATAGGTATTGCCTCTGCCTGCCTACACACAACCAAAAACAAAATCCAGTCTGCCAACGCACATGTCAGAATTAACATTTTACAACTCGTTATTACTACATGATGTTTACTACAGTATATATATAGTACTCTCTTTCTTTGATATATTTATTTGCTTTTTTTAGAATGACAGTACATGCTCATACAAACGCACACACACCCTATGAATACATGTACGCAACCCTACCCCCATGAGCACCTAAGAGACTGAGCCGGCTAATCTCGAGACTGACGAAGTCACCACAGGCGTCTCGCAATCGACGGGGACGTCGCCTACCACTGAAAGAATAATGACGGTTAAATCCTAGAATAAATTCAGGAAAATGTGACACTCGTGCCGACTGCCGAGTCGAGGACTCGAACCCAGGTGGGTAGGTTCCACCATAAGGATCCTTGCCAGCTGAGTTCGGCTATTTTGTGTGTAATATGGCATGCACTTGCCACAGGACCTCTAGTCTAGTGGTGAGAGCACCTAGCATCTACCAGACCCAAGTTCAATGGGATGAAAACTGGGTTTGGAATAAAAAAAATTGAAAAATGTTGGGGTTGTATGATGCTCATTAAAAATAATATTTGGTTCAACCATAGAAAAGTGCTATTCTTTCGATAAAGCACATTTCAGATAATTTTGTTAGGATAAAATATATGTATCCCGTAGAAAATTATTATATGCAAATTTTGTTCCCTATTTATTCTATATATATATATATATATATATATATATATATATATATATATAAAAGTAGGCTTGCTGTTGAAATGATGCATTATCATATTTTGAATAAATCCATACCGTCATTTCACGATCAAGATCGCCCTGGTTCGAGTCGTTAGGAAATATAACTCAAGAATCTGTGAAATGCATCTTACAAAACAAATGTGAATGGGACACCAAAAGCCAAAACTAGTTAAGGAGAAAAATCGAAGGCCATAAGTCTACTTAAATTGTATGGGCGAATTTTAAATTTCATGAAATCCTCAAACAACTTACAACTAATTCAACAATAAATGCTATAGAAAATAGTGCATTCTTTTTCTTTAATGAGGGTGATTATATTCTGGAAAGGAGCCTCATGTTTTTTTTTCTTTTTTATTTTTAGGAATAAGGAGCCTCCGATTACTGGGAGTAGTTTGTTCTCTTGAAATGATGCATGTTTTGGATGGATCTCGTGGTGCAATAGTGAGATTTCTTAATTGTCGGTAATAAGTAGGGCCATAGATTACATCATGATCAGTGTTTACATAAGTTGAACACGACAAATAGAGATGAATGAAGCCACGATTTTGGGGCAGATCAGGTCTTCTTGTGAAGGAAATATACCATTATGCATCATGTGAATGAATTTAGCCATATTTTCATACAAGATTCATTATGCTTTGAAAACTAGTTAAGGAATTGGAATTGAACCATAATAAGAGACAAAAAAAATAAGAAACATTCCCGCTAAAAAAGAAATACCAGATTACATTGCAATAGATGATGTTCTCTTCGGATGTTAATATGGGTTGCCTGATCGCCTAAGGAAACAAAGTTCCATTCGAATTTCACGGAAACTTACAAACTAGTAACAACGAGCTAAATTCAAGAAGAAAATTATACTCTCCTCTGACCATATTTAAGGTGCATTTTGTTTTTTTTTCTGAAACAAGCAAAATTCATGATGTTTGATCCATTGGTAATAGAAAGCACTTTTGGCATGGTGCTTTTTTTCGTTTGAAGATACACCTAGGGTTGGAACATACAACACATTTACAATGCACGATACTAAGCTATACTACGGTTAGAAAAGAACTAATATTAAAAGATCTGATGGTTAAGTACTTAAGATTAATGTATATCAGAAATTTGCGTATGGTATGCATAGTATGAGAGAGAGTACAGATATAATAAAGGAATATTTCTGCCAATCCGACCATCCAGACCAATCCCTCCATGCCTCCACCCCTCCTGTCGGCCATTGCCGACGCTCTCGTGTGCCCTTGTCTATACTTATATACCAATACCATTAATAGTAGCATTGTATACCATAAAAGACCTCCGAAGATAAGTCTGTAGCTAATAGTTCTTACTGTCTAAAATTGAACAACAACAACTTTTGTACATTAGATCTTGTTTAGTTCTGTTGTACTAAGTTATTGGATTCCCAAAAATAGAGCAACACTTAACGAACTCACTCTCTGTTTTGTTCTTTTTTATGAAACACTTCTCTTCTTTTGTTTCCCCTATAGATAAATTGTATGAATGAATGGTGGACAGGACAGGTCATGTGGTGTTATCTCTCTGGCATCAAATATATATCACTCTCATATATTCGTAAGATGTTGACAAATATATTTTTTTCGTTTGTGTTTACGTTGGTCGACTTGATAGGCTGAGTAGTTGGTGTCTCTTGTTTTTTCGTGGAGATGCGTATTGGTGATAATTGCTGCTGCATGTGGCGACACGACGCCGCTGCTAGATGGTAGTACAACCGTGTACATCTATCTCTATTATTGAGTTTTAAAATATTATACGGTAATCTTTCTCGATAAATCGATGACTAGTGGATGGAAACAAAGAAGGAACGCATAGGTACTGAATAGGTCTGAAAAAAAAAAAGGTGCCTGACTCAGCAAAGGACGAGATCAGATCGGCCATGCTGTAGTGTTTACTGCTAAAAAAATAGTAAAACGATGAAACCGTGTGCTCTCTGTATCCGATAAGATCCTGAGGGCGGCTAGCTGTTGCAAGCTGCAGCACGTGTGAATCGAAGTTCAATCAGGCTGCATTTTGCTCCCAATGCAAGGCAGCCCAAAACCAATGACGGCAAGGCAATGATGCACATCCATCCGGTCGGCTTGTGTGCGTGACGCGGCAGCGGCGGCAACCAGCAGTTCATTCTCGTCAATTAAGAATAATCACGTGAATAATTAAGCCAAGCTGGCAAGTTGTTGGTCGTAGGTAAGCTAGGATTGTTGGTTGTCCACTCTTCTTCTTCACGAGATGAAATAGAACGAACATTCTCAAGGATTAGTCATATGGGATGGTAGTGTTGGTCCAAAGCAACGTGGAATGGAACCGGCTGTCTTCGTCTCTTGACTCAGCAAAGGATGAGATCGGATCAAGTAAGCATTGTGTTGTTGGGTTACCATAATTCTGGTAACCAAAATCATATCATATCCTCCTCAGGGGTGAAAAAAGAATAAAGCACTTGCCTTTGTTTTTAACAAGTGCCTTGATTGCAGTAGTATAGATGAAGAAAAAATGGAATCGGAGATGGCCGAGTCGGGTCCAAGGCCGTGTGCTGTATCCGATGGCGACATTATTATTTAGCTGTCGTCGCATCGCATGTGTCGATGGCCAACGCAACACGGCGGCGGCCGATGTGTGGTAGCAAGAATATCCATCCGGACCTGGGCGTGTGATGCGGTGCGCAGGAAACGCACATCATCTACCCCTGGCAGGGTCATTATCGCCAAGCCATATGATTAGGCCCCTGAAACCCTCCCCCACCCCTGCTGCCTGCCGTAGAGCCGTTGCCGCTTTTCCCCCTGCCCTGGCCTCCTCCTCCCTGTATAAGAGCAGCCTTCCCTCCTCTCCATTATCGCCGCGCCGCATCCCTTCCCCTCCCTGGCTCCCTGCCCACCGGAGCTCAGGCAACAACAAGATACCCAACCAAAGCGTGTAGCCCCCGCACAAGTTTTAATTTTGTCGCCTCCTCATCCCCTTCTTCCTCTTCGTGGCATCGCAAGGTATGCAGTCCATCTCTACCTGCAGTTTCAGCTCTCTCTTTTTTAGATTAAGGATACCTGCAATTTCAGCTCTAGTTCATGCCACTATCCATTCTGTTCACGGATTATCTTTATCTGCGTAGAGATATTCGATTTTTTTCACCTCTAAGGGCACATGCCATCAACTGTCCAAGCAACCTTTCGCTCCCCTGTTAGTTTGTTCAGATTCAGAAAAAGTAGACGCCTTTTCTTGACACTACTTCAATTTTCGTCTTGCCCCAAATTGTGCTTTTAGTCCGACCCAACTAGGTAAGAGTTCCTGCAGTCTGATGTTTCCCAGGCATATAGGTTCGGGAAAGAAGCGATTGAATACAGAAAGCTGGCATCTTTTAATGGTTATAGTCCTGATTTCCTGTCAGCCATTGCTATTGTGGCCTGGTTTCTTCTTATAGATCAGGTGTGGAGAGGTTGCAGAAAACATTCATCTTTCAGATTTTCTAGAATTATTATGCCCTTGTTTGTGGGACTCTTCTAACCCATTCCAATATGGAACACTTTATACTGTACTACTGATGTACATATATACTAAGCCTTCTAATTCTGCACTGAAGCTAACCGAAATTTGCTACGGAATCTAATGTTTCTTTACTTCTGTGCAGATAACGAAATCTACAACTAGCTAAAACATCAGGGAATGCTGAAAGATGTGCTTTCATAGAAGAGATTTCTGCTGCGATACCAAGGAGCTCGCTGCTCTGCAAGGGCTGCTAGCCTTCTCAACTCCTGATGTGAGCAATCACCTTGCCTGCATCAATTCCACTCCATTCAGACTCCGACACGACCAAGCCATAAGAATGCTGTTCACTGTCATGGACCATGACATGGGGGAGGAGGGCTAAATCTTTGCAGTCTACCTGATCAGCCCCACCGAGGATAGCCCTGAGTTTTATAATTTAAGTGGAGATATGGAGGGTAGAGGAAAGATTTTAATGGGGCGGTATGAGCTGGGGAGATTGTTGGGGAAAGGCACATTTGGCAAGGTGCACCATGCAAGGAACCTCGAGTCAAATCATAGTGTTGCTATTAAGATGATGGACAAGGACAAAGTGCTCAAGGTTGGGCTCTCAGAGCAGATAAGGCGTGAGATCACAACAATGAGGCTTGTGGCTCACAAGAACGTTGTTGAGCTTCATGAGGTCATGGCGACACGAAACAAGATATACTTCGTGATGGAGTATGCGAAAGGCGGCGAGCTCTTTGACAAGATCGAGAAGAGTGGCAAGCTCACAGAGGCTGCTGCACATAAGTACTTCCAGCAGCTCATTAGTGCAGTGGATTACTGCCACAGCCGAGGTGTGTACCACCGGGATCTGAAGCCTGAGAACTTGCTGCTGGATGAGAATGAGAACCTGAAGGTCTCTGATTTTGGACTGAGTGCACTCTCCGAGTCAAAAAGGCAAGATGGGTTGCTCCACACCACCTGTGGAACTCCAGCTTATGTAGCTCCAGAAGTGATCAGCAAGACAGGCTATGATGGTGGAAAATCGGACATTTGGTCTTGTGGTGTTGTTCTATTTGTTCTTGTTGCTGGTTATCTCCCTTTCCAAGGCCCAAACTTGATGGAGATGTATCGAAAGATACAACATGGTGACTTCAGGTGCCCCAGTTGGTTTTCGCAGAAACTCAAGAAACTCTTGTACAAGATCCTGGACCCCAACCCAACCACAAGAATTTCAATCCAGAAAATAAAAGAGTCTACCTGGTTCCGAAAAGGTCCTGAGGGGACCCGCACAGTTAAGGAGAAAATTCCCTGTGAGAATGCCACCACAAATGCTGCTCCAACACTTTCTGTGAAGCGCAAAAAGAATCCTTGTGACCATGTGAAGCCGCTGATTGTGACAAACTTGAATGCCTTTGAAATTATCTCTTTCTCCTCGGGGTTTGATCTATCTGGCATGTTTATTGAGAAGGAGCGCAGAAAGGAGGCAAGATTTACTTCAGACAAGCCAGCCTCGGCCATCATCACGAAGATTGAAGATGTTGCGAAGATGCTGAATCTCAGGGTAAGGAAGAAGGATAATGGTGTTGTCAAGATTCAAGGGAGGAAGGAGGGAAGGAATGGTGTCCTTCAGTTTGACATGGAGATCTTTGAGATCACGCCATTGCATCATCTCGTTGAGATGAAACAAACAAGCGGTGATTCCCTCGAGTATCAGATACTATTCGAAGAGAGCATCCGGCCAGCACTGAAGGACATAGTCTGGGCCTGGCATGGAGATGATGAGCAGCAAAAACAGGAGTAGCTTTGGATGCCGCAGTTAGTTTTTTTTTTTCTTCTCTCAGAATGTATTTTCAACGTGCGTGTGTTCATTTTTGGTAGTTATTCTTTTTTTGTATTGGAAGAACACCTGTTGAGTTGTGGTGATGTGAGCCATTAAGCTATATTCCGTTGAGCAGTAATTTTTGAGAAGCCGAGTTATTGAGTTTTATTCTGAAATGAAACTGTTTCTGTTCTGTAATGGCTGTCCCCTGTCGGTAATGAAATAAAATGTCTTCAATGCTTGAAAGAAAGTTAAAGTTTTCCTGTACTTGTAGAATAGCTTCTTTCGATGAAATCTAGAGCACATGACGTATTACAGAACAGAGTGACAAAAAGTAGAGTCATAAAGAAGGCAAGGTAAAATATACAGCACACAAAAGAACATATAAAAAAAACGAAACGTACATCAAATGTTGATAAGTTAAACCTTGCAATATTTAAACTCCACCGGTCCACTTGCATTGAAAAAGAATTTGTCCCCATCAGGGCATCAACTGGGATTAAGGATAGATCCGACAGCTCGTTTTTCACATCCCTAATCAACCACCGAGACAACTTTCTAAACAAGGTCAAACATCGATCCAATCCGATGAGCAAACCAATCGCCGCTATGCCAAGTTCTGCATAATTATGGGATAAACTGTTTGGGCTCCTGATTTTCAACATGCATATGCTTTTGTTCCTGATGAGGTGCCATGAAGATGCCTGAGGCAAAGCATCTCCACAAAGAATAGACAAAAGTGATGCTATAGATAGACAAACATAATAAAGTCTTGTACAAACCGATGGTATTACTATCAAATGGTTGGTGACTTGGTGTACTGAACTTTGTAATGAATACCTAGCTAAAAAAGGAAGGTGAAACTGGAGTTGGAGCCCAACTCCAACTGGGCCGCCTCAAGGTGAAACGCTTCTTTATTTTTAGCCGGACTGGAATCGCTTATTGGGCTGTTCAGATCAGATGGAAGAGTCTGGAAGGTTTGGAGAGGTTAAGGCTTGATTGCGATGAGGAAGGAGATCAAGGGCACGGCGGTGGACGCAGTGAAGAAGAAGAGCAACACGAAGATCCCTGACGAGAGAGAGGCTGGCCAAGCACTCCCAGCAATTCCGTCAGCCTACGCCCAGAAAAGAGAAAACGGCTATCACTGACAAGATCATGGCGTAAGAAGCGGCCGGCCATTATCCAGCAGTACCTCACCAAGGGTTATGCGGAGGTCCAAGAGGAAGAGGAGAATTAAGGCAGCAAGTAAAAGGGGTTAACAATTTACAAGAACCAGTAATTAACTGGTCTGCAAGATCCAGCAACTACCCCAAGTTGGACTAGCTCCTACTAGTACTATCAATCGTGTCTGCTCATTGCTACTTTTGTTGGCATAACCATATTTGTGCTTTAATTTTGATTCCGTGATGCCATCAGGACTTAACTGCTTTTTTTTTCTTTTTAAGATGAGGAATGTACTGTTTGTCCTGCATCTCGTGCTTTGCTGCTGTAGCTTACTCATCCCTCCTTGTATTCTTTATGCTATAATTCATTTACACATAGTTACTAAAACATGAGATTATGAGCCTTCTGCGATAAGATGGCTGTTGTACAAATTGCTTCCTTTCATTGTACAAGCAAGTTCAAACCATGGCTTGCCTGCTCTCCTGCATCTTGTGCTGCTGCTGTTGGTTACCATTGTTTCTGCACTCATCTCTGTTCCTTGTCTTATATATGTAATTATTTACACATGATACTCTGCATGATCAGAGTCTTGAGTGACATCATGCTGTACAAATTGTTTCATTTTATTGCTTATATCCAACACCAGTGCACATCATGGCAATACAACATTTCACCAGGCCAGATTAACACGAAATGGCAGTCCGGTAATAACCAGAAATGGCATGTTACCATGAAAGCCTGCTACATTTCAACTAGCATAACAAACACCATAAACTCAGTTGAAAAATTTACAATCACGGATAACAACGCAGAAACTAGAACGCTTCTTGGAAGACACAGCCAACAGAATATCACTCCAACAAAAGAAAGTTGGAGGCATACAATCCTAAGAATCTTCATTCTGAAATTTCCAGGTTTCAGCTACTCACATTTAGATTTAGTACGACATGCTGTTTCACATTTAAGCATGGATTTAGTGCAAAGACAAAATCGTGCAAATTTCAGGCCAAAGGTCATGTACTCATGTCCAAAGTCCATACTCCCAGCATCGCACCCGCTTACAATGTTGTACAACAACACAATGCTCAAACATGAACCATTCTGCACATTGACTTTAGCATATAAATCCCCACCCATATGTTACATTTGCCGTCATACTACACATCAACACCACATGTAAGAACAACAGGATTGTGCCCATCTTCACTTCCGTTGGCGCCCAATCAGCAAAATACAAAATAAATTATGAACATTTGTCATCGAGCCTTTTCCGATTCAGATTTTGCCGGTTGTGCAACAAGGGTGCGCCAGAGGTACCGCCCGCTTGCCATATCCACCATAGTCCAGAATCCAGTTTTCACCGCGGATCCGACCTAGATTAGTGTAGCAGACAATCCGTCAGATTCTGTAAGGATCTCTATTAATGAAATCATATTGTATCTTTCAGATTTTATATACGCAAGGGGAACAATGAGCTGATGATTTAGTATTTAACCAGAAGTAGCAGCAAGTGACCATCGATTGTGCAGTATGCACCATTATATGTTGCCCGGTTATCTTTGCTTATTCACGTGCACCATGCAACTGTTTAAACACTTCAGTACAATCAGCTCGAGTTTCTATGCAGTTACTTCTGTAAACAAATACAGACTCTAGATCCAAAAGTATATGGTAGTATGATTTTTTTCAGAGATGATGGTGGTGGTAGTGCCTGGCAAGATTCCAAATGTTTCAAGCCATAGTGAGTTCGAAGGCAAGCACCATGCAACTGTTAACTGAGTGGTTGCAATGAGCCAAAAATTAATCACGTCGAGGACCGACCCTTAGTGCTGACAAGATGAATAACAGAGGCAAGGACATAAACCAAATACAAGAGCAGCAGAATGAAATTATTAAAGGCCTTCACTAAATGACCCATCGTGAACGGCAGCTCATTGCGGTTGTGGGGGATGAAATTAAAGGTCATGTTAACGCTGTAATCCTATTCCCCTTGTGCGCAGTGCAGGCAGGAAGCTAAGAATAGGGTGGGGGAGACGGGGGGAAGGAGGCGTGCGTTACCTTGGAATGGAGGGGCACGGGGGCCCTGGGGGATCCCGAGTCCTGGTCGTCGGCGTCGAATTGGTCGGGCTCGGCGTTGAGTCCCCGGATGAGGAAGAATCCGGCGATGGTGGCGGAGAGGAAGATGAGGATCACCCGCAGCGGGCACATCTTCTGCTTCTCTTGTCCGGGCTGGGAGAGGGAGGGTTCCTTCCCAACGAACGAAGCAACCAATCCGGCGCAGATGCAAGGCAGGAAACGGATTCAAGAAAGGCGGGGCCTTTTGGCTTCCTCGGCGTCGGCGGGGCTTCGGCGATTGGGGAGAGAACAAGTGCAATGGCAGATTAGGGGATCGAGTTGGATGGGTGGGTGGATGCGGAGGAATTTTCTCGACTTTGTCCCTCCCGAGGAGGCTTCCGCGGAGCACGCACGCGGCCACCTAACGCCCCTCGCAACCTCCCTCCAATTATTAAAGGGTCTCGACAGAAAAATGGAAGAAACTGCAAAGAGAAGAGTAGCTCAAATTTATCCAAGGAACTGAAGGA
Organism: Digitaria exilis; assembly: GCA_015342445.1. Lineage (NCBI taxonomy): Eukaryota > Viridiplantae > Streptophyta > Magnoliopsida > Poales > Poaceae > Digitaria > Digitaria exilis. The sequence goes on along the minus strand of JACEFO010001764.1, from coordinate 119,798 downwards.
AGGAAGAGGACAAATTTGTGCTGCTGCTTGCCTCTCTACGAGAACGCAAGGGGAGGGAGAGGGAGGAGTTTTTTTTTTTTTTTTGAAAATTAAGGAGTTTTCGCGGCTGGGGTGGAAGACGAACAGGAGAGATCTAGGGGCCATTTATCTCCTGTTCTTGCCAAACCAGTTACCAGAGACGAGATGGCGGCCACGTCAAAACGCGCTGGTGACGCTTTCCACCTTGTGGGCCCACTCTAGACCACGACGACGGCCTTGATGTAGTAACGCCGTAACGGAGACCGGTTCATTCGGCTTCCTCTCTCTTTGTTTATAAAAAAAATATTTATTAAAAAAACAAGACTGTTTCAACTGTTAGTGGGGCCCAACCGCCCAACCTCCATGTTTCATGCCATTTCCTGCGACAAGCTGTGTCGTCCTTTGTCGAAACAAGCAATGCGCTTTCAGATTAGAATGTAGACCATAAATTATTTCTACATAGAGTTTTGCAGGATTATTATCGACACCATGTAAAATTCTCTTATTTCTTTGGCTAGGGAATACCATGTAACTTTGGGTAGTTTTTTTCTTGTGTGCGTAGATATACAATTATACATGCAGTATGTTTATTTTATTTTGCGAAACATAGTACAATGGAAGACAATCACACTTATCCCTATAAATGGAGCACTCAAAAAGACTTAGCCGACTGATCTCAAGATTGACGAAATCACTATAGACGTCTCACAGTCAACGGGTGTGTCGCTTACCACCAAAAGAATAATGCTGGTTAAATACAAAATATACGAGCACCCGTACGTACCGAGTGAAGGACCCGATCCCGGATGGCTACCAGCTGAGCTTGCAACATGCTCTTACTTCTTGCCGTTTTCCTCCCTCGTTTTTTTATCTCTTTCCTCAAGTATGCGTGTTTTCTTTTCCTTGTAATCTTTGGATTACTAGTATGTGATGTTGCCTTGAAGACTGTTTCACCTGTTCTGATGGGGACCAAACTTCACCCCTTTTGTCGCAAGCATCATAGCCGTCAAGCAATGCGCTTCTAGAAGATTGAATGATTGTTGACCATGAATTATATGGATGCATATGCATGCATAGGACCATCATATCTCTGGTAAAAATGGCAAAAAACATTGAAAAAGATACTTTAAACTTTCAAAAGAATTGAGAACTTGGCACAATCAAGGTTAATGTAATCATATAATGTACTTTTTAGCAAATGTTGAGATTGAAACTCGATTATATTATATATATTTTTCGTCCTTCATATATATATATTAGCAAAACCAGAAATGCCAGCAATGATAAAAAAAAAAGTTCATACCAGTTTTGTTCAGATTAATATAAACCAACAAAAAGTCAATTATATTCCTCAATTTAAAAAGAAAAAGAATAAAAAGTCAACACGCATATAGATATATATACAGTAAGACATATGTAGTGGTTGTCAACCACTACCACTAGTTGGTGATGATATGCATAATTATTGGGCATAAAAGGTGGCCATGACAGAAGCATTATTCATATCTCGGTATATATCCGCAGGTTATAACGTTTAATTTGTGTAGACAAGGGAGGGAGGAGCAACGAACAGGGCGCGCCGCCGCGCCAATCGTGTCATCAGACTGGCAGGTGCAATTGCGAGCAAATTAATTTAGGGTGTGTTTATATTGGGAAAACATTTCTCAAAAATACACTGTTCACCAAAAAACACCGTAGATGAATAATGTTCTGTGAGTAGAAGGATGTGATGAACAGTGAAAAGTTGGATAAATAGTGTATTTTTGGGAAATCCTTTTGGGAACTAGACGGTGCCTAAGAGTAGCAGCAGTTGAAGTCGAATCGGTTGCTGGGGGCATACTCCATGCAGATGGAGTGTAAGCCATGTGCTACCCGCCCAACACGATCAGCAGGTCCATCAAATGATTGAATGGAAATTATGGAATTGGTCAATCTGTAGGTATAGGATCGAGAGCATCAACTACATGACCCTGAGTCCAGCTGTGTTTGTGAAGAGAGTTGAGACAGCAAACAAGGCGGTCCCTTTAAGCACGCATCGCGTCATCGACCGGCATGCCTGCCTGCCTGTGTTTTGAACCGCTCCACTAGCTAAGTAGCTATGCTGATCCTTGTAGTTGATTTTTCTACTGCGGGGCTGTGGTTTGGTGACTTTGGCCACACCCATCCGAAGTGCACAGACCACTCGTGGCGAGAGGGCACACGAGGGAGAGGGGAGGCGGCTATTTCTTTCTGCCAGTTCACTCCATGTCTCCATCCATGCTGACCAAATACTTGCTTGCAGTGCCTCCAGGCCACTGAAGAAAGCTGCAGGGTATCCTATTCTGTATCCAGTAGCTTCACTTCACGACATCAATCGAGCCGCCATTGATGAGATGGGCGTCATACACCAACCAACGACCATGGATATCGACCATAGCCTTGGTGCGATCGAACATCACAGTCGTGTTTCACAACGCCACAAAAAGTGGGGGCTGTAGAGGCAAGTGACCGGTGAACCACTTGCAAGTGAAGCTCCACCTTCCCAGATAAGGCCACTGACTGGTGATCAGCTGTCTTAGACTTGTTTTGTCAAGTAAACAGCACCTCATGCAAAAAGTTAGGCCTTCTCAGGACTATACTACTGCTAAAACAAGATGACAATGTCTTCTGGATAACAAGCACCAACAGCATGTGGAAATGCCGCCACTACCACTTCATCCATCTCACCATTTCTTCCACCTTTCCACTATGGTAACAAACCTTTCTAGCCTCCACCACAGCTCCGCACAAAACAACGTATATACAGATGAAAAACGACGTCATATGCACAACCAACCTTCCTCCAACCAATAATCAAGAACCAGTACAACACGTGTGAATGCACAGAGAAAAAAAAAAAAGACCCCTCCGCGATAATCATGCATGGACCCAGGAACCTGCCTAATAACATATTAGAACGATCGCAAACAGGACAGTCACTGTGTGCAACATAAGCAAGTCCCCACCCCCATTTTTCATTGAATCCGGAAGTTAATATGATGAAATATGAAATGCACCAACACATCAATCAGGTGAGAGAGGACTAATGCGATGCATGGGCGCATGTTAACTGGTGAGGTGAGTGCTACTTAACAAAATCATCATGCTTTTTGCATCAAGGAACACAATCCAGCTTATCTCCTCAGTAACCCCTACACCACTGTGAGGAGGCAAGGAAGTCTTGGCTCGACATTTCGTTCCCTCTATATAATCAAAGTTCGTTCTATGCTGTCTCTTTTTCATTGAATGACCACACTGACTGTACATCAGGACTTGTTGAAGAAAACAACCCTCCACCACCAACATGTGCACAAGGTGGCGACGATATATGCTTTGCTTCCTGAGCTCCATTCAGCATCAGTTCCTCCCTGCATAAATCATACACCCCAACAAAGTCATCAGCTCGAGAGTTTATGATAGTATATGAATGTATGCTACTGCTGCCTATGGATAGTCGATAGCTCAGCAGAAATACTCACAAAAAAAGTGAAAAGAAAAATTAAATGAAGTCAATAGCCAACTATCACGCAAAGGGCACAACAATGGTTAAAAGTAAAACATTTCATCCAGTCACATTAGTGTGCAGGTCATATGTACTTAATTCCATGGCAACAAGTTTCAAGATACAAGCTGTAAACTTGAAACAAGAAAATTCAAACGTCAATAGGCTTGGTCTAAACTGAAAAAGGAATGAGTAAGCTATGTTATTTCACGCAAACCATACACACGAAAATTTAGACTTCAAGCATGGATGCCCATGAGACTAATCAATTTCTGCATAAATACCCATCAGCTTGGGCTCTGTTGACAGGTTAAGTGCCTCACTCCTGCATGCAACCTGTTGTCAGGACCAGATGCTCTCAGCCATATTATCTGGGCATTCCGGCCTGGCTCAAAATGAACTGGTGGTCATGCTAAGAAAGCTGGACACGCCTAATTTCTTTCAATGCGAGCCAAACTTCGGGACAGGCAGCAACACACTTGCACAAATTGTGTGGATGACACTCCTATAGACGTGGCAATGGGATATTAGGAGTGAAGAACCAACCCCCCTCTGGCCCCCTTTGCAATCACAAATAATTGGAAATTGACATGGTCTTCATATAAAATGGATCGGACTTCCTGCTCTTGCACTGCAGCATCTTTATAAACTGCTTTTATGCATCAAGGGGTCTACCCCACCACCCATGCAAACAGAAACAGAGTCATACCAATCAGCACCTAAAGAAATTCTACATGACACGTCCAACAAAGCAACAGATCAAGCAACGCCCAATAATACCCTTCATTAGAAACAACGACAAACAGGATTCATGCACCATTCACCACTAGCGAACAACATTTCTAAGAGTCACAACAGCCATGTACAGTGTCAAAACTCCAATGCTATCAATCAAACTACATCTTTCTATAAGAACACAAACCTTGGCTAGTTACAACACTAGCACCTGGTAAACCATCCATTTGTTCATTCAAGAGTCGTGGCATTGCACAAACTATAGACAAATATTTAATTATCTATTTTGGCTTTGGACCCAGGTGAGTTTATTCTTCCAATCTCATATTATCACTTTCTTGGATGTGTATCACCCCAACATTACTAGACATAAAAATAAATATAAAACTAAAATACTTTTGATGATAACATAACGTAACTAAAAAAATGCCTGAAAGCTTAGCCTGCAGTGAGCTCTGATTTCAACATCAGACTCTAGCCTCTAGATATATCATACAAGAAGAAGACCACAATATTTTAGAAAAGTACAGTAAATCTATGCAACCAGTGGAAGATAATGAATGCAGAGGATAATGACATCACAGGGAGCATCCTATCATAAAAATCATGCACTCACTCTAATTATCCACTCCAAATTTTCTTCCAATTGTAAATACAAATACTTGATAGTTCTCAGAAACTTCAGTACCCCTGATGGGGTTAACATTTTTACTTCATGGTTTGACAGCTAAATTCACTATCAACGGACACATCATGACGATTGACGACCAGGGACAAAAACAGAAAAAAACTTATGATCCCATAGCTGCCAGCTACACACGTCCTTGGCTTCCACACCCTTCTTTCTAAGCAATTTAAACCTACCAATGAATGCGCATCTCAATTACTTTCAAAAGAAGAATTTGCTGAGCAAAGGATTTCTAGGCTTCTAGCTGGTTTGAAACAAACCCATGGCCAACTAATCATCAATCATGCAATTGTTGAAACAAAATCTTCGTTGGCAAATATGTAAAGTTTTTAAGGTTTAACAATCACAACCAGTTGAGCAAACCATGCAACAAGCACATGTCCAATCCTAGCTAGCTAATTATTTATTATGGCAGTCAGCTATAATTATCATGATGAATCACCAACAGAATAGAACAACTGTTAATACCATATCATCAAGTAAAAATGAACCATAAAAACAAGAAATGTCAGCAATAAATATATGTGATTAAGTATTCTAAAAAGCTTTAGGCACTAGGCAGGCAGCTGGGAGGTGCCTAGAGACTAATTAGGGCTAGGCAGAAGCTTGGGTAGACTAGTTGGTGAGTAGGCTGTGACGTCAAATACCAAAATTTGTGCGAGTCATTCATGAAACAAATTCTTCAAAAAAATCTAGAAGCACCCCATGCTCCTCGCCCCACTCCAAATTGCATGTATTACACATAAAAAAAAGATCCATGGGAAACCTCCAGCTAACATTGGCGAATAACGAGCACCAGTGCCTTTAATGTTTCCAAGAAGGATCATCAACAACGCCCAGTACCACATAGTAACATGGGTTTAACAGTAGAAGGTTAGAACAAACTAAACCCCACTGTTATATATAACAAGATAACGCACTTTGTTTTTCAAACGCCTGTCATTCCTATACATAAATTCAATGATTGAAATAAGTAGTAATTCACAATCACGCATTAAGTTTTTGCACATGTATATAACTATGCACATACAAATTGATGCACATGATGTAAAAGTTTGACAACACTTTGGTGCTCAAATGTGGATACATGGAGCTATAATAAGTCATGAACAGGAAAACCTGAACGACTCACACACTTGAAGGCAACAAGCATTGTCAATATTATCAGCAGGGATGCAGCAAATTTACTGAAAAGAGAAAAGGGCATCAGAAAGTACATACTTGGGCCATGCATGACCAGGTGGCCCAAAGGGGTGTTCACGGGCTGATTTGTTTGGAGACCCAAAAACCAAGTCATTGTGTACAGTTTTCCCTTGTACTTCATGTGGAAGGAACAGGCTTGGTGTATCAGGTGGCAACTGCTGGAACGATGCTTTCTGAATCCATGGATCATTGTCATTCAAACCAGTACTCAAGGAGTTTTGTGTTCCACCATTGAAAAGATTGACACTATGGTTATATCGATTTGTATTTTGTTGAAGCCACTGACTCTGAGGACCTTGCAGACCTAAAGTTTCCTGAACCAATGGCGTGCTCCACATTTGCCATGTGCCTTGTTCACTGCTACCATCAGGCAAAATGGAACCACCAGTCCCTTTTGTGGCTGATGAGTGTGGTGGCTTGATAGGCTTTTCTTCAACCATACGAGACCTTGAGAGAGGAGACTCAATTGGTGAAGGCCTCCCATGTGATTCCTTGGTGACACCACTTGATATGAACCCACAATCCAAGTCCAAAGGGAAGTTATCTAGAGATTCTGAAACTGGCCCAAGTAATGCAATTGCATCTGGATCATAGCATGGGTCTTCAAATTGTTCTGGTTCTTCAAATACTGTGGATTCTGCATCATCATAGAAGGGCATGTGTCCAGCAGGAAAATGAGGTAAGGGCTTATTGGGAGGTGCTCCACTAAGTGGTGGAAAACCTGGAAATTGCATGGGCTGGCTTGAACTTGGCTTGCTTTCCAGAGGAGGATACTGAGAGAGAAACGTATGAGCATTGCTTATTTGTGCTCCATGTGGTTCTGGCTTCCGATTCATATCAAGAGCTGAAGTTGAAACATCAGGACAAGGGGACACAGATGCTGAACGACTAAACAGCTGATGCCATGACTTTTTAAGACCGGTAGGATGTGGCTGCACATTTGGACTGACCTGCATATAGCATAATACAAGAGCATTTGAAGATTTAAGATGAAAATTTTGGTAAAAGCAAAAAAGCAATTGGTTCTAGATTTTACATTAAAATAGCAATGCCCTTGTTACTCACAGGTCGGTTAAAATTAGTCCATGAATTTCTGGATTCTCCGGCCATAGAGGATTTGGCTGTAGCTTGAGAGGCTGTATGCTGGGTCTCTCTTTTGACTGCATTTCCCTGGTCAGTTGCAGGAACTACAGGTCTACTAACCTTGTTAACTTGAGGGGCAGGGGCCTGAGCACTTCTACCAAAGAAGGAGCCACCGCCAAACCCTCTCGAAGAAGATAAGAAACCGCCTGTCATACGACCAAAGTACTTTGTTCTGCTCTCCACTGTCTTATTACTATGATTGCTAGCATCAAAGTAATGAGGCTTATAACCCTCACGCTTGTCCAAGTCACTCTTTCTGTCGAAGTCTCGCTTCCTATCACCTTCACGGCTCGATCTTCTATCAATGTCCTCGCAATCTGAATTGCTCTTGCTTGAACCTTTGTCCTCTTTCTTCCTCCTCTCCTGCCGCCGCCTCTCTGCCTCCCTCCTAGCATCCTTCTCCCCAACAGGAGTAACGCTTTTGGACCGCTCCTCGGCTTCTGCTTTCTCATCCCTCAGCCTCCTGCGCTCCTCGACTAGCTTTGCCACCTCCTCACGCTGCTTCCTTTCTTCCTCTTCCAGCATTTCTCTCTCTAACCTCGCCAATCTCTTCTCCTCCGCCTTCCTCTTCGCCTTCTCGACCCTGCTCTCCTCAGCTTTTCCTCCATTCTCCCCTCTCTTTGACAACCTTTTACCATCTGGGCCCAAGCCATCATCATCCCCTGACGATGTAAATCTCAATATCTTCCTCAAGAACCAGCTCACTGCTGCCGAGCAAAAGGACGACAGCAAGCGCCATGACAATGCCAAGAAAGAATTGTTATTGCCTGAGGAGCAGCGCAGGTCGAGCCAGTATCCACAATCCTGAGAGCAAGGCCATCCCGTGGGCACCTTCCCGGCTGAATTAAGGTCTAGGACGGGGCGCTTGGAGACATGGCCGCAGTAGGAGCACATGAACTTGCCGCCGCCGGGGTTCTGGTCCCTGTAGGGGTTGCTGCAGTTGCGGCAGCGGCGGGTGGCGGTCTTGCGGAGCTTGTGGAGCTCGAGAGCGTGGGCGCGGCGCTCCTCCCGGAGGCGCGCGGAGCGGCGGGCGCGCCAGAGGGAGAGGCGGGGGAGGAGGATCTCATACCAGAAGAGGGTGAGGAGGAGGACGGAGACGCAGGCGAGGCGCGGGGAGGTGACCTCGAAGCGGTAGGCGGCCGGGAGGAGGAGCTGGGTGGTGGCCCAGATGCCGATGAGCGGGATGACGAGCCACGGGAGCATGGTGGCGACGCGGCGCGACCAGCGCTGCACGGAGCACAACGGACACATTGATTATCCGGCCGCCTCCGCCGCCCTCGCCGCCTGCTGGATCGCCAGCGCCGTCTTGAGGCGAGCCGGCGGATGGGTGGGTGGGTGGGTTGCTTGCTCGGCCGGCGATTCGATTTGGGGGAAGGTAACGAGAGGGGAGGGAAACCCTCGAATGGGGGAGGGGAATCAAAGCGGGCGGCTCCTTTTGCGCGGATACGGGATGCGGCAGCTACGAAGAGAGCGTGGGAAGAATGGATGTGACGAAAGGGAGCTCGAGCTGGGGGGTGGCCATGGCGAAAACCCTAGCTTTCCAATCCCTTCCCCTTCCTTTTCCGACTGCCTGGCTGAATTTGTTGTTGTTGTTTTTTTCTTACCTTCCTTCCTTCGCAAGGTGACGCAAAGAAGACGACCTCTCCTCCATTTCCATTATATTTTTTTAAAAAAGAACTCCCACGTTTTTTTAGTTTTTTTCTTGACAACTCTTAAATTTTCCGTGTGACATAATATAGAGTATAAATTGATATGAGTTTATATACTGAAAGTCGTGCATGTGTGCCATGAGAAAAGTAGATTGATCTCACACCCGATTTTAGAAGGAAAACTAGATGTATCTTATATATGTGTTCGGATTAAATTACATATATGATAGACTTCCATAAATAACCAAAATACAAAGTCATAGCGTAAAAAAATAAAATTATATTATATGACCGGAAGTCTTCAATAAATATAAAGGCACAAACATTTATTCTAGCAGCGAAATCTTCAACACTCTCCACGTGCAATTGACTAGGGGAACACATACGCCTAGAAATCTCCAAAATACTTCACAACTTCTCATGTCTTTATAGTCTGAGCCTGAACCGCATATAAAGCAAGGTGAGTACACTTATGGTTGATACTCGGCATGTGTATAGCAAAAAAAAACGTAAGACATGCAAGGTTTAAACAAAGACTAGCTGGCTAATTAAATTGCTTCAAGCATTTAGTTTCTCACATTTTATTAAGCATAATTAAGTCAGTTTAATATCATATTTCGATATATTAATCATGTGAGGATCCAGGTCTCTCGTGACCGTGAGCACGACTGTTATAACATGTTTTTAACATTGTGCAGATGTTGTATATCTTTCCCCACAATTCGTGTAAAAGCTCAAAAGAACTTTAGACCCAACCATGTCGTAATAATTAAGCACTTATCACACTTCTAAGGTGCAACGACATAGAAACGCTATGATACCTTTACAAAGAATCCCTCTATATATGTGTTGATCCCTTTGTTGCAAATTATCTTAAGGCGAACCTTCTTTTCCCGCATTTCCTAACACCAACCAAAGATCTACCAAACATGCACCCTAAACGCAATATAGAGTTCATCTAATTACTCATGCAAGACCAGAGCCATATAGTATTATGGTTGTACGGACTTTCCAGGTTGTCGCTTCATGTTCCAATTAATGTAGTATATTGTATTGTAATTAATATCTGGTTAGAACATACAGTAAACAAATATTGGTGACCATTGTTCATTTACCAACCCAGTGGAGCAATCATAAGCGTCATCTACAATCAAATTAATTAAATAACTTGGTTGCAAGGTATGAGCATGACCGAAAGAAAACTAGTCATCCTTAGTATAGTACCCATTAAATTATAAAACATGCCAGCGATAGTGTAACTACAAGGGGGTATGTCATATGGTTATTGGGACTGGAAATATGGTCAAGAATACACTTGCCTTAAATCCAAATACTTTGTTATTGCTCAGGATTTTCGTGCATTTGCTCTTCAAGGAACTCCTCGAACTACGCGTTATCTACGCATTACATTATCAAATACAATGGAAACAATAAAAAAAATAAGAAACATTACATCAAATAATAGTAACAAAATTAAACAAGCACAAAACCAAGCACAAAGGAATTCCTCTGCAAGGATCGCATGAGCGCGAGAATCACTAAAAACAGAGTCAAAACAAAAAAGATATGAGTTGAAGTGTTGAACAAGGTTTCAAGGGTTTATTGACGAGGAAAACTAAGCTTTTAGGAGCTATTTTGATAAAACCAAGGGCCAAAACACAATTTTGTATATAAACTCGAGGGCTAAAGGGAAAAATGGCAACTCGGGGACGGTGATTTTATTGTGGAGAAATGCAGGGTGTTAAGCACGAAGAAACAGACTTGTTTGTAAATAATTTTGAACTACCATAGACTGTGAGTTGATTCCTATAAAATAGGGGGGCCATTTTGTACAACAGCCAGGACCGACCAGTATTCCGTCTGGTTGACTGGGATCTAGGCCGCTGAGCCTTTATCGGACGGCTCCGGTTTGGTCGGGGCATCGGGGTCGCTAGAGGTGAAGGGTTGTTGGTGGCGCTGCCTGTTCTACGGCGGTGCTTCGCCGGAGTTCAGCAAATCCGATGGTGTAGGCGGTTTCAAGAGATTCTAAGCTCTAGAGCAATATGATGTGGGGATCTCAATTTGGGGGTCACGTGAAGCCGGAGCGACAAAAATGCCTGGTTGTGAGCGGCGACTCTGTAGATCCAGCGACGTGGCTCAGGTGCGGGAGAGTGGAAGAGAGAGCACGAGTTTGATGGGAGGAGTCCTCACCTTCTTACCAAGCTTTCGGCTGTGGACCTCGTCGACAGATAGGCGGCAAAACGGAAGGTTGACGGTTGGCCGGCGATGGACTAACATGAGCTCCTGTTGTTGCCGGATGTGGCACCTTGCCCAGCGATCGAATTTCTCGATCGCGTCGTGTGTTCCTTTTGTTCTTCTCCTTCCTTTGTAACTTACAAGTTTCTCTTTGCGTCCTTGCATTGTGGTTGAGGTCGCGGCCTAACTTGTACGTTGTCTTATTCGTAATGTCAACCTTGCTCAGTACTTCAGTTCGTTCGGTGATTTGGTGTTGCGTCCCCTCTCTCGTGGAATCTTCGTGGCCTTGGATTGTCCTGCTGCTGCCAAGATGTTCTTTCCAATCTCATTTCTATTCGACCAACTTTTGTTGCTCTTCAGTCCTCAGGAAACCAAACTCTCTAACCGCAGGTAACTGCATCCTAGTAACCATCTGGAACTAGCTATTTGAATTATCGTAGCTCTCAACATCCTATTTACCATCTAGAGCAATTTGAATTATGGTAACTCCGCATCCTAATTATCACATGGAACTATCTGAGAATTATTGTAACTATTGCCTTACAGTCAATTGGTCTTTTTTTTTTTTAACTGGTTCCTTTGGAAAAGTTCGACTACAAATTGTGGTAACACTTCTAAGCGCGAATCTAGAATGTAAGTTAGGGTGGGCCAATGTGGCAAATATGATCCCGTCCTACATCTCTACCAATCTATACAAGCTATAAAATTTCAACGCGAAATACGAATTACCTTGCTAAAATTTCTATCTTGCTTCTTAGTGCTTGCAGATAATAAGCAAACTGCAAGTTAGCCATGTGAAATCAGGGGATGCATGCACTGTTTGGGCTGCGGCCCACCCCTAGAATCGTTACTGGCCCACTGCTTCTGTGCACACATTCATGCGCCTCCACGCAAAAATTTCACACGCAGTTATGCATATGCTCACACTCAATAAGGTTATGTATTCTCGTAATTTCCCCTAAACATTGTATTCTCGTAATTCCGTGCACTTTACATACTAATCAATATGAAGTATTGTTGGAGAACCAGTTGAAGTATATTTTTTTCTGGACAAGTGATTATCACATCACAGCCAGATCGAGTGTCATTGTGATCACAATTAACTTTGTCAACGACAAATAAATACAACCATTCCAACATATATGTTCACGATCGGAGGTAACAATTTTGATCAGAGTAGTACTATTGCTATAACAATAATTATACCTAGCTGCGGAGAACAATATATATCATCAATAATGAATACATAGGAGTACAGTATGCTCCAACTCATACAACTTAATTAATTAGCTTATATATATTCCTCCCTTCAGATTTTAACAAGTACATGGATGATATATATGATATGGGTAGACAGTACATACTGGTTAATTCATTCTGAATTGAATGTAATATGCGTACTCCACTATGACCGCACGGAGCATTGTATTTTCCTCGACTGTTTTCAAGTTTTTATATATGCTGCTAGTTGTGTATATGTAGTATTGATTGTTACTATATGTGTGTCTATATATGACTGTAGCATCATTCAGTGATGGCCTCCTGATCCGCTCCGCTCCCATTGTCATGGATAGATGATTAATCACGGTGAAAGAGCTGCAGAGAGAGAATATACAGGAGGCAACAACAATATCAGAGATCAAAATCTCTAAGTTATCTGCTTGCTACACACTTTAGCTGGTAGTGAAATTGCAATTGTGCATTGCTCGCTTGCCTGCAGACGGCTTCTCCCAGACGTCAGGGATGCGGCCGACGAGCGGCGGGGTTTGCTGTCCAGCTGTTGCATCAATTGTTCATCGGTCAGGTATAGTTGTAAAAGATGATTCATGAATGGAATGGATTCTGCTAATATATGTGTGAGGAACAGAGGGAGGAGCCGTGGAAGACAAGAGAAGGAAGATGAATGCAGAGAAGAAGAAGAAGAAGCAAAAGGGAGGAAGCAGGGAACTCACTGAAGCAGATGTAGAGGACCTGTGGTGGGAGCACGACGCCACACGCGATGGGCAGATACATCATTCTAACTGGATCCACTGGCTTCGGGAGCATCTTGTTGACGTCACCTAAGATGACGGGGCAGAGGCAGCGGAGTGTCCTGTCGCCGTCACCCGCCGCCGACGAGGTGTTGAGGAAGCCACCGAGCCCGGTGCAGCACTCGCTCTGAGGCGACGGTGTCTCCGCCTCGCTCCCCGTCAAGAAGGTCCCGCACGTCATCAGCCCCGCCAGCGGCGTCACGCACTCCGTCGGCGACGACGATGACGCAGCGCCGCCGCCGCCGGGCAGGAGCCCCGGGAATCCCGGCACCACGGGGAACCCACCCAGCCTGCTGGGGCTGGGGCACGGCTGCTGAAACGCCGGCGCCGACGGCGGCACTGGGGCCGGCGGCGATGGCCTCGTGCTCGGGAAGCTGCCGGATGATGCTGGCGGCGACGGCCTTGCTCCGGGGAAGCCAGGGAGGAAGGGGCTCCGTGGCCTGCTGCTCGGACGCCCTGGGAAGCGGAGCGCGTCGGCGTCCGACGATGCAGCCGTAGTGTACCTCGCCGCTTCCGATGGCCGCGGCGCCGCCACCATGATGATGATGGCAACAAGGACGGCGATGCGGCTCGACATGCTGCTGGTGCTTTAATTTGGCTGTGCTCACTTACCAACTCGATGATCTCATCTCATGTCCCGCTTTATAACTCTTCCTCAGTGTGTGCTTCATCAGTGGTCTTGGCATGGCTGGCTATATATATTCTATGATTCCATCTTGAGCTTCTTACTTAGTTTTCCAAAGAAATGCAAGTCACCTGCTGTATCTGTATGTAGAAAAAATAATGCAGCGTTTCAGAGAACTGAATGATTTCCTATGATCAACAACATCCTACCTGCAACGCAACTGTCCCTCGCAAAAAGAACGTTAATCTGTATGGCATTGGCATGCGTCGTTTGGTTAGCCCGTGAGTAGCTGCAGATTCATGATGTTCAAGTCTTCTCTACTGTATGCAGTTTGCATCATACAAAAAATTGAAAATCATATTCTCTGAATTACATACATGTACCCTACCTACATGTTGTATGTTAACTCCAAGTACATCTACAAGGAAACACTAGATTTAATTGTTTCCTCCATGAATGGACCTGCCATCCTTGGAAACAAGCAAGGAGGTTCAACGTCGACAATGGCGTGTCTTACTGACAGACCTTGCAGTTTGCATGACTTTGTTTCTGCCATGCAGGAAACGAGGACGCTAAATAAACACACAATATTCTACCATCATGTTATATTTAGTCAGCATTCCTCTTTCTGTATCTTGTACTACCTGTTCCCTATGCTGCACTCTCTGTAATTAACTCCAATAGTCCAATTCATCCCGAAAGAAAACTCCAGCTTCAAAGGTTCCTCCTTCCATGAACCTGCCTTTCTTTGAAACTTGCAGTTCAACATCGAAAGCACTGTCCTTGGTCAACCGTACTTTCTACTGAAATCACTGTCTATTTCGTACCTCCAGCAATTATCTGAAGAGTAAAAACCTGGCGAAGAAAACGGCAGGAGCAACCAGCTTCAGTCTTGGAGATAATGTTAAAATATATATGGTATCAATTGTTTGCCCTTCACGAATTAGGACGCCATAGGAGCCGCCTTAGGCCTGGCAAGACTTGTCTGGAGCCGTCCCACATGAAATGCAGTGAGAAGCCACAGGAAGCAGAGCTGAGAAAAAAAAAAGGAAAGAAAATAGTGACTCTTCAGTGATCTATCCCAGGACTTTGTAATGAAATAAAAACAAGTTTATCTACCAAGGAAGTAAGCTTAGCTCAGGTGGGAGGTGTTGGGTGTACATTTACTGATTTCCCTAACCAACCGGCCACCGCCCAGGTTCATATCTCCTTTTACTTGAATTTAGATGTCTATTTCTTTGTTTGCAATTCCACCTAATTACGTTAGTCAGGAATTTTTTTTCCAATGGAAGGATTTGTATTAATTGCAAGAGAAACATTTTCTGCATATGTGCATCTCCCTTTTTTTACATCTTCCCTATGGATTTTGGATTCCTACTAAACTTTGTGCTCAGCAAACACAGAGGTCACCTAGAAACTCCTTAAACCCATGCCCTATAATGGGAATGGGGATCCTCACAGCAATGGAAAAAAATTACTCGTGTTTTGAGCACCCAAGAGCCTAAGATTCCACGTGCACCAAGGCACCTTCACATGAGGACTCTGTCTAAATTAGTTTGTAGCATGTTTATGAAGTGATGCACATCAGTGACATCCTTACTGCAACATACCACAGCTGGAAAAAGTTAGCAAAACACTACAATATGATTCATACCGGCAATGCATAGAGGGTAGCCATGGTTGCTTTCTTCTCAAGTCTGCTGAAGAGCAAACTATAAATCCCAGCAGCTGTAGCATCACCTAACCTTTGGACAATAACATCTATACAAACCTACAACAAAACACAACCATTTTTTAATGAACTAACAAAGTTTGCAAAACCAACAAAGAAAATAGAAAGCAACCTAAGAATATTTTCACATCATTTGCCAGTATAAGCTAACATGCTTTTAAAGAATCTGCTGAAAAAAATTACTTTCTTCAAACTTCGATCCTTAAATTCACTGCTGTTTTGAAACTTTATATTTTGAGAGACAGGTATAGCTCTTATGTGCACAATGAACTAAAAAAAATCACCCTAGCACTTAACCTCCGAAAACAATCATCAAAATGAAAAGTAGCATGAGGCACACAACATTATGTAACCTTTCCAAAAGAAGTCAACATAAACATCAGGTACACAACATTTTCCATTGATCCTATGGAGTACCAAACCATGCTGCTCCCATCTGCTCTTGGTCAGCAAGCTTATATTAGGTAAGGAGATTATCTTTTACCTTGGCTTTGTACTTTTCATCCAGTGAGACAACTGTAAACAACAACTCCCTTCCAGGTCTTGTCAAAACATAAGTGACTACCTGTAAATAATAAACTATTAGGATAACAACATATTAAACCAAAATTTTAGATTCCAGATTACCTGAATATTGGAAGGACAACATAAAGTATATACAACACTGAGTAGGTGCTTAAAAGGCTCGACTTGGTATTGAGTTGCAATTTATTATGCCAAATCAGTGTTGGTAAATGAAGAAAAAAAATTGTCTTGCACTAATAAACCTTTAACTGCTATTATCAGATTTTTAGTCAGGTTTCAGTGTTTGATCTACTATGATTTAAACCTAATGCTGCAATGTGTACCACATCTATAGTAAAGCAATATTGCATTGCTTTAGAATAAACTGAATGAAGCAGCACGAGAATCAGGCCAATAGCAAAGGTATGAAAAAAAGATAATTTATTAGCTTGTGAACCGTAGTACAAAGTATAGATAACATGATATATTTCAATCCAAAAAAATCTTTCATACAAACCTATCTTTGTGACTACTGAACTTCAGAGTTAATCAGTCTCAAATATGCATATACAAATGTTAAATTTGGGCACTAAAATTCAAACGGAGAACAAGAGTAATTAAACTAAAAGCTTCAACTGGAGGTCCCTTGTCCATTGACGTTTAATACCTTCCGAATTGTTTCAGTGATAGCCACAGCAATCCAAGTTGGCCATACAGCAAGGGCAACCATATTTGAGGATGCAACAAGTGGAGATGCACATATAGCAACGGTTACACCAGCAACAGTAAGGATATGGCCCTGATATGTTTGTTTACATCATAATGAAAGGAATAATTAAAATCCAAGAATTCTGTTATAATAAACATGAGGAAAGTTTAGAATAATAAATCTTGTCAACCATTGCAGATGTTTTACTATTTGTCATGTTTTTTTCAAGATCAAATAGCATTTCTCTTTGGAATTTGGATAAGTGTAGACAAAACATGAATAGTTTGGTCTTTGTTTAATGCATTGTAATACATAAAGATTGATAAATATTTAAGCTCACATAGGAATTACTCAGGAAAGGGAAAAATATTGAGATCCATTTTAGAGTATCTTCTTTGTTCAAAAGAATAAGGGTTTCATAGAGCACATAATCACTTCAAAAGAAACAAGAAAATCACACTATATGAAATAACTACACACGAGGACACAAGGAACAAATATGATCAAATAGTTTATTAAAACCATACGTGTGACCATTTCCATAAAGTAGATTGAGCCTACACATCGAATACAGTGGATGTATACGAAGACAAATGCAAATTGGATAAGTTTGCAATGTCGGACATATAATACAATAATTGATCTTGTAGTGTGCAGTATGATGAGGTGTCCTATCGTAAACATGCTAATCAAGGAAACAGACTGTAAACTGTTGCATTTCTTTCTCATGATCACTGACAAATAGATCTACATGGTGGTATTTTGTTTTTTTGGGATACCCAGCCTCATTCACGATGTAATGAGTACTTGGGACTAGATGGCTGAGGATAAATTGGATGCTGTACCCAATGCTGAAAGCATGACAAACAATGGAGCTAAGGAAACAGACAACAAACACTATACAATATACATTGGTTTTTATGATGGGTGGCATACAAGATCTACGCTGTCGTGAAAAAAATGGATATGCAGACTCATCGATAATGCAATGGGATTACATGGACTTGGAAATGGAAAAATACCGTCAAAGTGAGCTGTCCCACGAGAATAAAAACTGCTATAAAGCTGTTTATTAGTGCAAATGTTCTCCTTCTGGCAGCTGGACTTGATATTGTAGTAGCTATTATCGTTACTTTCTGAAAATCATGAAGAAAAGGTGATTAACAATTGATTGATCTTTGTATTGATCATGCAATTAGAAGTAATATATTGAAAGCATTAGAAGCAACTTTACAGTCACATGTAGAGATGCATATTTAGAATAATAACCATACCTGAAAGTAAAAGAAGGATGAGATAACTGCACTTAGCCATAAAAATAGAGATATGTATATCAGGTAGGGCGAGCGCAAGATTAGCCAGAAACCTTCAAACATTACAAAAATCTCAGGACTGGCCTTTCTAGATTGGAAAGGAGATCTAGGTGAAGCAACCAGTGAAGACATTTCATCATCAGCCTCTGTATTTTGAATTTTTTCTGCCCTGCAATCAGGAAAAGATATGAAATGTCATGAATGGAAGGCACGGAAAGCAGGAGCAAGCAGCACCATACGTCAATAGGAGTCTTGAGTTTGTTTCAGTTGAGGCCACATCAAAATAAGCAGGTTTGTTTAGGAAACGTTGGTTTATTAATTATTAGGAGATGAAGTTTGAATAGTTTGAGTGAGGGCAGTTGTAATTAAGCCTACTTATATGAGGGCTGATTGTGTCTGGAAAATCAAGCAATAGATTGGATCTCAACTATCTCTTCACTGTCTCCCCTGTGCCATAGAATTGATTAACAAAACATCGCGTTGTCAAGGTCCAAGGCCATGCCCGAGACTACCCACGGATATGCCCTTCTCAATCCTCCATGCAAAAACCATCCCTAATCCCACATATATCACATAAAATCTCTTCAATTCTAACAAAGGAGCATTAGCTGTGTTCACTTGTGCTGCTTTTGTTGCAGTTGCAACTGGACAGTGTCACACACAGGCCATAGTGCAGCACAGTTCGCCATCAAAAAATAAGAATGCAAAGCCATCTTCCCAAGCTGGCTGCTGTTGCTTCTGCAGCTGCCGCCGAACACACTTATTACCAAAAGGTCAAAACTAGATCCTAGTACTGCCTACAAAATTCAGTGTAAATGGAACCTTTCCCCTTTTTTGTTCGAACCAACAGCAGAGCTGCCCATCATTATAATAAGATAAAAAATAAAATATGGTACGACATGGTCTAAAAAAAAGGAAAAAGAAAAACCAGAACAGAGGAAAAACAACAGCGGAAGAAAAATAGTTAGGACCTAATGGCAACCTTTCCAACTTATGCTTTCATCATGGATCGAAAAAAATAATAAAAAAAAATTATAGTTGATCACTAACTTATCTTTGTGGCAGCAATGAACCAGGAAAATTTGTCCATAAAAGATGTGGAATTGCAGATTGGTCATCTCAAAGCAGTTAGAGAATTCAATAATGTCTATCAAAAGCGTCCTGAAGAATCACATACCCTGTTGGAGACAGTTCCATTGAACCCTGACTGTCATCAATGCAAATTCCTTTAGATGATACAGCAGCAAGTTCCATCAAAAGGGATGAAAAAAGGAGCATAACTGTTCAGAAGATATGAATTGCATTCATGAAATAGTATACAAGAATAATTATGTTATTAAGAGAGTCTTCATAGAGAAAAGTCTGTACAGGGTCCCAGCCATGCCATGCTTGCAGCAAATAATGAACCAAAAAGTTGTCCTAGCGTAGCACCGGCCCCAATAAAACCAAACAATCTTGAACCTGACTGAATTGAAAGGGGGAAAAAAGGAGTTAAAAATAAAGGAAAGGAACTATTAAATATTATCCATACTTGGTGGTGTAGTGTAATGATACCTCACTATCCATGACATCGATTACTCGTGCCCAAGTTGATGATATTGTTATGAGATTAAGTAAAGCAACCTTCAGATGGAGAGAAAACTAAATCAGCTTCAGTATCGAAAACATTAAAAAAAGTGGGGGTGGTAGGGAAATCTAATTAATATGAGAGGAAGTACCCAAAGAAACAAGCTTATTCTCACTACTATGTAGAACTAGCTGTGGTTTTCCCACCCTGCAAGCTTACTTGAACCATCTTCTCTAGACTTGATCATGCCATAAAAAGTAGAAGGAAAAATAAGCTCTTTGGTGTGAAAGGGGAAAAATGTTGCTAGTTGATTAGGAAATTCAGGAAGAAAGTGGATGGAGTGCAAAACAGAATTGAGATAAATTCGATGTATTATTGACGTATATTACCTTGGAGGCAGATTGAGATTGCCTGGGGCTAGAAGCAAACCAAAGCAAAAAAAAAATACAAGAAGAGAGATGCTGAAAAACCTATGTATCAAAATCAAAGCCTGAAACCACAATATATCGTGATAAAATTAGACTGTTTCCAAGAAAGAAGTTGACTGGAATCTTAAAATGTACATCTCATCAAGATGAAGAAAAAATAAACACAAGAAAACTTATGGTTTAAAAACTGTTTTTTGGCCTTTGAAAAACTATTCAAGTCTTGTTCAGTGGTGTCTTGAATCGTCAGTCCTTAAGCGCTAAATTCCTTTTTTTTTACATCAGAAGGCAACAAAATAAGAATCAATACGATTAGTGGAATTATTGAACTGGACATGTAATGCACTTGCAGTTGAACTTGGAAGGAAGTTAATGCAGTTTTCTGACATTCAACTACAAGGAATGCAAATGCAAAGCATATATTTTTCTGTTTCTGAACAATCTAAGCATCAGCTTCTGGCAGTAATTAAATGAGAAAATTGAGGACAAGGCCACATCAGAAAGGATTTTAGTGGCACGGACCCTGGGCTTGGGGACGGACGGGAGGGAGAAGGCGAGGGAGGCGACTGGGGCGGCGAGGATGGTGAGGAGTAGGGAGCCGGCGAAGAGACCCGGGAGGGTGTCAAGACCCAGGGAGATGGCGCCCTCGTCACGCAACGGCAGCACCACGAAGTAGGCGCTCAGGATCTGCGCACCCACCAAAACACAAAAATCCTTTGATTCGAGGGCTTGCAGAATTGGAGGAACCACGAGATGGATGGATCGAAGGCAAAGGCTTACGAAGAAGAAGGTGGCGGCGGCGCTCAGTAGAGGAGGGATCTCGTGGGGGAGAACGGTTACCACGGACGCTACCGCCGCCTCGGCGCGTGCGCGGAGGAGCCGACGAAGCGTCGTCATTCCGGCGCGCCAGTAACCAGCTGCTTCCGGTTGGGTTGACTATCTAAAAGCTTTGCGACGGTCGTTGTTCAAATCCTGCCAATTCACTCACCGGCCAATTTGTGAACTAAATTTAAGAAAACAATTTCAAACCCCTCCTGATCCAAGTGCAAGCAAGCAGAGCAACAATTCTGTTGTGAGTGTTTTGATGGATGAGTTTGCTTACGAATCATTTAGACTCCGGATGCATACTTCTCAATCTTGCTGTTTCATTTTCGCTGCATCTGCAATATTTCTTGACAAGTTAATTGACGGCATCCGACGCTTATACTAGCTCATGATATTTCTTTCAGCTCCCCGATTGTATTAGCAGTTTGCAGCAAAACGTTACACCAGGATACGAAATTAAAACATTGGAATCGTGAAATAAATTGTATACAGTTATACACAATACAAAGTTTTCAAATGATGCAGGAGCATAATACAGAAGCTATTGGTTTATCGCCTTATGTACAACATATACTATTTTCACAATGGCCATGCGCCTTGCGTAATCTTCCCAATTTTATGCATCACTGACCAATCCCCCGTTCAAGAATGAGCTGAATGTAGTCTTTTGACTGCCTGGACATGCTTGTACGAGTGCACACACATCATTCTTCTCAAGGAACTTCTCGCCATTGACCAGAATGAGAGGAATGTATTGCAGGACTAATCTCTTGCACTGGCAACAAGATAATATGATTAAACTCATGCCATGATGGCATCATAAGCATTAACTGAAGAAGCAGAAAACAGCTCCTGCTACTAAATTTTAGATTTCTATAAAAACAATTTTGAGAACAAGTGTTTATTCTTGCTCAACTTAATCTGACACCTCTGTGGTTTTAAGGAAAGATTTACGCATAAATGAGTCAAGACAGAAGATGACCAAATTACTAACCTGCTGGACATGACCTTCAATCTTATTGCACTCCTTGATGAGAATTTGAATGATCTCAAACTGGACATCAAATAGGAAATGTTATGATGCATAAAGGCAAAATCAGGGAAGGGAATATATAAACAATGCAAAGCAATTACCTCTGCATCTGGATCTTTCAGTTTGGACATAACTTCATCAAGCAAGTGGTGGCAAAACACACACGTGCTGTCACTTCTCACACCAGAGAAAAGGGCTGTGTCTCTGCACAGGCCATACTGTTTGCAAAACTCTTCTGGCTTGATCTCCGTAATCTTGGTAAACAAGAGAGTTGCATAAGAGTCCATCAATTGAACACACTGCAGAAATAGGAAAATGTTAATGATAGCTGTAACAAACAAAGAACAACCAGAAAATGTCATTGCTCTTTAAGCATGTCATGCATCTTTCCTTTCCACGATGTTCAAACTTACTATCACGCCTAATCATAAGAATAACCAGAAAATGTTATTACCTTCTGTCCCAAGGAGAATGGCTGAGAACAAGCATCATGAAGGAATGCCATGATCTTATCTTGTGTTTGTTTCTCACTGAGAAAATTGACTGCTTCACTCGTGAAGTTTTCACAAGTTGAGCATAGTGGGCTTCTACTCTTGAGATCCTTGTAGATTGGGCTGTGATCTGGGAGTTCAATTGTGTGAAGATCAAGAAAAAGTGAAAAGACAATAAATTGGGTATAATAATTTTGCAGGCAGAACAACTAGCTCTAATGAATGAGGAGCATTTCATGTGTTTGGAGCGCAAATAATTAGTTCTAGCTAGATTGTGCAGTGCTGTGAGGTGAGCTCATACATTTTGGGTTGAGGCCATCATCCTCCTCGCACTAAGGGGCAGTGGAATGGCAAACTATTTCAAGGCCAAGGCAAAGCTTGAACAAAGTTGAATAGCAAGAAACAGGTCTATTAACACTTCGACAGTGATGCCGGCCATGATGGATGGATGCCATGATTAAGATGTCCTATGTGTCTAGGTGTACATGCCTACCAAAGGTAGTGGTATAAGAGGGCCATGAAACAAGACATGCTAAATCTCATCTTTAACCAAGTACACTAACATGTACGCATTTGATACAACTTCTTTTTCTATCAACAACAGAGATATACATAAGCAATTCTGATTTCTGAACACAAGTAACAAGAGTGTCATGGTGCAGTTGGCAGCGTATAAGAGAGTCAGCGGTGCTGATACTAAGGTAAACAGAAGAATCATCTCTGAGAAGGTAGGAAGGCAAAGGTTGCCGAGCAGTAAGTAATTAGGAAGTAAGTACATACCAAGAACCCGGGCTTGTGCAGGTGCCCAGGCGACGAGCAGCAAGAGGAGCAAGACAAAGAAAGGTGCTTTGGACCCCATGGCGATGCTAGCTTTCCTTTGTCAAGCTGCCTGCCTGCCTGCCAGCCAAAGGAATCAAGATTACACGGCTGTTTTAAGAATCGACGATGAGTTCCGGTGAACCAGGAACACACGGCGAAACCAAACTAAGGACAAATCGAGTGGGGGACCGATCGACGAGGGAGGGGCAGGGGAACATGAAGCGATCTGGTCGGCGGAAGAAATTGCAGGAGGATTATGAAGAGGAAAAAATATTACCTCACCTGATGGTAACGGAGTCGATCAAAAAATCGAGGACAATTGAATCCAAATCGCGGGAGGAATTAATAGGGCGGAAGCTTCCTTGTCGACTCGGTTCGGTAATTCGGTTGGCGTTGCGTGGTGGATCAGATTTGGAGTCCTGCCGTGTTAGGGTTAGCAACCACTTGGGGTTCCTCACCAAGGGCGAAACAAACTCACAGATCTTCACCTCCAACCACCCTCCTCCCTCCTATGCCTGACTGCGACTGGGGTGGGGTGGGGTGGGGGTCGTCGTCTTCTTCGAGTCGAGGTCCAGCCCAACCCAAGTATCCAACACTAGAGACCCAAGCCCAAAAAAAAAAAAAGAAAAAATACATTGAGCGTCGACAGCAGGGTTCGAACCTGCGCGGGCGAAGCCCAACAGATTTCAAGTCTGTCTCCTTAACCACTCGGACATATCGACGCTAATGTGCACCCCTTGTAGATTAATTTATTTATTTTGTACTATCCAGAATGGACGCCTTGACTGCCAGTGGACCCCAGCGTGTGGAGGTCCACCGCTCAGCGTCTGTCGTCCTTTTTGGTGCCGATTGTGTTTGTCACCTGACAAGCTTACATTGGGCCCTTTTCCCTTTGATTTGATCGTATGAATCTGATTGATGTGCACAGTGCACTTTGGAAACGAAGAGGTTTGCTGTTTGAACCAGTACTTGATATTATTCCAAACCAATCATTTTGTTTATTTAGGCCTTCGCCAACTTTCCAGTCACATCGAGTCTCATCTTCTCTCACAGACACGCTTACTGATACACTATTCACACCCCCAACTTTCCCCCAACTTCTCCAACTAAACAAGGCCTTATATGAGAAAAGAGGGCTCTATTTGGGAGAAGAAGAAATCATATTACTTGCTAGCTGAGGATGTATACAGCATGCATATGAGATGTTCAGACACAAAGAGTACATTGCATGAGCAATGAGCAGACACAGCACAAGCTAGTACATTAGTTTAGGCACGAAACGACATTGATTTCTTGTTAGCTGGGTCGTCATTGACTTATTACAGAGATACTGCTGGATGATCCAGGAGTAGGCAGGCTAGCTGCTGGATCTGACCGACGACGACACAAGCTTACTAGAAAGGCACGGTTACGAAAACAGAAAAGAAACACACACAGGTACCAGGCATCCAAATGAAGCAACAAACAAACAGACAGACAGACAGATAGCAGCGGCGCCAATTGGATGCAGGCATGGCGAGGCGGCGGCGGATGGTGGATGCATGGTCAGCCACGGGGGACGACGGCGGAGGAGGAGCCGTTGAGGCAGAGGGGGGATGATGTGAGACGGGAAGGCGAGTCCGCAGGCCATGGGTAGGTAGATGACACGAATGGTGTCCAGCGGCCTCGGGAGCAGCGCGTTGACGTCGCCCCTCACGATTGGGCACAGGCACTGCAGCGTCGTGTCGTCTCTCGCGGCGGCGTCCAGGAAGGTGGCCAGGCCGCGGCAGCACCGGCCTCCCTGCGATGGCGCTTGCCGCCGCGCACTCCTGCTCAGGTACTGCCCGCAGCTGCCAATGGTGTCCAGGGCATCCACGCAGCTGTCGAACGCCGGAGCAGCAGGTGCCCCGGCGGGCGCCCCTCCGACGACCTGCCCTCCTCCCGGCGAAGGCAGCAGGTCCGGCGAAGGAAGCGGGCGACAGAGATCGCAGCATCCGCAATGCACCGGCGGCTGCGGCGGCGAGGGCGTCGGAGTCGGAGAGATGTCGGCGGTGGCGGGGAGCCGGGGTGGCGGCGGGGACGGTGACCGTGGCCATGATGGAAATGTAGCTGGTGGGTCTGGTTGGTGGACGAAGAAGCAGGTGGGAGGAGCAGCAGCAGCACAGCCACTGCGAGGAGGAGCGAGCTGGCCATGTTGCGATTTGGCGCCATTCGTCTCTGCTCGTCTCGTCGTCTCGTCTTAGCTGCCTTTAAAGGAAATCGTCCTCTCCTCCCAGCTGAGGACCGACGGATATGTCACACACACCTCAAGAGCGATCATGCATGCAGCTCGCCTCGCCATCATCGGAGGAGGCTGATCGGCTGATCGATCACAACAAGGTTGCCTGCAATGCATGCCAACTAACGGTACGGTGGCCGGCGCGGCGTGCGTTGGTCACCAGAACCACCAGCTAGCCAACGACGACCGACGGATCATGGCATCTCGGCCGCCTCTCCTCGATCCAAGCCCCCTTGTGGCGACCTGGAACCTCAGCTCCCGCTCCAGTCATGGAGATCGAGCCGGCCAGGACGATTTCATCGGAAGCACAGAACACGTTTCCTAGCAGATAGAGAGAGAGATCGAGACTGTTCGGCTGGCTGTTGGGCTTCCTGTCCATCCTATGTAAGATATATACAAGACATCATACATCTTTAAAGTCTATTAATTATTGCCCAATTATCTTGTACACACAAATTATTCGTCAACATTTTCAAACGTTTTAATCAACATATCCTTTAGCTCGGTTCAACATTTTAACTAGACTGGTTCAATAGACTAATGACACGTGAAATAACAAAAACGAATTATTGAAACTATATGAGCCAAATGTTGAAACTTTTCAACCACCTTCTTCTCCACCAAGCCCCAGTGAGCTTGGCACCGCAGGGTAGGGAGGACGACGCAGGGTGGCGAGTGCGGTAGTGCGCAGGGCAAGGAGGACGACGCATGGCGGCGTGTAGGGCTTGATTGGTTGAGTACCAAAATTTTGGCATGCCAACGTCTTGGCAAGCCAAAAGTTGGGCACAAAAAACTTTCCATGATTTTGGCTAGACAAATGTGGGCCGAGAACACAACTTTGGTAGCAAACCATATTGTGGCCAAAGAGTCGGCAACTTTTGCCTTGCCAAAAATATGGCGTGCCAATATTTTGGCATAGAACCAATCAGGCTCGCAGATCTCAGTCGTCGCATGCCATGGCCTTAGGCAGCCACGGGCAGCGGTGTGCAGCGTGCAGGCTACATGTGAAACGCGTGGAGGCCTTAGGCGGCGAGCAAGACGCATGGGAAGCGACAACTCTTTGCTGGTGGTCTCTATAGCATACACGGAATGAATCGGTCTGATAAAACCAAACCTAAACCTTTGTTGCGGGTTTTGTTCGGAGGAACACAATGGTGGACGAAATAGACTCAGTTGCAGCGGCACGAAGACCAGAAGGAATGCACTCTCAAGTTTGTGGCAAACTCGAGAGTGCAGCAATGCATTTCTTTGCTTCGTTTGGGTGACCACTTTTAATTTGTTTAGACTTGGTTATTAATTTCTTGTAAGAGCTTTATGCTGGTGTGTTAATTGTTGAAGTGAGTTCTTGTAAATTGTGGTATGATTCCTTCATTTGAAGGTTGACGTCGGATTTTATCAATTATCTTAAAAACAACATGCTGTTAGCATATGGGAAATTGTATATACGTATAGTACGTGGAGTGACATGTATGCATTTTATTTTTAGAAGGTGTACATGACAAATTGCATGCCTATAAACACCCTAGTTGTTGTGGTTAGTCCACGCCAGCTACTGTCTCATGAGAAGGGGCTACGTTATTGGCAAAAGAAGGTTCTCCATGCTTCCAAGGTCCCCAAAATTTTTAACGTACATTTTAAAAAAAAAAATTGACGACGACGAGGCATGTGATCTTAGCTTGGTATTCTCTTTCGCTCAACTTAAGCCATATGTAAGAAAACAATTTAATTAGTGAGTAGTAAAATAGGTATATGATGGTTTCGTTGATTTGATCCTGTGCAAATAATGTTTGTCAAAGCTATAAGCGCAGTACCATATATATCCAAATGTCTGTCAAAGTTGCAATGTTTGATTTAGATGCCAAAACTAAGCGCAGTACCATATCTATCTATAAAAGAACGAGTAGAATTGAAAACGTTTGTCACCTAATCTGAGTCCACCTTACCCCTCACACTGGACCCACCTGTAAGGTCAACGGAGTTAGGAATGAGATCAAACCCATAAAAACTGATATTTAGAAAATGTTTCTGCCCAAAATGATTTGTTTTTCTCACCTGGCCTACGTTTACCCACAGGCATGACCCACATCTTCACGGTACCACCTATCGGTGAGGCCCGTGCGTATACGACTGCAGATTGGTGCCAGTATGCCACAAAGGATTCGTGCGACGTTGGGATCGTAGACATCGTCGGCTTCGTCGGCGGCCCACAGCTGCAGGTAGCCTGGCCTGGCCGAACAAGGCCGTGACATCGCCCCAGGGAGGTCTGGCTTGAGCGCGGCCCGCACAAGGTGCTACCAGTACCCGGCCGCCCGGTCGGATGTCACTGGAAGGACTCGTTGCGTTGGCTGCCACCTGCCATATGTCTTGCATATGCAAGCATGCTCGTACTTGGGTTGCAGAAAGTCTTCTTTCCTTGTCAATCATACAACTTTGCGCTATTTCCATGCATCGATGTACCTTGACTTTGTCTCCTGAGCTAAGATAGTGTACGTAACTATGTAAGATGCATGTTGATGCAAATTTGGCATGCCATGGGTATCCAACGTGAATTAATTGTGTTTCGTTTGAAAACATTGATGAGTAATTTTGTGGAGTGGGATCCAGCTTAATTTTTTAAGCAACAACTTATATTAGGACCTGCAGTGAACTTAGTAAAACCTTCCTTTGAGCTCACGGTGGTCAAAGAACTTGCATATGCGTTTTGGTGCATCTTATAAACATATAAGTAGCAACAGTTGTACTTTGGTTTGTTTCATCGAAATTTTAATTTATTGACTGTATTCTTTGTATCACGTGCGTGTCGCACGTGCGGCTCTACTAGTATATCCAAATGTCTGTCAAAATTGCAATGTTTGATTTAGATGCCAAAACTAACTGGGATAAAATCACAAGGTCGCCATCGCATGTCCAAAACCAAAAGGACAAGATCATCATATACTGCAAAAGCGAAGCAAACTAAATATATAAAGAGAGCACAAGAGCCTAACTAAATATATATGTAGCTGATCAAGACTAACTGAGGAAACTAATAACAATCTATATTGCGCCCATATGGTGATCGATCTCTAGTAGATGCCTAAGAAATCCATGATGGGTCGTTGGAGGCGGTCCATGCTGGCGTGCCAGCCGGCCTGGGAAGGGTGCACGTAGTCCCAGTAAAAGAAGTCCTCCGGGTTGCGGCACACGGTGTACAACGCGTTGCCCTGGGCGTCCTGCTGCCCACAGTAGCCTTCCGGTTTGGAGGTTGCATCACAGCAAGGCGCGTAACCCATGGACTGGACGAGGTCTCTGAATATGGGGTCCACGTCGAGGATGAGGACGTCCTCCCAACCATCCATCCTCTTCTTGAGGGCCTCGTTGTGGATGCTGCTGATCCTGTCCACCTGGCTGTCGCATTGGCGGTAGTTGCTGAGCCACGTCCTGTACGGATGGCAGCCCATTGGGGGCGCCGTGTTGACAAGGATCTTGCTGACTCCCAGGTCCAGGAGCCGCTTCACACCGTTGGCCATCTTCTCCGTGACATCTTGGGCCAAGGTCGCAATCTGTACGTACATTAATTTGAATGCATTATGGTCATGATGCATGTATATATCGTACGTGTAGTATACATTATGTATGTGCAATACGTACTTCGTCGTCGGATGAGACGATGCTGAGGCCTGAGTAGTCGTGGATCCCTGAGAGGCCGATGAGCGCCACCGAGTTGTCGAGGTCGTCGTCGTCGACGATGCCGTGCCTAACGAGCCTCCTGAACTGATCGATCTGCGTCGCCAGCGGCGTCTCCCCGGCAGCCGAGGGCGCTACGCCGGCGCCGGACATGGCGAAGTTGACGCCAGAGGGGTCCACCTCGTCAGCCGGAACAAGCCTGTACGCCGGAGGAGACTCGTCGTACCCAAGCATCCTTGCTGCATGCATTCATTATTTTTTTTTTGTTAATAACGAGCTAGCTAGCGAGATCCTGACTCGATATATAGATCTTTGAAACAAGAGCAGAAGACTTGTAATTAATATATGGATACGTGTACAGATGCATGGTCTGCATGTACGTACCGAGGTAATCCGACTGAACAAGGCCGTCGGAGAAGCGACCGGTTGCGTTCTTGGAGTCGGAGATTCCGTAGGGGTAGAACCATGAACGCGACCTTGCTGTCGCTGTCGCTTGTGACGTCGGCGGGCGGTTGCCGGCGTCCACGAAGGCGTCCCCAAACACGAACAACATATAGGTCGTCGTCCACCACCTTGCTGTGCTGCTTCTTCGTCGTCCTGTGCGGGTGGGGGTGGGGCTCGGATCGGCACTCCACCACATCACCTACGAATACACATATGTGCATTGGAATATCGATCCATCAGGCATTAAATTAAAGCCAGCTAAGGTTACTGATTAAATTCAACGACGCCGACTGTCGTATCGTAACGAAGAAAAACGATACTCCGTACTAGCTAGAGAGATAAAAATATATACGTACCATTGATGACAAGCAGGTGGAGGAGTAGTACGAAGCAGGCGGTGAAGGGAAGCTTATGCATCATATCAAAGTTGATCGATCGATCTTAATAATCCCGGCCGCTAGCTGGGGCGGCAGGCCTTCTGATGCAAATGGGTGCGTGCGTGCCCTCAACCCAGGCGTGCGGTTGTCTATTTATAGCTAGGGAGGGCTACTACCACCTGGATCGGAGGAGGAGATTGCAAACTAATTAACGACTTGATGATCGATGGTGCATGCATGATAGAGTCCTTGTTTGCAACGACGCACACTCAACGATATATTTTCTTAAAAGAAAAGAAAATTAAACTTTATCTCCAATAGTCCAATCTCAATAATAAAACCTATATGTAATGTTACAGATCGACGATGTGCAGCAGATATAGAAATTAGCTAGAAGAATCCAGATTTATGCCTGCCCATCGTCCTCTATACTCCTCTTCTATCTGTAAGCAGCCAGTTATTAATTATTGCAAGAGTTTCTTTCGAGTGCACACGCCATGCCATGCACGATATATTAGACTATCCACATCGCAGGAAAAAAAATGATGCTGAAACCTTCTCTCTCTTCTTCGAGCATCAGGGAATGCCACTGTGGGTTGCGATGCGGAGACAAAATAAAAAGCCAGCATCGGGTCAGTACCTCGGTGCTTGACGATAAAAAAAAGTGACACAAGTTGTTTATGGTGCCAACAAAGGTACAAGAGCAGCACAATTTATATAAAAAATGGACCCCACATGAACTTTCAACCCCGATGCTGGCCATGTTTCACACTGCAGCACACAAAAGAGATCAGCATCGTCTGACATGTTGCAGCCTCGGTTAACGTTGTGGGTAGTCTGAGGGCATCTACAGTGTTCAAAACATAACATATGCCCGAAAACATCACATCTCTGTCGGTGACTGGGTGCTCGATTTCCATTTTCACCGCAGCGTGCAAACCTCGATGGTAGGACCCACTGAGCAAATAAACAATTCACTAGACAGGTACTTTACTGCCTTTCCAAACTTGCATCACACGCTACCAAATTTTTCTTTTATTCTACAAGCATCGAGGACAGAACTTACCTCGGTGCCAGATTTTTTCATTCGAGCATCGTAGGTTGCAATGTGCAAACCCCGGTCCAGGTAGGACCGAGAAGTTTACCGGGATATGTTATTTACTTGTTCCGTCCAAAAAAACAGTGCATCTCTTAGCTTCAATTTCAAGTTTAACGAAACTTATATAAAAACAATATTAATATTTATGATCTTGTCCGTCAATCACGCTCGCGCTACGCCCGTACTCCCTCCATCCCTTAAAGAATGATGTTTTAGCGTTTAAAATTTTTCTCATAAAGATTGATGTTTTGGCATGCATGTATAACAAATTTGGAATATCTTATGCATGCATGCTTAAAAGGAAACTGATTTACCTTCTAAAATGACATTTACCAGGGACACATGCGTCTTTTTTTCTACTCTTAATTTGTCTGAAAAATCCTAAAACATTATTCTTTCAGGGATGGAGGGAGTACGTGATGATCCTGCAGCTTCTATCCTCACTTTCCTCAAAAGTCAAAACTCTTCCTAATAATTCCACACTCCTCCCACGCTCTACAATCCATGCCACTGGACCCGCCACCACAAAATGTAGCACGGACGTTGAAGGAAGTGGAGGATCGAGCAAGACAGGCGTCGGCAAGGAGCCATGCATGCCTTATCAGCGGCGGCGCCGTAGAGCACACGGCAGAGGCCGCGTGAGGAGGTCGCAGGGGCGGATCGGAGGTGCACGGAGTTCATGGCGTCGAGGTCACTGGAGATCGTACGTGGAAGTACGTGGCCGGGAAGATCAGGCTGGGCAGGGACATGTTCATCTCTTCTGAAGAAAAGATCTTGGTTGAAAATTGTAGTTCTTTTGCTTGTTGCTGCCTGGGGGGTATATATGCTCTTGTTCACTGATGGCCCACATGAAAAGGTATCATCTTCTTTCAAAGTTATCAGAATATCTCCAGTTGCGGTGTGTAAATGGTCTCTTGCAGATTGGATTAACATGGTATCAAGTCATTGATACAGCATCTAGAGAAGCTTACATGTAATAGTTTTCAGGTTCTGGTTTGCACATTTCTGTAATGTATTTAGGCTGTTCTGTGTGGCAGACTT
Organism: Digitaria exilis; assembly: GCA_015342445.1. Classification (NCBI taxonomy): domain Eukaryota; kingdom Viridiplantae; phylum Streptophyta; class Magnoliopsida; order Poales; family Poaceae; genus Digitaria; species Digitaria exilis. Next base: position 87,650 of record JACEFO010001764.1, on the reverse strand, counting down.
GATTTAAATAAGGCTTATGTCTCGTCTAAACGTCCCTGTTATCGTGTTGCTTGCTTTGGTTAGTATCTTTCTCTTCACATTCTAATTTTGTCTGTTCGAATCAGACATCAGTGTGCTGCTTTTCCCCCTGGAGAAGCCAACTTGCCTTGTACCACCTTGCCAGTTTAGGATGTTAGCATAAGGCAACGCGATATAGTTGAGAAATTCATGGTCACACGACTAAAATTGCTATATTTTTTGCATTATCTTTGTAGCATTTCTCTACTGTATTGGCATATGTGACCGAACCACCCAAATTAAACCGACTTAAGTGTACTCACTATCATTTTAATAATTAATCAAGTCATCACACTTAAAACGATGCAATCTGACAGCCGGCACGGTTAAACCTGGTAAATCACAAGTAATCTCGATAGAAACATACACTAGAAGTCTCGCAAGACGACGAGCGCAGATAGTACGAGCATGGATGGTACGAAACTAAACAAGAAAACTGAAAACAATCCTGCATGCACATTTCCTCATATTTCATCTAGAAGGGTTGGAATAGATATATGTTGCTTCCCATATATTTTCTCAGGGAGAAATTCAACACTTATAAAGTTGATATGTCAATACTGATGTGCAGAGACATGGTGTTTTGATCGATTAGATCGCATGTAGACATCATTGATAATATTAGGTGCACCACATGTGACACTATATGCTGACACTGATAAATACTAGCCGGGAGGCCAGAACTGAGCAACACTTACACTGCAACTTTATTGCAAATTTACCGAGCTCTAAATCAGACAGGAGTTTCAAATGACTGCTACATATTGTCCATCCCCATTGCATGAGGTTGTTTTTAGACCATTCATTTGTTATGCATGGATAGACGATAATAGTGTGAAGTATTAGACATGTCACATTTGAGCATCAAACAATCCGGATGACTAAAGCCGAATAAAGTATGCCAATTAAGCGAGAGAAGCAAAAGTCTCCACATAACTAACATAAATGCCTATGTATACCCATCGTCTTTCCTTATTCACAAAGACTGCCTCTTCTTTTCTAAGGAATAGAGTCACAGACTGTGCAGTTCCGTGAGATAGTGGAGATAAACAAAGAATAACAACGCTTGCATTGCATTGCATTTGTAGTATATTGGCCAACCTACCGACTTCGATCTCGCTCATATAAAGAGAGGAGGGTGATACCAAGAGCTGGAAGAGGCGTTGCTCTAGATCGTACAACAGCACCACCACAAATCCCTCCGCCGACGCCAAACAAAGTGGTATACTCATGTGTTTGATTTATTTGATATTGTGTTTCATTGCTAGTTGGCCATTGTTGTGGTTTCTGCTCAATCGAATGAACAAATTAATCTCCCTTACACACACGCAGAGATATCCAGAAAGGTTGCCCTGAGGAGAGCGGTGCGGATGGACGGTCTCCTTGCTCACATGGTTGGCGACGGGGTGCAGGAGCTCTTCGTCAACAAGAAGTGCATTGAGAACCGCGCACTACAGGAAGCAGACTGGCCAGTGGCTCCTATATATATATGAGAGAATCTATCTTGATCTTAACATGTCAGCACCATCTTGTATATATACAGGCAGAGGATGGATCAAATCATGCTGAGTTACTTTACCAACTTGTGTCCATGGCTGGAAATTGCGGCGCCCTCCCATCTTTATTGATTAATCTGCTGGAGATTTGATTGGTGGCACATGTTGGTCATGTTCTAGTGTCTTACCCTAGCTAGCTGTATGTTGTCTAGTATTGTAGTTCACTGCATGACATTGCAAGCAGATGGTAGTGCTATGTTAATTCTGAGTATCACTAGCAACTGGCTTATGAAGCCAACTAGCTGTTTATGTACTGTACTAAGCTTACAAAGAACAATGAGCTAGTAATGTTGTTTTTTCATTATGATCGCCATGTTCTTTACTAAGGTCACCAGGGGAAAAACAGGTGTGTATGCTGCTAGTTATGCCTGTTCCACTACAATGTTTGGATTGCGAGCACAAGCTGAGGCTATCGCCAAGTGTTGGCATATGGAACCAATATTCACACGATGCACTAGGCATGCATTATGTTTGGTTTCGTGAAAACAACGGTCTAAGTTGGTTGTTGCATAATACATGAAGTATTGAAGTTGTTAGCACCGACTTGGATTCTATATAGTGATGCTACAATTTGTCAAGACTCAAGAGATCATCATTTTTTATTTTAAACACAGATCTTCCACATATATAATATTGCTACGAAATGAAGCAAGACTATATGCTAACACTAATAAGTACTAGCCGGGAGGCTAGAATTGAGGAACACTTACACTGCAACTTTACCGAGCTCTAAATCTGACAGCGGTTTCAAATGACTACTACATATTATCCTTTCTCATTGCATGAGGTTGTTTTTGGATCATCCATTTGTTATGCATGGATAGACTATAATAGTGTGAAGTATTAGACATTTCACATTTGGGCATCAGTCCTTCTGGATGACTAAACCTGAATAAAGCATGCCAATTAAACGTGAGAAGCAAAAGTCTCCACATAACTAGCTTAAACGCTATACCCATCGTCTTTCCTTATTTGAACAAAGACTAATAGATTGTGCAGTTCCGTGAGATAGTGGAGATAAACAAAGAATAACAATGATTGCACTGCATTTGCAGTGCCGCTGCCGCTTCCTGGAGCCGCCGGTGGCCACTACCAGGATGGACGTCGGTACTGCTGCCCCGGTGGTGGAGATGTGCCATCCTCCCCTACTGGCTCGATGCGATAGTGCATGCAGCTCAACTGGACCCGGGGGAGCCGGAGGCGAAGGCGGACGGTTGCCGCTAGGGGTGTCGTCTGAACTCGACATCCTCTTGCTCATGGTGGGATGCTGCCGACGCGGCCAGGAGCACTACAAGGCCCACAGCGATGAGGTTGTAGACCGACATGATTGAATTGACAATGAGGTCGTGTCGACGCTACGTCTGTTAGTTGGCTGTATGCTGTTCATCATGTGGTCATCTGCTCTTCTTTCATAGACGCAATAGCTGCATTCGATTCTGCTTATACTGCATGATTTGTAAACACTAAAAGGGCAAAAAGTTACCAGAAGCTCAACTTTCAACTTAGTACTATGTCTAATTGAAGTAACCATGTTACTGCATTGAGTATATAACTAGAAAAGGCTGTGGCAATGCCGCGGATAGCCAATGGATGTACCAATTTTTTTTTTCGTTTGGTTGTATAATCTTTTTTTTTCTGAAATAAATACAAGAGCGCATTGAACCCATAAAAGCACCATATGTGGAAGTGTGTCAGATTTTGGAATATTCAGATGATAGGTATAATGGAAAAATTGAATGTGAGTTTGATTTTTTTAAGTTTGTTCTACATTATATATTTGTGGATTTTCAATTTCTTTTTCACTTCGGCCCTGCGCGGAAGTGTCCAGCAGCACAGTGAGCTCGTGGGCTGACTGGTTTCGGTCCAGCAGCAGCGAAGCCACTTGTGATGCTGAGGCAGGCCGATTGCGATCAACAGCCCAGAGCATAGACAAGCGCGCGACGCGACCTGGTGGTTGTGCCCAGTCCAGTGCCAGCCTCTGCCATGATAGCTTTGAAACCAGACGGTATTTGTTTTAAAAAAAGGCTGAATTTGTTGGTATGGCAGGGTTCCTAATAATTGGGGTATATATATAGATTGTTTAGCTTGTTCAGCGAAGCCTCACATATGAAAAATCTAGTAATGGCATGTGGCAGAGAGGAGAGAGATTTCCAAAACTCACCGGCGTTGGTGCTAAAGCCATCGAAAAGCATCAATGGATCGCATATGAAATGCCATATAATACGGCAGAAGCATCAATGGATCGCATATGAAATGCCATATAATACGGCAGCAGCCCATGAAACTAAATTAAAACCATACATATGACGTACTGAAACTCTGTATTAATTATGACTAATCCAAAACCTAATAAGTACCTACTATATCTAGCTGTTGGACAACAATGTATGTGCTGCTCATGCATGCATGCATTGTACTACATTGTAACTAGCTACCACGAGGACTGGATTCCTAGGAAGTCCTGGATGGGTCCTTGGAGCTGTTGCATGATGGTCTCCCAGCCGGCCTGTGTTGGATGCATGTAGTCCCAGAAGAAGGCTTGGTCAGGGTTGTCGCAGACGCTGTAGTGCGGCCTGCCGCTGCTGTCGTCCTGGCCGCAGTAGCCATTGGGGTCAGGGTTCCTGCAGCAGGGCTCCACGTTGGGCTACACGCTGTTGCTGAAGATGGTGTAGAGGTCCAGCAGGAGCACGTCGTCGTACGAGTCGTGCAGCCTGCGCCTGAGCGCCGCGTTGTGCATGGACGCCAGCGCGTTGGCGTGGCTGTCGCAGGTGGCGTAGTTGCTGCCCACGGACTGCCACGGCATGCAGCCCAGCGCCGGGAGAAGGTTGACCAGCACCTTGCTGACGCCGAGGTCCCGGAGCCTCCTCACGCCGGCGACGAGCTCGTCGGTGACCTGTCCGGTGAGGGCAGTCATCTCCCTGGAGCTGCTCTCGTGGGTGATGCGCCCTCTGTAGTCGGCGCCGGTGGAGATGGCCACGAGCGCCACCGAGCGGTCCAGGTCAGCTATCTCCACGGCCCCGCTGCTGATGAGGCTCGCCAGCTGGTCCACCTGCTGCCCCAGCGACGGCGCCGCCCTGTCGTCGCTCAGCACGCCGGCGCCGCCCACCGCGAAGTTCACGCCGGACGGGTCTACCTTGTCGCTGTCCCTCCAATGGCGTCTGCTCGGAGGAGGGGACTCATCGCCACCAAGCATCTTAGCTGCAAATAAAAAAGAAATTCGATCGATCAATGATATATGGCACGTTCTCACGCACGTACGCATGTACGGTACGTACCTAGGATATCCTACTGCACCATGCCATCGGAGACGCGGCCGGTTGGGCGGTTTCCATGGGCCGAGTCCGAGATTCCGTACGGGTAGAACCACGCACGCGACAGCACCGTCTTCTCCGACGTCTGCGGGCGGTTGCCCACGTCAGCGTACGAGTCGCCCAACGCGAACAACATGTAGTCGTTGTGGGGACGGCCCTCCACGACGTGATGAGCGCCTGCAAAAGTTACATTATAGTAGTATATCAGATCGATGCAGCCATGCATGCATGCATGCATATAGTTTTGATTGATACCATACCAGAACAACAAAACGATCAAGTTTGCTTACCATTGAGCAGCAGCAGGACGAAGCAGGCGGCGGTGAAGAGAAGAAGCTTCGTCATCGCGCACAGGCCGCCGGAGACGTACTACGATCACAAAGGAAGCTAAGCTTGTCGGCGATCGGATCGTCGTGTGCTCTCAACCTAGGCGTGCAGGCCGGTATTTATAGGCGGCCCTACAAGGTAGCAAGAATCTCAAACGTACAGATACTGGAGTCCCTGCAACGACTTCTTTTTTCTTTAGCAATAGTATAGAAGAGTCCTTGCAACTTCTTTCCTTAAAAATAGTAACCAGATAGGAGTACGTACGTACGTAGTAGTAGCTAGAGTCCCTGCAACTTTTTCTGTAAAACAAAACATACAGTAGAGTCCCTGCAACTTTTTTCTAAACAAAAGCAGCAGTACTGGGTTATGACTTACGATCGACCCACGACAGTCTTGTTGAATGATGATAACAATAACAGAAACAGCTACTTGTCAACGTATACAATGCAATCGGCAGGCCGGCCGGCCTTGATCTATCTCTATCTCTAAGCTAGCCTATCGCGTATGCACTCGTAGAGTCGTAGATCAACAAGCTAGTCAAGCTTCAGATATATGCATGGACTCTTCCAGCTTCAGATATATGCACGTACGTACTGACATCAATCAATCACTACTACACGCTTGCATCGATAGTGTTGTAACACGGTTTTTCTAGTATTACGAACAGTGAATAGATTACAATTGTCTTCTCTTCGTTTCTTCAAAAATTGTCCTCTACAGTTACTGTTGACCCGCTATTTATAGGGGTCAACCTCGCATGTTTTACAAGACCGTTACTTCCCGCCAGAAATCCTATATCTACCCTAGCTTTCAGAGGACCGTTGCTTCCCGCCAATCTTCATCTTAGCCTCGTAACAGGAGACGGATTCGTCCTGGCAACTCCTTGACTCGTAACCAGCCTCGTACTATTGTCCTCTTTGCCTTGACTTCTTCGGTCCTGCTCGAGGCTTTGACCTCTTCGAATTAGCTTCGCGCTCGTCATCTTCGTCTTGACCTTTCTAGTCTCGCCTGCGACTTTAACCTCTTCGAATTAGCTTCACACTTGTCTTCTTCGTTCTGACTTCTTCAGTCTCGCCTGCAAAAATAGAAAATATGATTCCAAGGGGCGTCTCCCCAACAGTAGCCCCTTCGTCCTTGGATTCGAGTTCACTTCTTTTCAACCCTCGAACTCCTGGGACGAAACCCAAAAGGCGTCCCCTTGGAAAAAATTGGCGGTTACTTTGGCGCCCTTTCACCTTCCAAACGGCGCAATCTTCGAAACTTACCGTGCCTATAAATAGTAGAGGTTACCCCCCTAAAAATTACCTTCGCTTTCATCTCTGACTTCGTGCTACTGTCTTCGCTTTGCTCCTATTGTTTCTGTCTGTCGAGATTCTTGAAGTGCTTCGTGATTAAGGAGAGGTTAGTTTTGAAAAATCTTTGTCCTCGTTTCTTGTTTCGTTATGTTTTTGATTGTTTTTCATTATTAGTTTCGGAAATGGCTCAAGTCAAATCTGCTGCTATTCCGACCTCTGATGCGGAAAGAGAGAACAGTCCCCTGGCCTCTAACCCGGGAAGTGAGGATTTGGAGGGGGTCGAGGCTAATGTCAATGAGCTCGTTGGAGAATCAGCTCCTAAAACTCTTCATTTCGGTCGGTCTTCTGTAACTACTGGCATGATTTCATCTTATGAACAGAATGGATTTTTCCCTGCTGGTGTTGGTCGTGCTCCGGGTCACGAAACTACCCCTAATCCTCAGATTGGAGAGGCTGTCGTTTTTGCTGATTTCTTTACTGCTGGTCTTCGATTTCCCTGTGATCCTATGCTACCTCAGATTTTTGACCGATTCAACGTCAAACTTCATCAACTGACACCAAATTCGTTTGTTTAACTATCAAAATTTTTTCTGGGGAGTGAAAACATTTGGTGGTGAGATTGACGTTGATACCTTCGGTCGTTATAATGAGCTTCATCTTCAGAAGAGGTTGATATTTTTGGAAGAAGGCGGCGAAGAGCATATTGAACAGTTTGGTGTTGCAACTTTTACTTTGCGTCGTCGAAGTGCAGCCCTGAAGATTGCCAAGGTTGACTTCTCCTATGCTCAACGAAACCGTTGGGATGTGAACTGGCCGAAATCCTGGTTCTATGTTAAGGTTGGTTTCACTACACCGAATTCTAGTGAAGTGCATTATCCTTTTGCTGGCCCCCTTGGCAACATAGAAATATCTACTGTGATTGATTTCGATAAAAAATCTGAGTCTTTTAAGAAGAACGGTCCTTGCTTTCATCATGCTACCCGACGACTCACAGGCCGTGATGTTGTTGAAGAATTTTTGGCTGCCGAATTTGGCCCTTGGGAACCGACTGGAAACCTTTTAGAATTGAGGAGAGACAGATTCCTGGTTTCGATTTGCCTACCACCTTTGCTGTTTTTGGACTTACAAAACCTGAAGGTGTTAGTGATGATGACCTTGGTTCGAGTATTGAGTGGGCTGCGAGGTCTTTGGTTGGTCCTTTTACTGAAAAGGAGAAGAAGTCAATGATCGACTTCTTCGAAAAAACAAGTCGTTTGAATCGCCCGTGGATGGAAATGGGCGTCCAGTACGGGGACAGGGTGAAACCTTCTAAGCCCCAAAAACGTATGAAGGCTGTTGGTAATGTTGGATCCGAACAAGCTGGAGTGACTCGAAGGTATAAAAGAACTTCATCGAAAATCTTGATATCTTCGAGTCAAGATGCTCCTCAAGCGAAAACAAAGCAACTTGAAGCTCATAAGAGAAAGACTGTTGATGTGCAACAGTCTGGTTCTGCGTTGAACAAGAAACCGCGCTTGTCTCGCAAGATGGATCCTTCGTTGTTGGAAAAGGCTATCGAGGCGGCATGTGGGCTTGTAGAAATTGCTGGCGTTGCGGGCGGTGACCTCGGCTCAGCGAAATTCATGAAGGATTTGGCAGGCACTTCTGCTGCTACAGGAGAAGGTTTGTTTGTTCCTTACATGAAATGCCCTGGTGCTAGGATGAGCCTTGCTGGCTCGATTTCGAGTGTGGTTTCGAAATCTCCAAGAGAATTTGACCCAAACTTTCTTGAGCTCTTAGAGCATAACTTCGGCTTGTATTCTACAGAACCAGCCGTCGAGGAAAAGAATGTTGAGGAAGATAAAGCAGCCGAAGCCGAGCACGAGGTCAATAATTTTGGTTGTACTGTATTTGATCGCTAAATTTCTTTTATTGTTTACTTATTTTGCTTAGTATTTTTAGGTCGAAGTTGTTGATGCGAAGGGAAAAAAGATCCCTGAAGAAACAGTTGTTAATCGTCCTCAAAACTTGGCTTCTTCTTCTTTTGCTGAACTTGGTGAGGATAAAGATGAGATGCTAGGTGAGAAAAACTCTGGCACCACTTCATATTTAGTTTCGTCTTTGATTCTTATATTTTGTCTTCGTTGTTATAGATTTTAAAGCATCATTGGAGGACCTTGATGTTGAAGAGCTATCTCGTTTGAGCGTCTCCATGGCCCACAAGGTTCACGCTTTTTTCTACCGCTTTAACTCTGTTCTTTTCTTACTTTATACTTATCTCATATTTTTGTCTTCGACGTATTTTCTTAGGTCAAGCTAATCAACGCGGTCTGTGCTTCAAAGTCCAAAACTGCGGCTGACCGGCTTCGTTTCTTGGAGAAAGAGAATGAGAGGCTTCGGAAAGTCAATGAAAAACTTCACAAAGACTTGACTAAGATCGACGACGCATGGGACAGCACCGATAGGAAATACAAAGCCTTGCAAAAAGACTTTGACCAGAACCTAGTTGTGATCGAAAATCTTCGAGAAGCTGTGGTTCGCGAGTCTGATGCTACTAAAGAGGCCAAAACTCAAGTAACGTCCCTCGAGCTTAGGTTAAAGGAAGCTGAAGATTCTCTAGCCTCTTCCAAGATTCTTAATGCTGAGTGGGTGAATCAAATCTTTGATTCGTACTCGAACTCGCTCAAGCAATTTGGAGCCACTCCTTATGCTCTTCCAGTGGACTTGACCGTTGAAAATTTCTTGTCCTGGATTGAAGAGGAGTTCTCCGGTCTCAGAGACATTTTTTCAATTGCTGGCGACAACTTCGCTCTTACCTGTACCGATGGCCTCGGCAGATTTCTCGAAAAAGAGGATAAGGAACTGCTTCTTCGAGTTTTCGGTCTTGGATTTCATTTTACTGACTTCGGAGATCTGTCCTCGTCTTGCTCTAAGGAAGTCGAAACTATGAAACGTCGTTTCTTGCGAGACTTCTGGAACATTTACGGGCGAGATATGGCTAAGGACTCCTCTTCGAAAGTAAGAAACTTTTCTGTATAACTTTGCTTCTCTTTTTTTATTATTGTCAAAAATCCTAAGTCTTTTGCTTTGTTTCTTCACCAGGAAGAAACTGAGGGCGCAGAAGTTGAAGAAGGAAAAGAGGAAGAAGACGAAGAGGAAGAAGATGATGGCCTGGATTCGCCTCGTGATGATGACGAAGCTAAATCTTCCCAAGAAGAAGGAGAAATCTAATCACGAGTCGAAGTTAATTAATGTAAAAAACTTGTTGCAAGTCATGAGCGATGTTTGTGAATTCTAGAGCGACTTAAACACTGAAATTGTTCAAGATTTTGTCTATATTAGCCTCGTAATTATCTTCGATCTTTGTTTCGAAGTGCATGCGTTGGACTCGTAAAAATTCTTTTCTCTTGAAATTGTTTGTACATTATCTTCTTTCTATAAGATCGTGACCTTTAGTTTCGTTTTCGCTATGAAAAACGCTTAAATATTCTTTGGCTTCTAATTCCCTTGTTAACTCGAGAAAGCCTTGAAGCGGATATGCTTTTCTTCATGATTTGGCTTCTAATTCCCTTGTTAACTCGAGAAAGCCTTGAAGCGGATGCGCTCTTCTCCATGATTGCACTACTTGGGAAAACGTTGCTGTACGAAGTATCTATGGGCCCTGTGCTATTGTTGATTTTTATCCTGGACAGATCATGCCGTCGAGCGTTCCTGTGATTCCTGCTGCCTCTCATTTCTAGGAAAAAATTTCTTTTTCATTTGCTTTGCTTTTTCTCTTGCTGAGGCTTGACTTCCCCTTCTCTTTTATAGTGGTCTTTCGACCCTTGGGGATATTGTGATTTCACCTAACTTCGTGTCCTTTTGAAAGTACAAGTTAGGTGATTCGTTTCAATGTGTTCGTTGCTTGCTTGAATAAATGCAAATGGGGGCTTCTCTTTTTTACCTTTGAAAAAGGCGTCCCCTCCCTCGATAGCCCCTTTGCGTTTATTCATTGCTTCTTATTTCGAGCAACGGATCTGAAAGATTGCGTTCTCTTGTTTCTCTTTCCGAAATAGGGCAACTCTGTTGCTTTTTTCGTTCCCCTTATTTGATCTAAACTGCAGGTTTTCTTGCGAGATTGAGTTTCTCTACCTTAGGCAATTTTGTTCGAGATCTTGGTGAGGTTATATTTCTAACCTCGTCCTTGGGCTGTTTTGCTCAAGACTTCTTTTTGCGAGGTTATATTTCCAACCTCGGCCTCGAGCTATTTTGCTCGAGGTCTTCTTTTTGCGAGGTTATTTTTCAACCTCGGCCTCGAGCTATCTTGCTCGAGGTCTTCTTTTTGCGAGGTTATTTTTCAACCTCGGCCTTGAGCTATCTTGCTCGAGGTCTTCTTTTTGCGAGGTTATTTTTCAACCTCGGCCTCGAGCTATCTTGCTCGAGGTCTTCTTTTTTGCGAGGTTATTTTTCAACCTCGGCCTCGAGCTATCTTGCTCGAGGTCTTCTTTTTTGCGAGGTTATTTTTCAACCTCGGCCTCGAGCTATTTTGCTCGAGGTCTTATTTTTGCGAGGTTATATTTCTAACCTCGGCCTTGAGCTATCTTGCTCGAGGTCTTCTTTTTGCCAGGTTATTTTTCGACCTCGGCCTCGAGCTATTTTGCTCGAGGTCTTATTTTTGCGAGGTTATTTTTCGACCTTGATGTGTTTTTTTTTGCTCAAGTGCTTTTAGGGGAATCTCCTTTGTTGATTTTTTGGAGAAATTTACATAGGTTCGCCTCATTAAAAACCACACCTCCAGTTTCCTGGAGCCCCTTTTGTGAGGAAAAGAGTACGACCTTCTGTGATGAAAGAAAAAGAGAATAGAGGTGCTTCGTATTTGTGCTTATAGCTCCGCACATTTACGAAGTTGACCTTTACAAAAAGAACTAAAACTTGGAGAAAACTGTACAGCTTTACTTGTTCCGATTCTAGTTATAGTATTTGCAAAGTTGTTCTACGTTCCATGAGTGAGGTAACTCCTCTCCGTTTTCGGTGGATAGATGATAAGACCCTGGCCTCGAGCTTTTGGTGACAATGTATGGTCCTTCCCATTTTTCCTCGAATTTAGATAATTTTTCTGCATTATGCTTTCTTTTGATTACCAGGTCTCCAACTCTGATCTCTCTTATCTTCGCCTTTGGGTCGCGCCACTTTCGTGTTTGCCTTTGGTATGACTCGAGGTTATGTGAGGCAACGAGCCGATCGACTTCGATTAAGTCTTTTTCCACCATTTCTTTTTCGCCTTCCTCACTACTAAGTGTTACCCTTAAAGTTTTGGCCTTGATTTCTTCTGGGACCACCGCTTCGGTTCCGTAAAGCAGTCTGAAAGGGGTGAACTTGGTAGCTCTGGATTCTGTGGTGTTGTGTGACCATACTGCGATTGGTAAATCGTCAATCCATTTTCCCTTTTTGTGGTCGAAAAGCATCTTCCTTATGGTCGAAAAAATGATGCCGTTGGCTCTTTCAACTGCGCCGTTTGACTGCGGATGATATACGGATGCGTACTTTACTTTGGTTCCCATTGTTGTGCAAAAATCTCTGAATGACTCGCTGTCGAATTGCTTTCCGTTGTCTACTGTTATTTCTTTTGGTACCCCGAATCTGCAGATGATGTTATGCCAGAAGAACTTTTGTACTGTATGCGAAGTTATCGATGCTAAGGCTTTTGCTTCGATCCACTTTGTGAAATATTCCACGGCAACTACTGCAAATCTGCAGTTTCCTTGAGCTGTTGGGAGAGGCCCTACCAAGTCTATTCCCCATCTTTGCAATGGCCAAGAAGGTATGATGAGCTGCAACAAAGAACATGGAATCTTTTGGTTGCTTGCGTTCTTTTGGCATGCTTCGCATTTCTTTGCTACTTCGTCTGCATCTTTTATCATTGTCGGCCAGAACATTCCCTGCCTGACTGCTTTTGCTGTGAGGGCTCTTGGACCAATGTGTGTTCCGCATATCCCTTCGTGTATGCTTTTTAGTATTGCCATTCCTTGTTCTTTTGCAATGCATTTTAGCCATGGTGCTGATATCCCCTTCTTGTACAGCTCTCCTTGTATTATCTGATATCCTTTTGCTCTTGCTGGTATTCTTTTGGCCTCGCTTGCGGAACAGGGTGTGAAGCTGTCTTGTAAGTATGCCATGATTGGTGCTCTCCAATCTTCCCAGCGAATGTGTGCAAGATGCTGCTTTCTGATTGAGGGGACGGTCATGACCTCGTAAATTACGTCTTCGGGTAGCTCTTCCTTCTTTGCTGCTTTTTTGGCTAAATCATCAGCTTCGTTGTTGTCGCTTCTGTGGATGTGCTCTACAGTGAATCCTTTGAAGTGTTTCTCCATTTCTCTGACCTCTTCGAGGTAATTGATTAGCTCTGGTTTTCTAGCTTCGCTATCCTTTTCAATATGGTCCCTTGCTATTTTCGAGTCTGTCTTCACAATGAAGCTCTGTTTTCCTAGCGATTTCATTTTTCGAAGCCCAAGTAAGAGTGCTTCATATTCTGCTACATTATTTGTGATTTGAATCTCTTGGTTGTTGAACTCCAACCGTGCTGCGAATCTAGTTTTGATTCCACCTGGTGAAACTAGTATTGCAGAGATTGCTGCTCCTTTGCTACAATATGCTCCATCACAGTAGACTGTCCATTGTTTTTCGTCTTCGCCTATACTTCCGTGTTTTGGAGAAGTCCAATCTGCTACGAAGTCAGCTAATACTTGGGACTTGATTGCATTTCGTCTCATGAATTTGATGTTGAATCCGGAAAGTTCTGCGGATCATTTGCTGATCCTATTCGAAGCTTCTTTGTTTGCGAATAGCTCTGCTAGAGGTTTGTCGGTGACGACTGTCACTTTGTGAGCTTCGAAATAGTGCCTGAGTTTTCTTGATGCCATAAGTAATGCGTATGCAATTTTTTCGAGCTCAGAGTATGACTTCTTGGCTCCAGATAATGCTTCGGAAACAAAGTAGGCTGGCAACTGCTTCAACATGCCTTCAATTTCGGTTTCTTGTACTATTGCAGCGCTTACTGCTGACTCGGATACTGCGAGGTAAAGGAGAAGGTCTTTTCCTTGGGCTGGTGGTGATAATTTGATCATTGCCGCAAGGTACTGCTTTAATTCTTTGAATGCTTTCGATTGTTCTTCGCCCCAGTTGAATTTTTGTGCATGTCTGAGAGTTTTGAAGAAAGGGAGGCTTCGTTCGGCCGCTCTTGGTACGAATCTATTTAGAGCTGCGATCCTGCCTGTCAATTGTTGCACTTCCTTAACCGTCTTTGGCTCTTCCATGGATGCCAAAGCCTGTACCTTGTCTGGGTTGGCCTCAATTCCTTTTGAAGTTACAAGGCACCCCAAGACTTTTCCTTTGGTTACTCCAAAAACGCATTTTTCTGGATTTAAGCTCAAGTTTGACGTTCTTAGATTGTTGAAAGTTTCCTCGAGATCTTTGATGTGATCCGCTCTTTTGATGCTCTTTACGACGAGGTCATCCACATAAGCTAGCATGTTTCTATCAATTTGTGAGTTGAAGACTTTTTTGGTCATTCTTGAGAAAGTTGATCCTGCGTTTCTCAGCCCCTCTGGCATTCTGACGAAACAAAAAGTTCCGAAAGGTGTTATGAAGCTCGTCTTCTCCTCATCCTCTTGTTTCATCCAAACTTGGTGATACCCTGAAAAGCAATCTAGTAGGGATAGAATCTCGCTGTTGGCTGCGTCGTCGACGACGCTATCGATTCTTGGTAAAGGGAAATCGTCTTTTGGGCAATGCTTGTTTAGGGTTGTGAAGTCGATGCACATCCTCCATTTTCTGTTTTTCTTTTTCACCGGGACGGTGTTTGCCAACCATTCTGGGTATTGTACTTCTCTAATGACTTTTGCTTTCAGTAGCCTTTCAACTTCGGATTTTATTCCCTCTACCTTCTCATCTGACATTTTTCTCAATTTTTGCTTTCTTGGTTTTGTCTTCGGGTTTATGTTGAGGCTATGCTCAATTATGGTTCTGCTGACACCCTTTAGATCTGCAGCTGTCCATGCAAAGACATCTTTATTTTTTCTTAGGAAAGTTATCAAATCTTCCTCTTCTTGAGGGGGAAGGTCTGCTCCGATCGTGACCTCTCTACCCTCGGTTCCTGGATCGAGAGAGACTCGCTTGGTGTCTTGTGCTTGAATAGCCTCTTTTGCTTTTTCCATTCTAGATTGCAGTGGCTTCTTTTTGATCGATTTTGTTTGAACTTCATTGTTTGTTTGTTTCGTTTCCGCCTGCAAGAGGTTGACGTTTTTCTCGCCTGGGGTAATTCCTTGTTCAATATCCCTTGCGACTTGCTGGTTTCCGAATACTCTGATTACTCCATTTGATGCTGGAAGTTTCATGCAGAGATACGCCTGTCGTACAATGGCTTCGAACGTGTTGAGAAAACCTCTTCCGAAGATTGCATTGTAAGGGTAGTACATGTCGACTATGTCAAAAGTGATTCGTTCCGTTCTGGGATTACTCAAGTCCCCCAAGGTTACCGGTAGTTCGATTTTTCCTAAGGCTCGGATTCTTTTTCCTCCAAAACCAATGAGTGGAGTTTCTGATGGTTGTAACAAGCTTCTGCTGATGTTCATTTGGTCGAAGGCACTTGCGAAGATAATATCGGTTGAACTGCCGTCGTCTATCAGTATCTTTGTTAGCTCCCAGCCTGCCACATTTGTTTCGATGACCATGGCATCAGTGTGAGGATAACATTGGAGCTTGAGATCCTGCTCAGTAAAGGCTATTGGGATATGTGACCAATGGGTTTTTATTACTAGGCCATCGGGTAGTATTGCGTGCACTCTTCTGAAGTAGTCTTTTCTTTGTCTTTTGCTTTCGAAGTCGACTGAAGATCCCCCTGCTATAGGCAGAATCATTCCGCGGGAGGGGATAGGACCCTTGGCAGGTGTTGAATTCGATGTTGAAGTTGTTTGCATCATAGTTTCGTCTTTTCTTGCCGCGGTGGATTGGATTGAGCTGTGCGCTTGTTGATTTGGCTCGGACTGGGTTTGATGCCAAGCCAATCGAGGCTGGTGGTATGTTGAATAGGATTCTGAATTCGTCGGGAGTTGCAGCTGCGGATTCGGCGTGTTATGGGAGGTGCACTGCCAGGAATTTGTTTGAACTGTGCGACCTTGATTGTTATTTTGGTTCATTTCTTGCTTAACCCTGATGGTTATGGGACATCTCCCTGTACTGTGATCTGGGTTTTCGCCATGGAATTGGCAGAACCAAGATCGAGACTGGCTTTCTTGTTGGCCTCGTCCTCTTCCACGGCCTCTGCCTCGTCCGCCTCTTCCTCGTGTGGATGAGGAGTTGAAATCTTGCTTCATTGCATTTGATTCGTTGCTGTGTTGGCCGCTCTCGTTTTTTATGTGAAAAACTTGAGTTGGTCGGTTATAGTTTTGCTTTTCGTATGTGGGTTGCTTGTAGTTTCCATTTGCTTTTCTGAGCATGGCTCTTTCGTTGATTCTTCTCCTGTGATCATCGTCTGATCTGCAGAACTTTTCCATCTCGTGGAAGAGTTCATGGAGGTTTCTTGGTTTGTTTTTGACAAACTCTGACGCGCATGGACCTGGTCCCAACCCATGGATGCATGCATCGATTGCTATTGAGTCTGGGATATCATCTGTTTGAGCCTTCAATTGGATGAATCGTTTGAAGTACTGAGCTAACGGCTCCTTTTCCTCTTGTCTACATGCGAAGAGATCTCCCGAAGTTAACAGTTGCCTGTTAAATCCCTGGAAATTCTGAAATACTTTTGCCTTGAGTTGTTCCCAGCTGAATATTGATCCTGGGCTTAGTCTTGTGAACCATGTGAGAGCCGGTCCTTCACAGGCTATGATGAATGACTTTGCGAGAACTAGTTCGTTTCCTCCTGCGGAAGCCACAACAACTTCGTAGCTCATCAAGAACTGCCTTAGATCACAAGTGCCATTGTATTTGGGCAAAGTGATGGGCTTGTACGAGGTTGGCCATGGTGCATTTTGAAGGCCTGGAGATAACGGTGAATTCGAGTCATAGCTTCTGAAACCCGCGTTGTAATTTGTTGTTTCGGTGTGGTATTCTCTCTCGGGCTCTTGGATGGTTTCTTTGCTCGCATTGAGCTCGTTTTGGAGTCTCTTGAGCTCATTCTTAGCCTCTGCAATTTTTCGCTCTTTCTCGGTTTCTTTTCTTTGGTTCTCTGCTTCTTTCAATAGAGCTTCTTTTTCTTGCTTAAGCCTCTCAATTTCTTGTAGCAGTTGTTCGAGGCTAGCTTCTTCTCGATTTTGGTTATCATTGGTAACGGCTGGCTCCAGTGAAACTTGTGGTTCATCGTTTTCTCTTTCATTTTCGTGAACTTTGGAGGTCCGTGGATCATCGGACCGTTGCTTTTTCTTTGGTGGCATCGTGAGTTTTGATTTCGATCCTAACACACGGACGGCGCCAACTGTTGTAACACGGTTTTTCTAGTATTACGAACAGTGAATAGATTACAATTGTCTTCTCTTCGTTTCTTCAAAAATTGTCCTCTACAGTTACTGTTGACCCGCTATTTATAGGGGTCAACCTCGCATGTTTTACAAGACCGTTACTTCCCGCCAGAAATCCTATATCTACCCTAGCTTTCAGATGACCGTTGCTTCCCGCCAATCTTCATCTTAGCCTCGTAACAGGAGACGGATTCGTCCTGGCAACTCCTTGTCTCGTAACCAGCCTCGTACTATTGTCCTCTTTGCCTTGACTTCTTCGGTCCTGCTCGAGGCTTTGACCTCTTCGAATTAGCTTCGCGCTCGTCATCTTCGTCTTGACCTTTCTAGTCTCGCCTGCGACTTTAACCTCTTCGAATTAGCTTCACACTTGTCTTCTTCGTTCTGACTTCTTCAGTCTCGCCTGCAAAAATAGAAAATATGATTCCAAGGGGCGTCTCCCCAACAAATAGACTACCTCCGTCCAAAAATATAAGCATTTCTAGGTTTGGTCAAAGTCAATAGTTTCAATTTTGACTATGAATAATAAAATAAATTGTAATGTTTGATCATCTATAAAGGATGTTATTAGATTCATGTAACTCTTCATGTTTTAAAACAAACTATTTTTTGTGTATATTAATAGTCAAAGTTGATAAATGTTGACTTTGACCAAATACAGAAATACTTATATTTTGGGACGGAAGTAGTAGATATATAGACAGATGGAATAATAGATATTATGGCACGTTTGGCAAGGTTGTACTCCTACCTAGTACTGTAGTAGATATATAGCGTTAGGTTAGGTATTTTGCAAATGCTTTACCTTGACAATAAAATTTCAGCTAACTTTTTACTTAAGCTATATGTTACTGTACATTAATTATATGTTATTGCGACCTCAAGCTGTGCGTACAATATGAGTCCCCCATAGAGTCTAGAATTCTCACGTACGTGAAATGCTATATTTATGTGGGGAAAAATTAAAGACAGTGGAGGACAGATAACAGATTGTTTTTTTAAAACAAATAAATAGTCATCATCTAAATACATTGGTCGTACAGCATAAGGGTATGTTTGGTTGGTTACCAATGCTGGCCAAATCAATTTGTTAGCGAGCCCTCAACATTTGGCCTTCGTTTGATTGAACGCCAAACGTTGGCATGCCAACTTACGCCAATAGAGACTCAATTGTTTTGCTGGGCAAGATCTGGGCTGGCAAAATGTGCACGAATTGGCTGTCAATGCCAACAGAATCTACCACGTCGCAGCAGGAGGTTGGATGCATCAAGTTCGAGAATGTATGGTGCTGTATTCAAACACTAATATCTCTCTAGTGGTTTAGCTAATTTACAATCTATTTGCATATTAATATTACTTGCCATTAAACCTACAAAACAAGATCTCACTTGGCGACCCAAAATAAACTAATGACATGGGGACCCCACATGTCATACTATGAAGTTGAATAAGTTTTGCAAAATTTGGCAAGGCTGCAATCCAAATACATTTCTCACTTAGACTGAGACATTCATTTCTTAGACCAAGTGGTCCAAAATCTGGGTGAGCAAGGCCTTAGTTTCACCCAAGTGAGTAATAGACACTAAAAAGATGAATATCTGCTCAAGAAAGCAAAGGTGGTGAGAGGTCCACTCATTTTATTCTTGTCAAGAGAACACAAAGATACTACTTTTGACAAGATTGAAGTCCTTTCTCTAACCACTATGGATTGAGATTTCTGATGTCTACCACGTGCATATATCTGTATATGTGGAAAACATCTGCTACATTTTTTTTCTAAACAAGTTTTGATGCTGAACTACGTGCGGTAGGTAGAGATCATCAATCGATGATGCTGACCATAGAGACCTTATCATTGCCTCTGAACCAGAGCTAGCATATATGTGTCACTTACATATAATGATTGCCAGGAACATCCTATTATCTCAGTGTTCATAATTCGGTACGGTGGCTAACCTACACATAGTAGATTATACATATGTATGTAGGTTGCAGGTTTAGTTTGGTTATCCTTCCGAACCAGTATGATTGTTCTTTCATTTAAAATTTAAACTGAGTTGGATGAACAAACAATATACATGGAGTCGATTATTTTAATATATAATATATACTAGCTCGAGGATCATAGATACTACTATTGATCTAGCAGGTGGCCACACACAACTATAGCAGCAGCTAATCTAACAAGTTCTAGTACCAACAGCCGAATACATAGCTGCATTCCTTATTCAGTTCGTCTTAATGCAAATTTAGGTATTCAGTTTGCAATGTTGCATGCATCACGTACTTCAGTCGTTCATTTTCCCATGCAAAATATATTGGACCAAAAGAAAGATGATATAGACAACAAGTGGTGCACATTCATTATTCAAATGAACGAAGCATGTGATGAACACATTCACACAGGACAACGGTTCCACATTTTTTTGAAGCAAAAAATTAGAAAGGCTACAAAGTTGTTGAATGCGCGAGCCTGATCAAGAAAAAGCTGCAAAGATAGTGTACACATTCTATCTTCATTAATTAATCCTTCTGCAGTTCTTTCTTATCTCCCCGTTGGAGCCCGTCAAAGGTGTAATGTCACCCATCTTGATCATGCCTGCCACAAAATCTGTGAAAAATGTGCTTTGGCTACTGACATATGATTGGACCTGTGCGTCGGTGGCTCCGCCATTGAAGAGCTCCTGATCAGAGTGAAGAAGTCCCTTCTTGCCAACAAGGTTCTTGTAGTAGTTGTTCTCAAAGACCGTCGGGGTCTGAAGGTCTAGAGGTGCCAAATTGTTGTCACCTGTACCTGATGTGCTAGGGCAACCTGATTGCCTTGTCCTTGCAAAGGCGCCATCAATGTTGGTCTCATTGTATATGTGAGCTCTGAAGTTTGTGCAACGGGCTAGACCTATGGTGTGAGCACCTGACAAAATTAAGAAAGAACATATTAACATATGTTGTATTTTAATTCCGAATAATGGAGAAATGAATGATTGACCCTTGGATTTTATTTATTTATTTATTGGGAAGAATATTGCCCATACTACACTAATAAATTATTCGATAGAAAACACATTTATTGTTTTTTAAAATAGCTAGTAAACATTATTGCTGTTAAATATGTAAGAATATAAGGAAGAAAAGAGTATTCGATTCAGGTTGTGGAGGGAACACAAAAGGAACAATATGTGTGGTTGTAGTTATTACCTAATTTGCGATCAAGCTGGGAGATATCGACCAATGATTAACTTTATACTTGCTTTTTAGTAGTCTCATTGAATTTCGATCTTTCAACTAGATATGTATACTACAAGTCTTACTGTGAAGGAAGAAGGTCAAAACAGAGCTCCGTTGGCGATAGTATCTACCAGCTGTGTATTTATGTAATCACAAAAGCTAACTTTGAGAAGCAAAGTGTGGAGTGTCATACCAGAGAGCGCGACCATGTCCTTCTGGGAGAGTCCTTGCGCAGCGAAGAGGGATGTCAGGTTGGACAGGCCCGATGTCGGCGGTGGGATGTTGTTGTTGGCGCCACTGAAGCTCGCCGTTGTCGAGTCTCTCCTCCCAACCTTCACGTCCCAGCTCGGTCCGCCAAGCTGCATATATATGCCACATGTGCATCGATCAGTTGCAGGTTCATCTCAGTTCCATTTTTTTTAAAAAAAAAGTTCCATTTTTATTTTGCTCATCAGCAGAGAAACGACAGAGAGAAACGGCTTACGATGACGACGCTGTCCCTCGCTGCGATGGCGAGTATGTCGGCGCAGGAGACCACGCCAGGGCACGCCTTCTCGACGGCGGACTTGATGGCGTCGATGACCTCGAAGCCTCTGACGGAGCCGTTGTTGGGCTTGGCCATCTTCTCGCCCTGGAAGCTGGCCGTGTCATCCAGCAGCAACGACGCATCGCAGCCCTGACAACGCATTGCATAGTTGCAGTGAGGAATTTGTGATGCAATAGCTTAGGGTAATATAATTAATTTATCATCAGCAGGAGCAAGTACTTGGACGAAGCAGTCGTGGAAGAAGAGGCGAAGTATGGAGGCGCCCATGCGCTTCTCCCTGGCGATGGCGGACTTCACCACCGACTTGACGGCGCCGTACAAGCCGGGGCAGGAGCTGGAGTAGAAACTGGTGGACAGCTGTGCCGACGAGCTTCCGGCCAGCGCCAGGAGCAACAAGAGGGCGATGCATCTTGCAGCTGCCGATACACGAGTCGCCATGCTGTGGTGTGCTCAACTGATGAACTGCTAGGGAGTGAGTAGCTCGCAAGATGCAGAGCAAATTGCGTACGTGTCCCTGCCTGGACCTGGAGCTAATAGCTTGGATATTTATAGCACAAACACCTGGAGTCGGTTTGTAAAGAAGACTATAGTATCGTACAGCGCTAGCATATATGATATATGATTAGATTACATCATGCATCATTCATGTAAGTCATGGTGTCACCAACGTACCTACTCCTCCGGTTGGACTTTGAGTTGAAAAAGATGGTAAGCAATCAACCAACCAAAGCATGCATGCATGCGAGTTGGCCGCATAGGAATCACTCGTTTCAGACCATGGCCACTGTTGTGGACTCGATCGAATCGAGTCCAGCTAATTGCCTAGTGAAGAAGGGCTCTCTCTCTCTATTCATGTACACCACCGCCGAGTGAGAACACTTGACCTCCTGTATCCATCGGAGCAAACTGCAGGCTAACACGGTTATGCAAAGGCAAAGCTACCGTTCATCATCAGCAGCGGCACTTTGACTTTTTTTTTTATAACATCTGCCAAAGGCAAACTGCAGGATGACATGGTTATGCAAAGGCAAAGGTTAGTTTGATTGATCCTGCAATGCAAAGTTATTCCGTATACTACTGCAGGAAGCAGATTCGTTCTGGTGGAGGTGGTCCTCAACATCATATATACTTGCTGCAGACATGCATGGGCCATGGTTAATTTTGTGTGGCACTGACCTACTTTTCAACTCTAAAGTCTCCTTGCAACTTTACAAACATGATATATACTACTATATGCCTTGACAACTCTTACCGCGTCGTAGGACAAAAACATGCTGTTCCAGGCTCTGCTTTCTATAAAGTCAGTCGCCATGCATGGTTAGTTTAGTTATATCTCCATTATTTGTTTGCCACAACATACATGACCCGGAGTCAACAGTCTCTATCTCTGAATGTTTTGCTTCAGTGTTGAGTCGTTGGAAATTTTCAGCATGGAATTATAAGAAACCCCATCTCTTTCTATTTATTCAGTGGTAAGTTGTTGCGAATTTTCAACCCTGTCAAGTTGGTACAATGCATGCATGCCTGCACCAGAACCATCGGCTATTGAATGAAATTGTAGTATTGTCCCTGTTTGCTAAAAAAAAATCGATAAAAGTAATTAGGTACGGTTTCGCTGTTCAACACAAGACAATAGCCCCCTGTGTTCTTGGATTGATGGTCACTTGATCCCAAGTAGTAGGACTCGTACTGGTACACTAGCTCCTCAGGCATTATTCTAGACTTGTTGTCTTGCTTCTAATTCAAGGGAATTCAAAAGACGGCCAAGCCTCCAAATGGTGTCAACTTTTCACTGTGATCAATCTAATCATCCTTCGTTAACATCAAACAAATGGTGATGATATTTAAACAAGTATATCGTTTCTAATTATTTTAGCTTCAGTAGGTTTACAGGTACATCACAGTATAAAAAATTAACACTGCTAAACAGATATATGTGCCTTTTCATTTGAACTTCAGTAGCTATAGCCTTTATTACCTAAAACAGCTATATACCAAATGTTATTTTCTTGGTACTAATCAGATGAAACGTCGCTGATCTGACTGGATGAACCACTACTGCATGCTGAGCTGAAGCAAAGTCTGGTCGATTCTGTAACAGCTTAACAGGGCAAAAATAACTGTAGACTAATGTAGTCTAGGACGGCATGAGTTCTGCTTCTGGTGAATGTGAACACTTGGACCTGTAGGATCTAAGCAAACTGTTGGTCACAAAGTAGCACTTCGATCAGTTATAGTACTATATGCATGTTGCCTATCATTTCATTTTCATCTGGATGTAATCTAACCTTTTCGGTAACTGATGGTCAGACCTCTGTTATGACTTATGAAATATGCCAACAGGGTTTTATCGTTACGTAATGCTGTTAGTTTATGTCAGCCCCCTTGGGTTAGCGTCTTTGCAATGGTCAAGCCTGATGGGGACAACCATTTTCTCTTGCTGGCCTGCTGGAAACATTCTCTGGTCATCCACATCATATACATGCTGCAGACATGCATATGGGCTAGACTGTCAAACTTGTATGGCAGTGACGACTAGTCAGCTACAGAGCCTCCCTTCAACTTTATAAAGCACAATTTATCATGGAGGAAAAAAGTATGATATCTCTCTCATGCTGTGTTGCTCTAAAGTCATCATGCATAGCACGGTTAGTAACCTCCATTATTTGTTTTGTCACAACAACAACAACAACAATATACATGGCCAGGAGTCAACAGTCCCCATTCAAACATCCACAAAGTTGTTGGGGAATACCGGAATAGGACAGGCATATACATCCACAAGATTAGGAAAGTTCAAACCCCATGAACTTTCTAGTTTTCTACAATGTAATGCCTGGACCAGAACTATCCGCTTGTTTATTTTTTTAATTGTTTGGACAAGGAATGCGATAAAGTCATTGTTAGGTGTGCTTCACTGTTCACACATCCAACTACCCTATTGGGGGCTTGATCACTTGGAACTCATTAGTTTCAGAATTGCTGTTTATGTGTCTTGCTTGTAATTCAAGGGAATCTAATAAAGGATGGGGAAGGCTCCAAATGGTGTTTAATTTTAACAGTGATCAGTCTAATCGAGCTTCCTTGACAAGAACCCAGTGGCAATGGTTTTGGTATATATTTATTTAAAAAGTACATCCTTGCTATTCTAATTTTGGTAAGTTTTGCATATGTGTTTCACAATATAATTTCTTTTATGGTTCCGTCAATCATGTTTTGGGGGCAGTGAAAAGCTACATTACGACAGTTATTTGTGTCTGAAAAGTAGTTTAATTAGTTTGACGGTAAGTTCCATAGTGTTACAAAAATGGTAGGTTGTTTTGGGCACTAAGATGAAAAAAATGATGGTTTTGTGTGCACATATCACACATCTCACGGCAGTATGGTACTAGAATTGCTGAAAGGAAGAGATCATCCATGGGAAACGTTAATTTTCCAGTAAACATGAAGTGATCATTCATGCATATCGGCAGATGCATGTTGTTTCGTCGGATTTGACCTGACACGATGGCAGCTCATCATATTCAATTATCTCTCATGATTGATTGTCCGTGCCTAAACTGATGAAATGTCGCTGACCTGCAGAGATTTCGTGTTGATCGATTAATTAGTTCATGAGTGGCCATCACGTGTAACACGCATCATTGTAACAGGCGGCCTGCAGGTGAGCTGTTTAGTCATCTGCACTCTGCAGATGCAGAGCATTACACTGGATCCTAACTAGTGCATACTATATGCTGTTTAGTGGCAAGTATTTTACGTTCCTCTAGCTATATTAATAATGCTGATAGATTAGGTGGTGGTGAGCACCGGATTCTAGATTGACCTCATCATGACATGGACTGCGTATCTTACGCCCTACTCTCCACACCTAAAAGAGATATGCATTACGGATGAAAACAAAATATGATGGAGATCATTCAGACATGAGACAAGAACCGGGCACCTGCAGCGGACAAGATAATGTCAAAATTTCCAGGTATCATGCATGGATAGATGTGGTGCTCATATCGGAGTAAAGTGTGTATGGATGCCGCTCATACCTGTGGTAAGCATGCTAGTTCTAGTTCTTCTATTGTTTGGATAGAACCCTCCTACTGTCTTGTTGCGACCTCTGCGAGAGGATTTTAATTTAAATTATGAATGCATGAAGAAGTTATTCAACCCCCCCCCCCCACCCCACACACACAAAGTGTGTATGCAACATTTACTGGATCTAATGTGCATTCCATCTTTACACAAAAACAATACACCTCGCTTATAGAGAAACCATACGATTTTAAGTTTGGCCAAATTTATACAATAAATTACGAGCACTTATGTCTTTAAATTATTATTATTATCATAAATGTTAGTATTACTTTATATAAATTTAGTCAACTTGAAATTATTTCACACCTCGAAAAGCAAGAGCTGTATTCTTTTGTTTTTGTGGAGGGATAGAGTACTCTTGAAGGCTACATGCATGCATGCTTGTTCATGGTTTGCACAGCAACACCTCGGAGGAGAACACAAGATCGACACGCATGTCATGACATCCGTAGACCGTAGCGAGCTAAATTGTCGTGACTACATGTTGTGCACGATGTATATATTTGTGATGATGGAGGCATTGTAGATACATGTTGTGGAAAAAGATACCAAAGATATGTATATTTTTTTTCCTTCGTAGCATACGACCTCACTACCTGCATGCAGCTGTGTAGTCTGATTTTGACGCCTTTCGACGGCGACCGGCCTTTAATTTGGTGGGGGTGGGTGCGTAGCTTCACTTGCTGATCAGCCAATCAATAAGCAAGTCAAATTTGTGAAAGCAAAAACTCAGCAGCAATCAACAATAACAGCGCGCTTTGAACAAAATTAATTAGCTTGCTTTATGTTATTACTGAAGTAGAGACAATCCAGGTAGCTGGTACATTCTCGATCGGCAAACTAGATTCGACGGAGGATATATGGAGGCATGCTGCTTGAAATGTATATGATGTATGCTGCAGCCCCGTGGGACATTTGGAAATTGAGAAGCTTGAAGCAATATATATGTCGCGACTTTAGCTACTCACTTCCTAGATGCTAAGGAATTGGACTATTATGTGCCCGCTGCAACATTTGGAAGACTCATGAAGCAACCCGAGGGAATTACATGGCTGGATGGATCTGATGTTGGTAGCATTGAAGAGGGGAGGGGCTGTCTTGTGTGTGGCTACGTGTCCTAGTTGATGTAAAACTCTGGATTTGATCATGTTGCAATGCATACAACCAGGGATTTTACCATGAAACTTTTTTTTTTAAAAAAAGGAGGCCAGTAAAAAAAAACTGATGGACGACGCCCATGTATCCTCTTGCATTGGGTGGCAATCCATGACATAACATGCATGTAGAAAACTGAAGTCGTTTACACACATCCAAAAGTCTCTCTACTGTTCAACGTGGAGTTTGGCTCAAATTAAAAAATAGATCCAAGAGGGACGGAAAGGCTCCCGACAGTATGTTTGGTGAAAACTAAAGCGGAAGACCTTTGCATACCTCAGATGTAGTGGAGAGGGACAAATTGGAAGAGTAGGTCGTGCTGGCGGTGCATGACAAGCAGCTGTATGATTTTGACACCTTTTGACACCAACAATATGCAGCATTGTTGCAGCAAAACCCAATGCAAGCCTCCTTTGTCAATGAGCAGTTTGACAAACAGTACTGGAGGCAGCTAGCTGTATGCACGATCGATTTTGATTCCTTTTTTTTTTTCATGCCTGGCTCTTTATTTGTACTCTTCAACCAACCAACAGCATGCAACGCATGCATGTGCTAGCTTAGCTAAAGCTACTAACTTAACAGCATCTTTATTGTACTTTGTTCCTCGTCATGGCACATACTATATACACACAAGCATGCATGTGTGAACTGCGACTTGCAAAGTAATACTATATATGATGAGACAACAATAAGTGGAGATTGATGCTTGAATCACAAAGCGCAGCAGCTCGCTTCACTTTATTTGATACCCAAAAAAAACTTAATTTATTTGACCACATGGAGGGGATGGCTCACTGCCTCACTGATGTCATGACGGCGCCAACTCCTTGCTGCTGTCTGTGATCGAATCAATTCCTTCCATTGGGTTTTATTGGGCCGTTCGAGCTTACCTGGGCCGTAGCCCATTAACTATCAGGAATTCACAAGGCAGGGCAGACCGGCGGCGAGGAGCTGTCTGACCTCTCTCCCGGAAGAAAGGGGGAATCGGCTCCGGCGACTGGCGAGGGATGGACAGAGCCAAGCCGCCGGCGGGGGTTGGGAAGCAGGAGCTGGAAGAGGCGCTGCTCCAGATCGTACAACAGCACCACCACCAATCCCTCCGCCAACGACAACAAACTGGTACGCCCATGTGTTCGATTCCTTCCTACATATTCCCTTGATTCGAAGATGCTCCGGGTTTTTTTTTTTTTTCATTGCTAGCCGGCCGAGAAATTTCTATGATTTCTGCTCAAGCGAACGAACAAATTAATATCTTCCTCAAACACGCGCAGAGAGAGCCAAGAAGGATGCCCTGCGGAGCGCGGTGCGGGTGGCCGATCTCCTCGTTGACGCGGTCGACGGCGGGGTGCAGGAGCTCTTCGTCAACGAGAAGCGCATTGAGCTTGAGGCCCGCGCGCTGCTCAGCACCATCGCGCGCTACAGGAAGCAGACTGACCAATGGCTGACTGCCACCAACGAGATCAACTCAGTCTTGAAGGTGACTCACAGTAATGCTACTTGCGTGAACTCTAATTCTCAGTTTGACAGATATGGTCTGGTGTATTGCTAAATGGAGTATATACTATATACTACTGCTCCTATGAAAATTAATTTCAGGGGCTTCAACTTCCCACTGATTACAGATTATTTTTTTCTCATGTCTTGTGATCAGCCAAAATCTAGAAAGCTGATATGGGGTATTAATTAATACCACCATTCCTTCAAATTTTTTTTCATTTTCCTTAGATGAAACAATAACACTAAACACCCAATCCAGTACTGTGTGTTTTTTGCTGTTGCTGAAGCATCTTTTATTTTATTTATCTCTAGGAAATTGGAGATTTCGAGAACTGGATGAAGATCATGGACTTTGATTGTAAAAGTATCAATGCAGCGATACGCAACATTCATCAGTCCTGACTCTGCCTACAATCACAACTTTAGGAAGTACTCATGTCATTCGATGCACTTCTCATCCTTTGTGTATATAAAATTTTGGGGGACTTCTTCTTATATAAATTGTGCGAGCTGGAAACCCTCCTGTATAAATTGTTTCCTGATTTTCCATACAAAATTGTAAAACAAACCCTCTGTGATATACTGCTTTGAGCACCATCTCTGATCCCTTCGATTTCAGTTTTATGATATATTGATATATGATCAAAATCTATGCCAACTGTAATTAGTCCCAATTTGACTGCTTACGGAAGGTAAGAGTATTCATACAAGGATGTTTCAAAATCTGAATATGCTCTGAGATCAGATGTGTTGATGTCCAAGCAAACTATTACTAGCAAATAGCAACAGTACTGGCGAATTATCGTCGAAAAGCCAAAGAAAGTATCTCCTAGTTGAGTGGTCGTACATATCATCTGATTGAGTCCTGAGCATCGATCAGTTTGGTCATAAGCTCGATCTCAGGCGTGAACCATTTCGATTTGGTCGGATCTTGCTTTGTCAACAAACTGGGTGGAATAATCAGTCACTTTCAGCAATTTATGCTTGGTCCTTTATTTTCTTTAAAATAGTGTGTGAAATAATAAGATGCTATGGAGGCTTCTCTTGATTCTAAAATCTCATTTTCATTATTTAGTCTTCATAGATTTTGTTATGGTCATTTAATTTGGAGGATTTTTTTTCCCACTCGCTCTGAAGTACTATGATGCTTCTTTGATCTTAGTATATGTGCTTTACTCTATTTCTTGCATGAACTGATGATGAAATGCAGCTCATAGAGTGGCAGTACCTATCAAAAGGTCTATCAATTCAAAGAAAAAAAGAGGCCAGCCATATCTTTCGCCGTGGTTATGGTAGTGGATTCTGTCAGGTAGGACTGGTGCCGAGATCATGGGATACCCTGGCCATACCAATCATTACCCTTTATGGATCCTTACTATCTTTCTTTACTACTAGCCCAACATTCTAGAATTTCTTTTTCAATTTTTTACCATTCTTCTTTGTTGAATTGATCACGATAATGTCAGTGAGAATAGTAGCTGAAGACACTGTGTAGTGTTTTCTTGACAGAGTCATCAGAAACGACTGAAGTCAATGTGTAGTAGTAAGGATGACAGCTGACAAGAGCCGTCAGGAAGGCGACATATTGTGCCACTAAAACTAAGCGCTTCATTACAGTTACATATCGGATAGTTTGACATGTGGGGCTCAGGCCCCCTGGGGTAATGTACAGTGTCACTAAAACTGAAACTCCTTCGGTGTTTGTCTTGTTTCTATGGAACATGCTCCAGGGAGTAAGTGCGAGATAATGAGATCCATTAACTTAAGTTGACTGTAAATCGGCAGCCACCAGTAAGGTTACACCATAAGGATTAAGGAATCACTTCAGGCCATACCAATACAATACACCATCAGGCAGCAAGTTGGCACATGCTCCAGAGTATCTCATTACCTCGCACATACATGACCGGGAGGTATATTGGACCATTACATCAGTGAGATTCAAATACATCAAATACCTCATCTCACGGAAGAGAACACCTGAAGGAGCTCTGTCAAAGTGAGGACAGCACAAAGCTGCACACACCTAGCTAGCATCTAACTCCAGAATTATATTTGCATCAAACTCCAGAATTATATTTGCCATTCCGGCATCTAAGCATAGTTCAGTGTAGTTAATTTAGGTCATCTGGGAGGAACCATGCAGCAGAAACAGAGAAAAGTTTGACTCAACTTCAACAATCTACACTACATTGATAATTTTCTCAAACAGATCTCAGTATTTCCCAAGTCTCATGCTGCTATGCTACAAGATTGGTAAAAGGGACATTAGTGGGGACATTGATCACTAGGTACACTGCCTCTTCCTCATGTGACGAGCTATACATTGCTACCAAAACTCGGACATACTTGTGAAGGTGATTTCCGTGAAACTTCTTTTGTACAGAAAACAGGTCATATTTTCAGGGATCAGCTTCAGTTCTCACTCCAGCACAGATTCTGACACCTCTTCCACTGGTAGATCAAATGCGTCGATTTCTGCAAAGTAAGCTCTCTGCTTCTTCACAAAGTCTTCTGGCAACTTGGGGGTGCTTGGAGGGGGGCGCTTCTGTTTATATTGCAAGTAGTCAGAAAGATGAGCACATATGTACTTATGCAATAATGGGAAGGAGCATGGAAGAGACAAAAATTAACTGAAGCTGCAAACCTTCCTATAATCCTATAGGCACAGCTTTGATTGTTCATTATGTACATAATCAGAGAGGGCACTGTGATCTAAGCCTCAATAGCAGAAAATTTGTAGGGTCCTTATGCATGAACACACTCAGATTGTGACACTCTTACCTTTTTAGCTCCATGACAAGGAGCCGAAGCAGAAATGGGCCGAGTATCCTGAGCAACAGAGTCTTTCCTGAAACAGGAGTGTAACTAAATATTTCAGAGACTGAAATGCACTCGGACTGTAACTATTGATATGGATGAAGTAAAGGATGAGCAAAGTATGGACCTCTGAGTACATGTACTTGTGAGTTCTGATACTATATGATGACGTGATAAGTTTACTCGCTGCAAATGTGAGAGCCAGAGACTTCACCCAAGTTCCTCTAGCCCATACTACTACATGGCATTTAACAGCAAGCATGCTAGCATTTGAGACATAGAGTACTAAACAGCACCATCATATCATCTGAAGGTAGTAATAAAGGTAAGATGCTAGACCAGTCTAGAACAGCGAGGGTGGGAATCAGAGACAATTAGGAATGTGCATTCTTCAAACCTAGGTGTACTACTAGGACGTTTCCAAACTACAATGGAGAAGCTACCACACAATCAACCACACCAAGGAGGCAAGGACAGCACTGCAGGTGCCTGAATTTAAGATACCAAATGCAGGTGCCTGAATTTAACATACCAAATGCATTCAGGTGACAAAGTGGGATCAGGACATGAGGTAAGCAAATTTCACCTGGTGGTCTTCCTTGTAGCTCTTCCAAGAGGAGGGCAACTCGCAGTTCCAGCAGCAGCAACGGGTTCCTTGCCCTTGTTGTTGTTGTTGTTGGTGGTGGCTGGATTCCTCCTCCTCCCTTGAGTCTCGGTAGTCCCGCGCCTCGCGTAAACCGTGGAGATGGGGGATTTGAGCACGCTGCGGTCCTTGTCGGGGTCTGCAAATGAAGAGCAGGATCAGAAATCCCAGCCCCCAAACCAGTTGGGCTGCGCGCGAAACAAGTTGCAGTGGAGAAGGGGGGCTGTACTGACCGGCGGCGGACGAAGGGTTGGGCGCGGGCGTGACCGATGCGGTGGAGGAGCAGGTCGAGGAGGCCTCGGAGGCGGCGGGGAGGGTCGGGCGTCGAGACCTTGCGGGCTTGATTGGGGTCGGGGTCTCGGGGAGGAGGAGGTTGGTGACATCGCTGAGCGGCGCCGCCGCCGCGTTGCGCTGGCGCTTGATGGCGCTGGACGGCCCCGGTGGCGTGGCGGCGCTGGTGGAAGGGGGAGGCCTCATCGGAATCGCAGGCGCGTCAGGGGCTGGACTGGATTTTGTGGAGGAGAGCGGGAAGCAGAGCAGATTGTTTGTTACCCCGCCCCCCCGTTCTTCGTTCTTCCTTCCTTCCCGGAGAAGATGAATGAAAGCAAGTTCCAGTTGGTTAATGGGCTGAAAATGGACTGGATTTGCTAAGCTTAGCTGGGCCGATTGAGCCTTTCCACGAATTAAGCCCATGTTGTTCTGCCAACAAACAAAAGCGCTTACTTTATCTCTTTACTGTTGTAAAATAAAAAAACTAAGAAGCGTTTACGTTCTTAGATAATTCCTCCTTTTTCCCTCTATAAAAAATAATCCCTCCTTTTTCTAAATTACTATATAGTATTTGGTTTGATTTTTTTTCATAATTAATAGTACATAACTTTCTTAAATAAATATTGATAAGAAATAGTACTTTTCTTACTAGTTGGTGGGAAATAGAAAAGGTCACGCTATAGTGCAAAAAATGTAGAAATATCCTGCTATGCTATAGAGTGGAAATATAATCCACTGCATTGTATTTGCATATATGGAGGAGAGGACGCAGCTTTATCGTCGTCCCACTTGCAGACAGCGTAAAAAACAAGGATCCACGCACGTTATTGGCAGGTTCCCCATGTAATAGCAGGTGCTAATGTACGTTAGCAGCTCGATCACTCACGCCCGAAGCGAAGCAGTGTAGTGTTTAGTTTGGGGTTTTTCTGAGTTAGGAGGGGGATGAATAGGAAAGATGAGAAAGGATTTTTTTGAATGAATAAGAAATAAAAAAAACATTTTTTTAACTAAATACAGCTAGTATGTTTTGGCAAGAAAACAATGAAAGCAACAGATAAGGTGGGGCCAACCCAAATCAGGTAGCGGCAGACAGAGCCCACGAGAAAGAAGAGCCACCCACAGAACAGAAGAGAACATAGGAGTTTGTCTGTTTTGTGTTGACGCGCTTTTGGGTCAACACACGAAAAGCGCTAGATCGCGCTTCGTCGAGTTCTCCTCGTCAGAGCTCCTGAGAGCAGCCGGTCAGACCGCCTGCAACGGCCGGTCAGACCGCCTGTAGCAGATGCGCTGCGAAAACCTACGATCACAACCTCGGGAGGGACCCCGTCGGAGGCTGCGAACCTAGGGTTGTTCTAAGGTCGGCAAGGCCACTTAGAACGTCCTAAACCGTCGCGGAGACGAAGAAGGGAAGCAAAGGGTTGGAAAAGCTGGGGTTTAGAGATAAAAAGTAAAGTAATAGTTTGTTCGATTGGGTCGCTTCCTCAATCGGCCACGGCCCTTTATATTTATAGGGTGGGGAGGTCTTGCCCCGCAAGAGAGTCCTTGTACAAGTCTAAAACGTGTAAAAAACCTAATTCTACTCGGACTCGGGGACAGGCGGTCAGACCGCCTGTGACAAGCGGTCAGACCGCCTGGCACAATTGCCAGACTGGCTACAGGGCCAGCCGGTCTAACCGCTTGTACAGGCGGTCTAGACCGGCTGTCCCAGCCTGATTGGCTTTGAGCCATTTTTGGTCGTCAACATATGCCCCCCTGTTTTTTGGTAAAATTTATTTACCATAAAATATTTAATCGGACTAATGGCGACCCTCTATTGTCGGCCATTTTTCTCTAAGGGCGATATCACATATCGGCCATATCCTTTCAAGCATGTTGCCAAACACTTGGATGATATTTCTTCAAATACTTCCCATTAAGCGCCCTTGGCAACTGAAATCCTTGCAAAGTTTCCACCATATAAGAATTCCCAGAGCAAACCTTCACAACACGATATGGCCCTTCCCAACTTGGCGACCACTTACCAAACTTGTTACTCTTTGTTCCTATAGGCAAAATAGTCTTCCAAACCAGATCATCAACTTGAAAGGATTTAAACTTTACCTTCTTGTTATATGCTCGAGCCACTCTCCTTTTGTCTTTCTCAATTTCTTCTAAAGCCTCCAAACGCTTGTCGGTCACGTCATCAATATTATCCATCATTAAAGCATAATATGTACTAGCATCAAGATCATTATGCTTTGCTAATCAATAAGCATCCAGATTTACCTCAACGGGCAAAACGGCCTCTTGACCATAGACGAGCTCAAATGGAGTAACTTTGGTAGCACCATGCCTAGAAATACGATGTGCCCACAATGCTTCAGATAATACTTCATGCCATCGCTTAGGATAATCTTCAATCTTCTTCTTTATAAGCTTAATCAAAACCTTATTGCTAGACTCGGCTTGACCATTGGCTTGAGCATAATATGGAGATGAATTGAGCAATTTAATACCATAGTATCCAACAAACTCACGTACCTCCTTAGAAATAAACGACGTTCCTTGATCCGTCGTCAATGTTTGAGGAATCCCAAATCTATGAATAATATGCTCAGTAATAAACTCAATCACCTCTCTATGTGTCATGTTCTTGAGGGGAATTGCTTCAGTCCACTTAGTAAAATAATCAGTAGCTACAATCACAAAACAATGACCCTTAGATGAAGGAGGATGAATCTTACCGACAAAATCCAAACCCCATCCTCTAAAAGGCCATGGCTTAACGATTGGATGCAACAATGCAGCAGGTGCAATCCGAATATCCCCGAACTTCTGACACTCTTCGCACCCTTTGTAGTAACGGAAACAATCAGC
The DNA here is from genome assembly GCA_015342445.1 of Digitaria exilis. Classification (NCBI taxonomy): domain Eukaryota; kingdom Viridiplantae; phylum Streptophyta; class Magnoliopsida; order Poales; family Poaceae; genus Digitaria; species Digitaria exilis. Next base: position 53,533 of record JACEFO010001764.1, on the reverse strand, counting down.
TATCATCGTAGGCCAATAAAAACAAGCCCGTCTAAGAAGCCACTTCATCATACGAGCCGATTGATGTGTACCACAAATTCCTTCATGAACCTCTGCCATAGCTAATCTAGCTTGATAAGGATCTAAACATTTCAAAAGCAATCCATCCATGGTCCGACGATATAATTCACCATCAACTAAAGTAAATTTAAAAGCCCATCGTCGGACTTTTCGATCCACTGACCTGCTAGTATCCTGTAAATACTTCACCAAAGGTTCCCTCCAATCACCAGCATCAGCCACTATGTATTTAGAATCATAAACGGCCGAATCGGTGTTTTCAGAACTGCAGGCGGTCAGACCGCCCGTACTGGCGGTTAGACCGGCCCCGCCGGTCAGACCGGCTGTGACATGCGGTTGGACCGCCTGTTCCAGAACAGAGACGTCGGCTTCGCGAAACATCGGCTTCCTTTCATGAAAATTTCTTTTCTGAACATTATAGCCTGATGCTTGCTGTGCCAACGCATTAGCTCTAGGATTCTCTTCTCTTGGTACATGATAAATGACAAATTCATCAAAGCAAGATATAATATCTAAACACCTATCAAGATAAGCATTCAAAAACCCATCTAAGCATCGACAAACTTTAGATACTTGCTGAACCACTAAAAGAGAATCACCATATGCTTCTACATGTTTTACTCCCATGTCACATAACATCTCCAACCCGAATAACAAAGCTTCATATTCGGTTTGATTATTAGTGCACTTATGATTCAATCGGTTAAGAGCTTCAAAAACAACACCGTTTGGTGAAATAAGAATAACACCAACTCCACAACCACTTTTACAAACCGATCCATCAAAATGCAATTTCCATGGAGTAAAAGTAATATAGCCGACATCTAAATCAATATGCTCACTAACCTTATGTTCAACAATAAAATCGGCAATGATTTGTCCTTTCATAGATCTCAATGGCTCAAAGACTAAATCATATTCAATTAAAGCATAAGCCCATTTGCCGATTCTACCACTTAATATAGGTCTATGCAACATGTACTTAATTATGTCGGCTTGACTAGCAACTATGCAAGTATTTGACAACAAATAATGCCTCAACTTTGTACAAGCATTATATAATGACAAGCATAACTTTTCAATAAAAGTGTACCTTTTTTCGGTGTCCAATAATCTCCTACTTGCATATGAAATAATATATTCCTTCCCTTCGGTCTCTTGGATCAAAACAGCTCCAATAACACTTTCTTCGGCCGCAATATATAATTTAAAAGGAACCCCTCTCCTTGGCGCCCGAAGAACCGGAGGCGAAGATAAATAATGCTTGATCTCTTCAAATGCCTCTTGCTGTTTTGCCCCCCAAGTAAATTCAGCATCATCTTTTAACCGAAGCAAAGGAGTAAAAGCATCTACCTTCCCCGACAAATTGCAAATAAATCTTCTCGAATAATTCACCTTGCCTAAGAATTTCTGCAACTCCTTCTTAGAACTAGGCGCCTGCAACTTGCCAATAGTGTCGGCCTTCTTTGGATCAATTTCAATGCCATGCTCATGAACTATAAAGCCCAAAAACTTACCGGCCGACACACCAAAAGCACATTTGAGTGGATTCATCTTCAAACCATACCGACGCATTCTTTCAAATGCAAGTCTCAAATCGGCCAAATGAGAATCACTTCCAGCCGATTTGACAACAATGTCATCAATATAAACTTCCAAGATAATACCAAGCAAATCATGGAAGATCAAATTCATTGCCCTTTGATAAGTAGCACCGGCATTCTTTAAACCAAAAGTCATAACGACCCACTCAAACAAACCAACAAAACCTGGACATACAAAAGCCGTTTTGGATATATCCTCTTCGGCCATGAATATTTGATTGTAATCAGCATTACCATCAAGAAAACTAATCATTCTGTGTCCAGAAGCAGCATCGATAAGCATGTCAGCTATTGGCATAGGATATTCATCTTTAGGAGTAGCACGATTAAGATTTCTAAAATCAATACACACTCGAATCTTACCCGTTCCTTTCTTTTCCACGGGCACGATATTAGAAATCCATTCAGCATATCGACAAGGTCTAATAAATTTTGCTTCTAATAACCGATTTATCTCCTCCTTAACTCGGTCATAAATTTCAGGATTAAAACGCCTAGTTGGTTGTTTATAAGGCCTAAATCCAGACTTAATAGGCAACCGATGCTCAACAAGCTCTCGGCTTAAACCAGGCATTTCATGATAATTCCAAGCAAAGAAATCAACATACTCCTTTAATATCTTTATCAATTCAAATTTAAAATCAGAATCTAAATTCTTATTTACAAACGTAGGTCTGGGTATAGAACCATCACCAATATCTACTTCCTCAAGAGGATCGGCCGACGTAAATCCACATCCCAATTTGCTTATATTATCAAAATCTTCAATGGCTTCACACATATCATTCTGATGCGCCCGATAGTAATCAAGTCTCTGCTGCAACCACTCTCGATTATCCATTTAAGTCATACGAGATGATTTAACCGATTGTGAATCGGCTTTATGACAGCAGGAACAAAGCCATTCTTGGTGCAACTGATAAACTCGAACTCAGAAAGATCTAAGCCTGATAGACATCTAACATCATCATGAATGCCAACCAAAGAGCTATCAGCTAAAGCAACACAAGCAGAAGTATCACCATGCACAACCTCTACATCATCATCTACCCACTGAATTAAACATTGATGTAAAGTAGAAGGAATGCATTGGTTTGCATGAATCCAATCACGACCCAAGATTAAACTGAAGTTACCTTGAGTCTCAGCGACAAAGAAAGCAGTGGCCAAGGTCTTACTCCCAATGGTAAGCTCCATAGAAATCACCCCCTTGGCGCCAATAGGCTCTCCTCCTCCAATGCCGCTAATGGTCATGTTGGTCTTGATCAGCTCTGAATCTGAACCTCCAAGCTTCTTGAATAAAGAATAGGGCATCAAGTTCACAATCGCCCCTCCATCGACCAACATCCGCGCAATTGGCTTCTCATTGATGTGTCCCTTCAGATATAAAGCCTTCAAATGATTATCTCCAGCTTTAGGCTTCTGAAATATAGCCTCCCTAGGACCAAAATCAAGATGGGCAACCTCCTCCTCCGAAAGCATGTCCCCATCCATGGACATGTGAAGCACATTCACATCAAGGTTCATGCGCTCTGGAGAAGAACTGTAATCCACAAGCTCTTCATCGTCCTCCGCAGTGGGAACCGATGTTGGCTTGCCATCACCAATTGAAGAACCAGAAGAAGAAATACCGAGTGCCTCTGCGCCACCCGGTCTGACCGCCTGGACGGGCGGTCTGACCGCCTGTGATGCGGTTTCCTGGCAGGCGGTCTGGACCGCCTGTACAGCCGGTTGGACCGCCTGTCGGTCTTCCTTCGGCTTCCACTCCTTCTTCTGTGGAATCATAGGCTTGACTTGGTTGAAGACTTCATCTCTCTGTTTCTCCAACTCTTGCTCTTGTTTCTCTCGAAAACGAAGCCTCTGAAGCTTCCTCTTCTGAGTGCGAGTCAAACCTTCAGGACACCATCTTGGAAGAAAGTACTGCTGTGTTTTACTAGTACTAGCTCCCTGATCTCCCATCATCTTTTCATCAGAAGTCGGCTTTATAGCCAGACTCTTCTCAATGGGAACATCCATAGTCCCAACTCGAATAATATCAAACTCAGTAGTCCTCTCTGAGTCAACATCCATGCTTTGCACCTCCTCCTTCTTCTTGGGTCGATAAACCTGTTTAGGAGGAACTCTTGGCAATTGACCCTGACGGGCGGTCTGACTGCTTGTTACAGGCGGTCTGACCGCCTGTGTCGGTCCTTGACCAGATTGACGTAAAGCCAATCGGTCTTTCCTTGGATGAACGATCCTGTCCTGCACATGTCTTCTTGGGCCTTCCCATCCAGGATGGAATGAAGATTGCATTGTTGAATGATATGGCACCCACATCACTCCATTGTCATCCCACACCGGATCCAAATTCATGCGAGGGAGTGAAGGAATCCTCTCATGATGAATCTGTGATCTCATTCTTTTTTTAAACGGCCGATCGCTCGGAACGGCCTTTTGTTTGGTGTGCTTGTCATAAAGCATGTCAAACGTGACTTTGGTCTTCTGAACACCCTGCTCCTTCGCCACGTTCATCCTCCAAGTACCAACTTCTGGACGCTTCGGAATCAACATCTTTGGGCGTCCACGGGGACAGGCGGTCTGACCGCCTAGCACAGCCGGTCTGACCGCCTGTAGCAGTCCAGCTCCGGGCGTCTGCGGTCCAAGAGGAGTGATCGATCCTTGCCCCCCTTGTCCAGAGGATCTGACAGTAATCTTGAACGACTCTTTCCCATCAGCAGTCTTCTCAAAAGTTACTTCTCTAACCGACTCTTTTGAAGACGGTCTTTCCTCTCCAATCACCACGTTCTTCCCTTTAGTAGATTCGGCTTGATGCGGCCGAACCAAGACTTTGGGCTGCTGCAGATCCATGGTGTTTACTGGAAAAGGAGTCTCATCAATCTGCATCTCATGAAACTTCAAACGGCCCTCATTAATAGCCGATTGAACCTGCCGACGGAAGACATTGCAATCATTAATAGCATGCGAAAAAGAATTATGAAACTTACAATAAGCACGCTTCCTCAATTCTTCCGTAGGTGGCATGACATGAGAAATCTTAATATACCCAAATTTATGCAATTCATCAAATATGCGATCACATTTGGATACATCAAAAGTAAATTTTATGTCTTCTTGCCGATTCTTATGAATCGGCTTAAGGGATGAGCATGATACAGTTTTCTTATTAGCAGGCCACACAAATTCTGCTAAATAAACATCATTATCATCGTCGGTCGAACCATCGGATTCATAATCAACTATATGAACATTAGACCGACGTGTCTTAAAACTTTCTTTTTCTTTATTCATTCGGTTTTCAGCTACTTCAGCTCTAATATGCACTTGTGCAACCGAATAATAATCACAATTGTCAATCTTTTCTCTAATAGAGGACTTTAAACCCCTAAAGCATAAGCCAGCAAGATCAACCTCAGAAATAGACAAATTAAAGCAACGGTTTTTAATGCCTTTAAATCTTCTCATAAATTGAGAGACAGTTTCATCTCGACCCTGTCTAACCGATGCTAAATCTGCCAATTTCATCTCATGATTTCCATTATAAAAATGATCATGAAATTTGCGCTCTAGTTGATTCCAACTCATAATAGAACTAGGGGCTAATGAAGAAAACCAAGCAAAAGCAGTACCAGTAAGTGACAATGAAAACAAACGTACTCTAAATGCTTCATAGTTTCCAATCTCCCCTAGTTGAGCTATGTATTGACTAATATGTTCCCAAGTGGTGCGCTCATCTTCTCCACTAAACTTTACAAAATCAGGTGAGCGCCACCCATTGGGAAAAGCAACAGTATCAAAGCTAGAATGATAAGGTTTTTGATATATTCTAGTATGACCAAAATCAACACCTAGCTTATTTCTCATCATATCAGACAATTCATCCTTGAATCTAGTAAATTCGGCCCATTGGGGGTTTTGTTGAGCCGAAGGTTGCATAGCATTCATAGAATTCAAGTGAGGTGATTGCCTATTTTGCATGTCTCTATGTGCATTAAAAACATCATCGGGAATACCACCCGAATTCGCAGTATGCATAGTCGTGGAATAAGTAGGTCCCACAGCAGTTACTGAACCAGCACGGCCAGCAGAGGCCGAGTTTGGAACAGCAAACAATGGCAAAGGTTGCTCCGGCACGAACACCATAGCATTAGTCAAATTTGGCTGACCACCAGAACATGCGGTCTGACCGCCTGTAGCCGCGGTCTGACCGCCTGTAGCGGTCTGACCGGCTGTGCCGGCGGTCTGACCGGCTGCAGATCCAACCACTGCCGACCCAATTGCATTAACCGTGTTCGGTCTGGACATATTGGGTGGTGATGAGGTCTGTCCAGCAAAGTAATTCGGTGGCATACCATAGAAAATATTCTGATCTGGCAATTCGCGAGTATCTATAGATTTACCCTCCAACTTTTCCATTCGTTCCAATAATTGCATAACTAATAGATCACGATCCGGAAGAGTTGAAGCCGAAGTAGTAGATGCAGGGGTTTGAGGTATGGAAGTGCTTACATTGTTGATTACCTCAATTTGACCCTTACTCATCTTGAAAGAAGGCATCACGAAGTCTCGAACACTTTTCGCTGATCGTTCTTCACGACCCTTCCGAAACGTCTTCAAGAACTCCGCTTCAATGTGCTTCTGAAGTGCTATGTACCTCTCATGATCTTCGGGAGAAAGATCTTCAAGCGAGGCCGTCACAATGTTGTCTTCTCCAACGTCGAAGCCCATAGTGCTAGAGATAGTAAATCGGTCTTTAAAAACCAGATTTCTTTCCCCAGCGGAGTCGCCAAAATATGTTGACGCGCTTTTGGGTCAACACACGAAAAGCGCTAGATCGCGCAGTCGTCGAGTTCTCCTCGTCAGAGCTCCTGAGAGCAGCCGGTCAGACCGCCTGCAACAGCCGGTCAGACCGCCTGTAGCAGATGCGCTGCGAAAACCTACGATCACAACCTCGGGAGGGACCCCGTCGGAGGCTGCGAACCTAGGGTTGTTCTAAGGTCGGCAAGGCCACTTAGAACGTCCTAAACCGTCGCGGAGACGAAGAAGGGAAGCAAAGGGTTGGAAAAGCTGGGGTTTAGAGATAAAAAGTAAAGTAATAGTTTGTTCGATTGGGTCGCTTCCTCAATCGGCCACGGCCCTTTATATTTATAGGGTGGGGAGGTCTTGCCCCGCAAGAGAGTCCTTGTACAAGTCTAAAACGTGTAAAAAACCTAATTCTACTCGGACTCGGGGACAGGCGGTCAGACCGCCTGTGACAAGCGGTCAGACCGCCTGGCACAATTGTCAGACCGGCTACAGGGCCAGCCGGTCTAACCGCTTGTACAGGCGGTCTAGACCGGCTGTCCCAGCCTGATTGGCTTTGAGCCATTTTTGGTCGTCGACATTTTGCTTGCTCTCCGGCCGGCCATTTCTATGGTCCATCGAAAAGAAACCAGTGCGCGGGCGGGGCAGCACACTCCACTCCCTGCCTCCCTCCCTCCCTCCTCTTATAAGTATCGCCGCACCTGCTAGGCTAGGCTGGTAGCAATCCAGCAATCTCCATCAATCCCTAGCTATTTTCCTTCCACTCTGTATCTATCAAGCAATCCCCCCTTCACCCTACAAGCATCTATCTATTCATCCCTGCATCGGATCCGGTAGCTTCAATTAGAAGAGGGCCGGGAGAATTGATCGAAGAAGATGGAATCCAAGATGGAGAGGATGAGCTCGTCGGTGCAGTCATGGGTGGAGGAACACAAGCTCGCCACTATCGGTACGGTACCCTCTGCTCTGCTCTGCTCCTGCTCTGCTCTGCTCTGCTCTGGGTTTAATTTAATTTCTTTCCTCCCTTCACATCGTACGCTACACATACGCTGATCGATCGATCGGATGTCAAAGCTGAACGCTGAGATGCTAATTTGTGCGGTGCAGGAGGTGTGTGGGCGGCGGCGGCGGGCGCGTCGGTGGCGTACAGCCGGCGAGGGGCGCCGCAGCGAGCGAGGAAGGCGCTGAGCCTAGCCGTCCTCGGCGGAGCAGCCGCCGCCTGGATGCACCACCGCAAGAGCACCAGGAGGAGGGAGAGGGAGCAGATGGACCTGGACTTCTACTCGCAGCTGCCGCCGGCCACCGACGCCGACGGCAACGAGAACGAGCGCTGGACCTGGTAGCTACACCCTTGTTGCTGCCATCTTTCCCCTTCCGATGCCATCAGCGTCGGATTGGAGGAGAAGGGGAATTAATTAATTATTAGGAGCAATAATTGAGGAGCGAGGGAGGGAGACGACGTGGCAGCCGGGTTGGTTTGTCCTAATCCATTATCCATCCAGCTAATCAAGACAAAGACGCGCCCCTGGTTTCTTCGTTTACTTTACATTATCCATCCACATCCATCCATCGATGGTGTCCATGGCCTGATGGCCCCGGAGGGGAGCCATGGTTTAGGGTGTGTTTAGATTGTAGGAAAAAACACTGTAGCATAAGAAAAACACTGTAGCATTCGCTGGGAAACCTGTTTTGTGAGGGAGGAATAGTGAAAAGTTGGAATGAATAGTGAAAAGTTGGAATGAATAGTGAATAGTTGGAAATCTGAACATGGCCTTACTTACTGGAGTTGAAGCAAGAAGCTGATCGATGCCTTCTCCTGTACTAGTACCATTTTAATCTATAGTGATGAATGGTGATGATGACGACGACAATGTGTGTTTCCATCCTTCTTCCCAACAAACAAATGGTGTGACGGCAGCCTCGGTTCGGATCATTGTCCCCTTCTAATCTGGATTAATAACACTCCCTCCTCGGTTTGCTGCAGCGCCCAAGCGCTCTCCCTCCATGGCTAGCACACAATTATAGTAGATTGTCAGGAAAAAAATAAAAAGAGAGTGATCGAAATAAATTGATAATCTTGTTCCGAGAAATGTCGGGACTGACTGGGCCATAAGCTCAGGAGGCAGCCCATTTAATCGCACATCACATAAGCCCATTTCGGGGTGCATCATCATCTGGACCTAAAAAAAGGTGCATCCTCCGTGCGAGCGACATTTGTTGTTTCCGGCCTAGCTGCTTGCGACAACATCAATCAATCAATATAATCAGGCTACACCAGTAAGATGAAGGCGATCAGCTAACTAATAAATTGCCTTGCCAGAATGTTCATTATGTATATGGTAACCAACCAACTCAACAAATCATCATCATTAGCCTTAGTGATACATACGAAACTGGATACTATTTTATTTAATCCTGTTAATTATTAGTATTAGGTACACGCGTGATTGCCCCTTCTTTTCTTTTCACTCTCTTAGTTTGGGCAGTGATTGCAAGACTAGTAAGCATTCTTTGCTTTTTCTTAAAAAAAGTTGTGATGGGATTTATGCCATGCTGACATTTTCCTCCCAGCTGCAATATTCACCTGAACTACAACATCATGCACCTTTGCAGGGGAGGGTCAACCTTAAGCTTACTTCCTCACAAAAATAATAAACACACACTACCATATTCTTGTGGCTTTGCTAGCATGCATGACCTGAAAAGAGCTGGGTAGGGCCCTAGTGTTGGGTGAGTGGGATGCTAGTGCTTAACTTGTTATGGCCGCATAGCCACAGCCGTGCCACCCTCCAAGTCTCCAACATCCATCTTTCTTTTCAGTTCCCCCAAAAAAGTCTCTTCCTTAGGTTACAAAGTCACTCTCAAACCTTCTGGGCCATGATTCTGTTCATTGATGTAGTAATCATGTAGCCATCATTTTATCTGAGTTTTAAAATCTGCTTTGTTCAAGCATATATTATATACATCTTGTCACCTGGAAAAGACACTAGTGCCCCCTCCATCTTTATGTAGTACATTAGATAAATTGGATATCACATTCTCTTTTTTCAGGGATATATTGAAGTCCGCATTTGTTCTGTACATTCTGTTTAACAAATTTTCATGGTGCGCCTCTTTCATTGATTATTGGGAGGTTTTGAACATATTTCCCCATTTTTTGGCTTTAGAGAAGTAGCCAGTTTTTTGAACTGCGACGAACTACTGAAATATATACTAATGGATCTACTCATTTGATATCAGTAATCATTATTTATCTGTGAATACTTTTTTTTGTGCCGAGAAAGATTTTCATTTGCAGTAATTGTATCATAAGCATTTGGTAAAGGGAAAAGTCTATTTTTCACCCTCCAATATTACAAAAGTCTGATTTTCAACCCACAACTACAAAACCGGACACTAAAGGCCCTCCAACTATCCAAACCGTGCAAAATTGTCCCTTTGGGTGGTTTTGAAGGTGGTTTTGTATTTTTCAAAAAAATAAAAAAATAATTTTGTATTAAAAAATTCATAACTAATTTATTTTGAACTAGAAAAATTATAATCTGGTGCAAATGTTTTTCTAAAAATGTGACCTACATGTTGGTGCACCATTAGAAATTATTTTCATATTATTTATTTTTATTCTAATTATTTTTATAAAAACAATAAGAAACTAGTAATATAAATATATAATACACAAATAACATTAAATGGTGTGCAAATAGGTTGGTTACATTTTAAGAGAACTTCTGGCACTGATTTCATATTTTTTGGGTCCAAAATAAATTAGTTATGGTTTTTAAAGTTTAAATAATATTTCAATTATTTTTAGAAAATCCAAAACCACTCAAAGGGCCAATTTTGCATGGTTTGGATAGTTGGAGGGCCTTTAGTATCCGGTTTTATAGTTTGAGGTTGAAATCAGAATTTTATAATAGTTGAAGGGTGAAAAATAGACTTTTCCCAAAATGTACCCTCTGCAGTACAGCCCATGAACTGGCTGTTTTAGGTACGCATACAGTGGTTGGCATGTCCAACATATATTAGACAATTGTACCTAAGCTTGCACCGGAAGGCTAATTCAGAAAGACAATTTAAGGACCATACGTCTTCTGTCCGGTATGGACTTGAAATCTCTATGCTGTATCCAACATTCCAACTGCAATAACATTTGGAAATGTACTGCTAATCCGTGTCGATAATCATTCCATTTGAAAATGGAAGAGATCGCCCGATGGCAGTTTAGTCAATAATGTACTTGACACGAAAAGTGTGTCCGTGCACCAACTACATTCATGAGCTGCACATCTATGATTAACCGGGAGAATTTTAATTCCCCTGATTGTCTCAGTCAGCAACCACCGCATCCCGTTCTAGAAAAAGAAATACCATCCTGCTGCCTTCTTCCTCCGTTCATTTTTATACCCTCACCCAACGCAAAGCAATGGAGAACAGCTTGTCGTTAGCATCGTTGAAATTGCAGAACCAGAGGGAGAAGGAGGAAGGCAAGGTTGAAGAAGCATGGATTGCTGCATCTGCAGCCCCGTGGCCACCATGTATAGGCTTCCGAGGAATTGCATATGTGCGCCCTGCTACGAAGGTGCTAAGGCCATCATCGGCTTCCTGAACAAGGATGAGCAGGAAGATGACCATGGTTCTGTCAATTCCCGCGTCTCAAGGAAGCTTAACGGCTCAACCAAGGTAAGAGCTAATTTGTTCTTTGCGGTTTTATTTCAGGTGTTTCTTATCTTAGCTGTGCATGTGCTTCCATCTCGATTGATTTCATAAAGGTTAGAATTCGTATCTGATTTTTGGGTTTGGGATCCACCCTTTTTGTTCCGTGTAAGATGTCATGGTCCATGGACGTTCGGTTTGATAGACTGTTTGGTTCCTAGTTAGCTGCATGTCACAATCGCAGGAAGACGGTATTCTTGAACTGAAAGCTTTTCTGAAAGTGACGCGGATGTTAATGGATGCTTAAAGTTTGCTTCAGCAACGATGTTGCATAGTACTGTTATGTTACAACAGTCCAGTCTCTGCAATCCAGATTTGCCCTTGATTTTCACCCTCTGTTTTTGAGGCCTTGCAAACACCGCAGAAACAACAGCTCTGTAAAGCTGAAAAAGTTATTTCACATTTGTAACAGTATCTCTGAATATCATGAGTAGACAATGACGAAAAGCTGAAGATTTAATGAAATTATGCTAACAGTTAGTAATGTCAGAGGTGCTAGAAAGGGCAGAATTCATCTATGTTTTCCTGATTGAACGCAGGGGATGAGAGATGCATGGGAGCAGGTGAAGAAGATGAGAGACAGGGAAGATGACACCAACCAGAGAGCTGCCTTCCTCGAACAGGGCTTGGCGCTGGCGTGGATGGAGGGAATCCACACCGACATCGTCGTGAAACCTGGCACCGGGCCGCCAATTCCAGCCCACAAAGCCATCCTGGTGAGTCCGTTAATGGGCCTCCACGTACTGAAGCTTGCTTAAATTAAGCCCACCAACTCATCAGCTTGACGTCATCGCAGGCCGCGAGGTCGGAGGTGTTCCGTCACATGCTGTCGGGCGACTCGCAGTGCAAGGCCGCCGCCGGCGAGTCCTTCTCCCTCCCGGAGCTCTCCCACGACGAGCTCTCCATCCTCCTCTCCTTCCTCTACGCCGGTGTCCTCCACCAGAAGGTGCCGGAGCGCCACCTGCACGCGCTCCTCGTGGCCGGCGACAAGTACGACGTCCCGTTCCTGCGGCGGGCCTGCGAGGCGCGGCTGGCGGCGGCCGTGGAGCCCCGCAACGTGCTGCGGACGCTGGAGGTGGCCGACCTGAGCTCCAGCGAGGTGCTGAGGGAGCGCGCCATGGACACCGTGCTGGAGCACGCCGAGCAGGTGGTGTTCTCCCCCGAGTACGACGAGTTCGCCGTCAGGAACGCGGGGCTGTGTGTGGAGATCACCCGGGCGCTGCTGGCCAAGCAGATGTCGACGACGACGAGCACTAAATAAAAGCCCCGTGCATACATACAGGATCATGTATAGACATTCAAAGCCGAGTTTTTTGAGTGACGTGTACATGCATTATGTCTGAACTCTGAAGTTGCAAACTTGCAACACACAGGTGGCCACACTTTACTGATAGGAAATTATTTTTTATCTTTACGACTAATAATTCACAGTTGTTTGCTAGCTTATCCCTTCGCACCTTTAATCTGGAGAGAAATGCTGTTACAATTAACTTCACGACTTCCTTAATCAGTTAATTGGCCAAAGCAAGCTTGCGCTTCAAAGACCAATGGCAGCAAAATTCAGGTTTCTTTCATGATTGATTTTCTGTAAATAAATGCAATCAACCTGTCAATCGTGGTCCATGCATTTGCTGATGGCCTGCAACACGGCTTGCCGAACCATTTGCTCATCGACGCTCTCACCCTGGCCTGACCCCAGCGCTTGGAGGCGGAAGGCGGTGTGGTCGGCGCAGGAGATGTCGGCATCGAGGATGTCGAGGCCGAGCTCCTCCAAGACCTCCAGCACCAACACCAGCAAGCCCGGTCGGCTCCTCTCCATCGACACGTTGATTCTGAAACCTCTCCTCCTGCAGCTACTACTGCTGTTGCTGTCCAGCTCAACTGACGAAACGCTCACCTGCTTGCACAACACATACATACACATGAATAATGGATCAACTGAGATTATGCACTTATTCTTCTGCACACTATAAATTGCTTCAAAGAAATAATATAGCGTGTGTACGTACTGTTGCTGACATGGCGCTACCAGAAGTAGAGCTACTACCGTCGGCAGCTGATGAAGCAGCGGCTGCTTCTTCAACCTTTTCCTTAAGATCCTTGATGTATTTTGACGCATCTGCCAGGATTGACGTCTTGTTTGCCTGCATGCATTACTCATATATAGAAATTAAACCAACAACAGATGTACTGATTAATCAACTTGATTGACGCAGACAATCCACATGTCAGAAAATGGTCAGATACAATAGACGGCCAAATTAAATGGACTTTACAAGAAACATATATATTCATGAACTATGAAACCCTGATCACAGTTCCTAGTAACCCTTTTGTTTTTAGAAGGTCTATGTTCACTTGACGAGGTCTTGTATTTTGACCATTCAGTTTCTTTCTCGCTATGTTGTTAATAGCAACTATGAAACCTTGACCACGCTAGCATTTTCAAATGTGTACTGATTTGAACCCTGATTGCAATCTAATAAAGTAATTATATACAAATCAATGAAGGGAATCATATATATGTGGCAGCCTCGCCTATTTCAGTTACATTCCTTAATTTCTTTCTTCGCTGTAATTCATAGCATAACGAACCAGTAGTCAACTACTCAACTACCACAACACCATTTTCTGTACAAATTATTGTATCAAAAAAGATCATGAGAATAAAAATTAAACAACTCTTGGGAACAAATAAAAAAAAACAGTTTCCAGCAAACTGAAATGGAATCTTTCCCACGTCTTCCCCCACTTGTAAACCAGAAATGTGTTCAGTACAAAGTACATACCGCATCCGACTTTGTAACGTGGCGCAGAAGCTGGAGTTTCTCCTGTAAGGCTGCTTTCTTCTCCTTTCCTGACATATCTCCCTCTCTATCTTACATCCCCAGAGTCTATAAGCAGGATATCAGGAAGGAGTTCCGAAACTCCCATCCTCAGGTTGTATATATACAAGGACTAGGTAGCAGACAATATTATGCTCTCTCTTACTTATTTTCCTTTTTCTTGAAGATCACTAGACACAGTGCTGTAGTTTGTTGAGTTACTATTGATCGATCAATGGTGTGCACATGACAGTGGTGGATGCTGGAGTAGTATCCAAAGACAAAGGCTGTACTCTAGTTTGCTTTTCTTGTCCTTATTGTTCGATTTGTTCTGTACTAGTTACTGTATCAAGTGGTCATTATTGCTCATAGTGTGGGCGCGAAAAATTGCTCGGTCGCAGAATCTTTATCATGGCCAATGCTATGGTTCCTTATATTTGTAAAACAAATGCTATGTGGCTCCTTATATATATTCTTAGCATTCGAAGAATTTACCTGGAGATATGATAAATGCTTAACCTCGCGAACATTTTCTTTCCCTGTTTCATTGTTAGTAACAATAGGTGTGGATGATGCTATTTCTAAGTAGATCGGTCAATGAAAATTAAGTAGCAAACATTTTCTTTCTCTTTTTGTGTGGATCATGTAGATATATGCATCCGTGCGTCAACACGGTTTCATAAGCAATCATCCAGGTCGACGCGCTAAACGTACTATGTGGGGCTAGCATGCGTGCTTTCCAATATAGTTTGGCCAACTTAACATGTACTAGTACTCCAACTTTCAGGCTCCTAACAAAAAAAAAAGGTAATTTAAACTGTTTTCTCATTATAAGGAATAATTGATGAGTTTATCCGTATCAAACATCAGTACATCAAAGAACGTAACAGAGAGGTCACGCCCCCTGAGGCCATGATTCAGCAGAGTGTTGCTCATCCATCAATCGAGAGTGACTAGCTAGCTAGGTAGATTGATCAGTAGTGTAATTCAATGGGTTAATAAGAAGAAGTTACTTATTGATAAGCATATGCTGCCATGCATGCACGCTCGATCATGTCGGTTGTGGCAGGTAGCTAGCTCGGTCAATCATATGTTACATCGATCGGAGCCAAGCAACGAAGAGAATAAAGACCACTGCCTTGTGTTCTAGTAGCTTGCTTGTGTGTATTTGTGGCTATATGTTTTTGGACGAATTGCAATGCAGGTGTACATACAACAAGGTCTCGTGGGGGCGTGAGCTGTACGTGCCTCCAAACTGCCTCTCACGGGCAGATGGGATGAACCCGAACATCTCCTCTGCTGATCCTTCATGCGTATTGTATGGGACCAAACGATCATGGGGCGCTACCGTGCTACAAAGAATAGGAGAACGTGAGGTCAGCACATCTATTTATGTGTCCACTTTTATTGACATTTGAACAAAGAGGGTGTTTGGTCTAGTGGTATGATTCTCGCTTCGGGTGCGAGAGGTCGCGAGTTCGATTCTCGCAACACCCCTGTTTTATTCTTTTTTCCTTCTATAATTTAGCACCAAATCCCCTGCCTATATGTTTTTTTTAAAAAAAAAAAAAATCCCCCCGCAACACCCCCCACGCTGTCCCCTTCCCTGCCTATGTTTTTTTGTTACTACAAAATCCCAGCGGGCAGCGCTTTGCTGCTCAAAAGCAAGTTCCTCTTTTCACGCTTTGTTTCCAACAAGATTGACAAGGTTTCAGAACACATCCCTTCTGACTTTCTTATCAACTGAGGTCTGTAAAAAGAAGAGGAAAGAATGCAAGTCTTCACAGAAAAGAAACTCGCTGCCACATATTCATTCGCTTGGCTACTCAACCAGGATCTCAGTCTCTGTGCCTACATACTCCCTAGATGATACCCATTCTACTTGCTACAACTAACATAACTTTATCTACTTCAAGGTGCCATCTCTCAATTGATCACACCAGTGGCTTGCTCTAATGATCAGCAGCAGTCAGCAAAATCGCCGCACATCATTCTTCTCTGCAACAAATCCAACATTTATTTCTTCAGAACCAATTAGAGTAGTCAAAGTCCCTGAGCTTCCTGAAATGTTTCTCCACATCTTGTCTCGACTTTGTCCACTCTTCTCTTTGGATCACAGTGGTGGCATCGTCCCTTTTAGTCTGACACAGACATAGTGATATTACCATTAGCCAAAATTACTACTGGAGGCTTTGGAGCCCAATCCAACGAAACAGAAGGCTAGATATCAGAACTCAGAAGCAAGCAGGCTACCTTGTCGATTATTCTAAATGACTCCCCTCCGTCACGTATCAGTAGCAGGTCGTTTCTCCTATCTCTTTTCTTTCCTTCAGGAACACTAACCTGTCAAACATGGATTGATATAAGTGATACTTCCTTTATTTATCTATTTTTGGTACTTGGTGTCATTAGAATTTTATCAAAGATTATTAAACAGAGGGAGAACTGCCCCAAAACTCTTAGGGACACACTTCATAGAATCCAATATCCACCGAAAGAGGTCTTGTTTGAATAGCTTATACAAAACTAGATATTGAATATCGGAAAAAGTCCACTTTTGGCACCTCAACTCTTTGCTTTGGCCAACTTTAACCCCCAACTACGAAACCGGGTATAACGGACGCCCTAACTTTTAAAACCGTTCAACTTTGGCACCTGCGGTCATTTTTCCTGGTTTAGCGCTCACGGGTCCCGGTTTTGACTCGACACCGTGGCGACGACTTCCACGTCGGACGCGGACCGGGGATAAGACGCCGCCGCAGCCATCTCTCTCTTCAAGCTCTGTCTCCCTTCTCCTTCAGTCCTTCTCCCTTCGAGCTCTCTCCCCTGAACCCTAGCTCCGCCGCCGCCACCATCGACGCCAGTCCTCTCCCTCCCCGAACCCTAGATCCACCGCCGCCACGCACGGTGCCAGTCGTTTCCCTCTCCCTCCCCGACCGGTAGGTCGACCGAATCTGCCACCGCACATACTGGAGGTCTGCCCCGCCGTCGTCCCCCAAGGCCCCGCATCATCAATGGCAAGTTCAAGCGGATCCAGCCATAAGAGCCGGAGCTTTAGGTCCGCTGGGCCATTGGAGTCGTCCTCCCCTATTCCCTACCGGGAGAGGCCACTGGATTACAATCCAGCAGTGATGTGCAAATGCGGGGCAAAAGCAGCAAGATTCATATCATGGAGCAATTTGAACCCAGGGATGCGGTATCTAAAGTGTGCGAATGCAAGGGTAAGTCCTGAATTCATATGCCTTTGATTTCAAGTTGGTTTCATTACTGTGTTTGATTGCTGTGTTGGATTCATTGCTTAGGTTGGAGGTTGTGATTTCTGGTTGTGGGTGGATCCACCCCCCAGTCCTTTCGTGAAGCAACTTCTTCTTGATTTACGTGATGCGGTAGAAGTTTGAGGCATGATAAAGCAAGCCTGCAATGCCAGCTCCAAGATGCAGAGAGGAGAATTGCTGATTTGCACTGCGCTCTTGATGATCCAAGAAGGGAGTATGCAGACCTACAAGGTGCATATGGCGATGCTCCAAGTCGGTCAATGGACTGTGAAGATGCAGTTGTTCATGGTAGAAGAGATGTGCATAGTCTAGAAACTGTTTTAGTTGGTAGAATAAGTCAATTAGAGGAGAGAATGTTCTTGTTCAGGGTACTGTTATGTTGTTTCGTGGTTATTGCTACTGTGTTATGGTTGTACCGTTGAATGTAGCTTCCATGTGTTTAATGATCAATGAATCGATGAAAATGTTGACTCAGTGCTATACATCATCTTGTATCCATAACATAGCAATATTTGACTGAAGTAAAATGACATAACCAGAAGACCATAAGACCATTGAATGGTTCATAGCTGTTTGACATAGGACCATTACAGAATAACATAAGGAGAGTAGCAGTCTAACATGGTTCATAACTAAGATCATAACTAAGATCCTTGTCTCACAAACTCAGGTTACAGACTCATTGAGTCATATGCTTTGGTGCATTCAGTAGCAATGTAGTTGGGGCTTGATCCCTTGGTTGAGATGCCTTCTTTCTTGGAGGTGCTGTGGCAACTACAGAAACAGTGGCACTTGAAACACCTGATATAGTGACATTTGCCCTTGACAGTGATCCTTGTCTCCCTGGAACAGAAGCTTCTAAGTGGAGGGATGCTTGTCCACCTTTACTGCTTGATGCCTTGGCCTTGGCAGATGTCCTCAGTACTCTCTGTCCAGGCATTCCCGGCTGTAGAGCATATAATCAATTTTGATTTAGCCATATATGGGTAAAAATGTGATCTGTATGGCACATTGGTGACTTACATTTTGAATTGTTGCTCCTGTTCTCTCTGAGTACATAACACCCAATCCAGAGCATTGCTTCTTCGATTTTTGTGACTTTGTAGCAGCACTGGTTGTTGCCTTTCTCTTGAAATTACTAGTAGAGCTCTGTTGAGATGGATGGACCACCACCTGAAAAGAGAAGTCTTGTATTTGTCAAAATGTAAAGTTGACAAGACTTGTAATTGTCAAAATGGACAGACTTAAGGCATATTACCTTGGTGACACTGTTAGTTGGAGGAGGTGCTGGTTGCGTAGAGGTTGTAGTGGATGAACCTGCTGCTCTCTTCTCACAAGTACTTCTATTGTGACCAGTGCCTCTGCATTTGTTGCATCTGATTATTGTACCTTTTTTGGACATTTTACCTTTAGGGGGTTTCTTTTTCTCCCCTTCTTCTCTTTTCCTCTCTTTCTTTGGTCTGCCTGGCATCTTCACATATTTTGGAGGAAGTGGCCTCTCCCTGTCTGATATAGGCCAGCTTGTCTTGCCTTCTACAGGTTGCATGCAGTGCTCATATGTCTTCTTGTACTCAGAAACATAATAGCAGGGAGCTATGAATTCATGCAATGTTTTTGAGCAGAAGTAGATACATGAAATGGCATGTGGACAGGGTAGACCCGACAATTGCCAAAATCTACATGAACAAGTTCTCTCATTGAGGTTGACAGTGAACCTATGATCCCAATGTGTTACTTCAAAACAGTTGGCACCATTGCTAAGTGCATGACAGTACCCAGAGACTTTGATGTATGTGGATATCTTTTTGAATGTGTTTGGACATATTAGTCCTGTCCACCTGTCAGCCTTGCTCCTATTCTCATGAATTCTAACCATTACTTGGCGTCTTATCCCTTCTAGCATACTGATTATAGGTAGAAATCTAGCTTTAAGAACCCAATGGTTAAAGGACTCACACATATTATTGTCTACTGAGTCACAGAAAGACCCAAGCTTGAACCAAGCACGGCTCCAGTGATGTGGATCTTGCCTCAGTATAGCATCTGCTCCTTCTGGTGTTTGCTTCCTTAAATTTGCCACATTATAGTTGGACAGGCTCATTGATGAAGATTTGGCACACCTCCAAAACAACTTCTGATACTTCTTTTGCTTAAATTTTTTTCTCCAATTAGCATATGTGTCTGGCACACATCCTACGCCTGTTCTTGTAGTGTTTGGTTAAGAAAACCTGCCGTACAAACAACACAAGGCATATATTCTGAATATGAAAATCACAAAGCCATAAGCACAGATTGTTACTGCATCATAACATGGAGAAGCAATCTACTAGTGCCAAACTATGCTGTACATAAACAACAAATTGAATCTTTAGCATGTGTTTATGTAACATTCCAGGGTAGAATCGAGTTAAAAATTAAATCTGATCAAATAGAAGCTCACTGGTTAAGGGTAAGCAAAGCCGAATAATTGAGAAACCTAGGTGGAAATCTCTAATGCAACTGTTTTGGACAATCTGGGATGAACAAGATCCTGGGTCTTCAGAAAAAAAGATATATAAAATTTTGGGATTGCTACTATACTACTGTCAGAAGCACATTCTCAATATGGTGCAAAGATGGGCCATCCAATCCAACCTGATGCTGCTATCCCCTAATCTTAAGAGCCCCCCCCCCCCCTACTTTCGTCCAATCTTTCTAATTATCATGTAAAAACAAAACACGACATTGCCTTTCGTAGAAGTAAAAACAGAAGCCTAGGTGCTTTACTGTTCAACACTTCAACTATTCCAATGTGTGGACCACTAGGACAACAGGAAGTAGTAGCTATGAATTCGAAAAATGAACTGGCACATGAGAAATGAAACCTCTGCAGGATGTTTTACAAGATGCTTCACTAAATCAACTTCACAGGAGTAGTAGCTTACACATAAGCGCTAAATTTGGGTAGTAAATTGCAAAGCACATTCATAATTCCACCTTTGGACTTCGGCAGAAAGAGGCATAATAGAATACCAGTGGCAAGGGGGAAAACTAAAGAGGGCAGATAAATTATGAGCATATATACCTTCATGGTCTCCCTTTCAGTCTTGTACAGGGGATCACGCAGATGCTCAACTGGTGGCTCAGTCACGTTGTAACGCCCGAAATCTTTCTTCGTGCACCTCACATACTAAACACAACAAGGAAACCAACAATTACAACTCCAGGCCAGTTCAGATTCAGCAGAAATACAGAATGCCTGAAACTTGAGTGCGCACCTTCTGTGGCATCGGGGCAAGAACCCTTGGAATGGAGTAGATATCAGTATCTGGCGGTGTGACATACATCTGTCACACAGAAAATACCATGTTCAGCAGTCAGCACAATGGGCATGTTGCCAAGTAAACTTGTGCCTGTGTATCTTTTCTTTATGCTTTCAGTCAGTCTTTCAGTTAGCTAGTTGTTAGCCCGGCTAGTAGAACAGGTCAAGCCGGGCGTATGTGATGGCTGGAGATGTGCTCGTTCACGTCGCGGTCTTTGCGCGCGACACAGTCGTAGCGTGCGGGATGGCGCACGCAGGGCGCGATGGTGGCACGCGCATGCAGGATCTCTGACCAAGCCCTGCCGTTTGTTTCATTCATTCAGTTGTAAGTGTTACAATAAATAGTGGAAGATAGAACAGAAAACGCTGCTAAGTTGTTGCAGCACCAAAAGCTCTCCAGTGTGTTCGCGTTGTGTTCATCGTGTGTTCATCGAGTTCTTGATTTTAGCCGAGTGATTCCGGCTGACAGGGCAGAGAGTGCAATTGAGTCAAGACACTGGTCTCTGTGCCCATGTAATAAATTTGGATAGCATCGCCAGACACGTGTTCGATGAAATGTCTCACGGCAAGTTTGATGAAATGGAACGATGCAAGCATTTGTCACAAAATGCATTAGCCAGCAGGAGTAATTACTAATGAGGGGCCAGGATGGATACCTCTCTGAAGTCGTAGACGTCGTCGTCGGGGTCGGGCACCTTTCGGATAAGGAAGTCGCAGTGGAGCAGCCTGATCTTGTGGAACTCGTCCTCGTCGACGGCGTAGTCGACGACGGTGTCGGATGCGGAGTCCTGCGTGGAGACGAAGCTGTCTGCGGCGACCATGGCGATGTCCCCCTCCTCCCCGTGCAGAGAGGAAGGCAGCGGCGGCTTGACGGGGGCGAGGAGGAGGTCGTAGTCGACGTCGTAGTCCTGCTCGTTATCCATGTCGTCTTCGTCACCTACGCCGTCCGCGTCGTCAGCGTCGAAGTCGCCAAAGTCGTCGTCCATGTCGTCGTCGCCGTAGGCCGCGGAGACATTGCGGCGGCGAAGGAGGCGCGGCAGGGGGACGAGGAGCGGGATGGCGCGGAGGGAGGGGAGAGGGAGAGGGGGCAGCGCGGTAGGCCTGGGGTCGCCGGGGAAGCGGCGGTGGCGGGGTGGTGGTGGATAGGAGCGACAGCCGTTGCAGGAGGAGACGACGAGTGGAGTGGTGGTCGCCATTTCCTCCTTTCCTTCACTGCAGTGAGCGAGTCAGGAGCTCTTTTGACCGCGGCCGGCCGGCCCATGAGGAGGCCCAGCAGGCCTCTTCCGCCGAAAAAAAATAAGGAAAATCACATTGCCCCCTCTTGAAATATTCCCAAAGAAAAACTATTTCCAAAAGCTAAAAAATATAAGCAATGCCACAGACTATTGATTTAACTTTAGATAATACACAGACTGTATCGAAACCATACATAGGCATCTACATTGTAAAGTTTATACACTATGGCAACTGCAGGGCTCCAGAACATGTAGCTTCACTGTGAAGGGGACCCTAGGCTCGATATACCTTCTGATAGCCATGACCGCTTTGTGGCCTTCCATGAGAATGTCCCTTTCTAGTGGGGAGCATTTGCCAGATTTGTTGTCACGGTCAGTGCACCTGAGAACACTGTAAGGGGCCTCCGATGTCATACACTCAAATGAGGTTACACTCTTGAGAACATGGCATGTCAACTCAATCAAGCTCTTCGCAGAGCTGAATCCTGTGATCCTCACCATCCTAAGGTTGTGATGCTGCAGTTCTAGCATTTGCCTTAGATCTGTAGGATCTGCAAAAATCGAAACGTTCTTCATGTGTCGCTGCCATACCTATCATACAAAAGGACAGACTTAAGTCATGTTTCCACCACAGCGACTCATATCATAGCATAGCATAGTAGTCTGAACAACAACTCACATCCAGGTTAAAAGTCTCCAGAGAAGGAGCTGCATCAAAACAGGAGGCCAAGGACAGATAATGATAGGCTGGGTAAAATGGTCCTCCGGTAAGAGCAATGCTCAAGCAGGGTTCACAAAACTGCTACAGTACCGATTTTTTTAAATTAAAAAAACGGTCTGGCTAACCGGTGAAACCGGCCGATTAACCAATGGTAGCGGTTTTATAGTGTCGGTTTGGGAGCGGTAACCGGGGTTTTTTGCAACCAGGCCGGACCGGTTTGACCGGTTCCCGCGGGAACCGGCCGGTTTTGAACGGTTTTGTGAACCCTGTGCTCAAGTGCCTGAGGCGGAGGAATTTGCTATACAGCATTGGTGCATACGCCCTCTGCATCAAATAGCCAGATTATTATGAGCCAAGCCATAGATTTGTCGTAGTATCATAAGAGAATATATAACAAGTCAACAATGAGCTAAAGTTGTCATACCTCTGTCTGTGAATGTACAGTAAGAGCTTCGAGATTCGGCATGCTAGATGGAAGTTCAGTACGAGCATATAAAACTGAACCGCAGCGATGCATGGTTAGGTTCTTCATCTGCAAAGTTTCTCCCAATGATAGTTGTACTGTGCTGTTTCCTCCAAATGTAAAATTGGAGATGTTTGGTGCTTCATTGTCTATCACTTTGAGCCTGGCGCACGAATACACCAGCAGGTAGTCGAGGCGCTGCAGCAGGTGAGGTACCTTCAGGTAAACTATCAAATTGCATGATTTAAGTTCCAGCTTTTCCAAAGCAAGAGAGTGAGAAAGAAGGCTGCCTAGCTCGTCCCCAGTAATACGTACAATACAGAGATGTAGTCTCGTCAGACTTCTTAAACCGCCAAATGTGACAGTCGGGCGAAAGGAACAATTGGTAAGGTGAAGATATTGGATCGAGTCTCCACTCCCATTCAACAAAACTGAGCGTGGGAAATTGTACTTTGCCCCAAATGGGACAAGTTTAAGTGTGAGTTGTTCAATCCCTGGTGTAACAGCTTTAGGAAGCCACTTGTTGAGGCAACAAGAGTCCTTTGCACTGTAATCTGAATGAACCTGAATCTTGAGCTTCTTCACACCAATGCCTGAGTGCCTTTCCAGAATGTGGTCAACTTTACTGTAGAAAAGCCGAGCTGATTCATCCTTTTGACAAGCATTTTCATTCAAGCCCAATGTCTCGTTGCTGAAATTGAGGTTGGGATAATATATCCAGGAATTTAGAAAGGAACGAGGTGCACATGCTGCTCGTGCAGCGTCTTGCATTGGCATCGGCGAATGTATATGATGCAAGACGTCCTGCATGCACAAGAATAGAAGGGACAGACAAGTTCAACATTGGAATTGTAAAGGCAAATGTTTGATTTAGATGGAAGGAAAAGAAAATGAGTAACATACGGCGTAATATTGAAACCCAGGAGCAGAGTGATGTGCCTGATTACTACACTAGATGGATTTTAATAGAAAAATACACTCTTACCCAAATCAGGCATGAAGTGTGATTTTTATTTATTTATTGTATTTGTGCCAAATACTACGGCACTGGGTACGCCCTTTTATTTGTGCCAAATAAGGTGGAAGCCATGGCCTCTAATTAATTTTTCTAATAGCATGTGAAATCAATGGCATAGGGTACAAATAGTACATCTGAATTTTTAAACAGCAGGAAAGCCCACTTTGTGCAGGTATAATGATGTGATATAATCAAATAATTTGGCAGCTATAGAGCCTTGTGACCAGAGAATAAAAGAATAACATCCTACAAGGTTATGCTGCTCATAAATTACCGTATAAAACCAACAATGGTTTAGTTAGTGGATAAAATCAACAAAGTGCAAGATCTTCCATTATCAACATTTTATCCCGTACCTCTGGAAGACTTTGTCCTGAATGTATCTCTAATATGTCAGCACCCTGAGAACCGTCATCTCTTTGGCAGGGTGAGCCTTTTCTTTTAGCCCGTGAAGCAATCAATCCATCTGCTACTGCTAGAACAACATGCATGATTAAATATAATTTGAGCGAGAAAAGGCAAACTCAAGCACACCAGCGGCAACACGAGCAATCCATTTTTTTTTCTTCTTCTACTGATCGACTTTTGTGCATACTATACCCTAGCAATTTGGAGAAACAATATTGTTTTCAGCTTTAAACGGGACATCATCTTGCAAGGTTCATCTAGGATTTTACATTCTTACTTATAACCAGTTTTAAATTTTAAAAAAAGGAAAGTATGGTAACCGTAGTATAAAAGTGGTGTGTGTTTGTACAGTACGTATACAGATTAAAATCGAAACAAGGTGGTGGATGGGCAACCTTAAGCCAACTGAACGAAACAGAACAAGGTAGAACCTTTGTATGTAATCACTAATTAGTCTGCACAAAATTCCCAAGAAAATAAAAAGAGAATGAAAGAGGCGCACATCTGGAGCAGCAGCCAAGTCTTTCTTGTTCCCCATCCACCATAAGAGACTTTGGCAAGCACAGAGGGAGGTGGGAGAGGAAGCTAGTCAAGAGAGGAAGGAGGGTGCTCACCACGGGCCTGGGATTATGATTGGCGGCGGCGGCGCTCCCGCTGCTGCTGCTCCCTCTGGCACTGCATCAGATCCCGCTGGCGCTCACGCCTGCCTGCCTCTCTTGTGTCTTCTGCAGTTCTGCTCCCTCACCTCTTCCCAAATTTCCCTCCTTATTTGATTTGGGATTTGGGGGCCGCCAAAGCCAGCCTAGCAGTGTTGGGCCCAGTCATAGCCTACCTCGGCCCATCCACATTTATCTCCAGCCGGCCCAACAGTTTCTCCTCTCATCGGCGTAACGCCGGCGGCGCGGCACATCCGACCATGCGAGCGAGAGCGACGAGGCGGCCACGCATCGCAGCTAGGTGAAGCAGCGGCGTCGCAGCGCAGCCAGCCGAGTGCCCGGGGTCCAGGCAGAGCGGCTGCAATTTGGAGTTTCATCCTTTTATAAAGATATATGCAGGTGCTAAATGAAATAAGAAAAAGATTATATACAAATGAGGTCCCCAATTCAAATTGTATGGTGTGAAACTCATATGGAGGATTTAAATCAAATTTATTCTTTGATTTTGAGTACAGAAAACACCATACTATCAAGGGGGACATGTCTGATGAATCAAGGTTGCTAAAGTGCTATATTAAGATGAAAACTAACTTTGAGAGACAAAAGGGGCAAAACTCAGTAGGGAGGAAGGGAGCAGCCTTCTCCCGTGACCCTGATCGAGGGATCTCTCCTTCCCTCGCGGGAGGAGAGATGCTGACGTCGGCGGCGCGCCTTGCAGCGCGCGCTCGTCGTGCGCGAGGTCCGGGACGGCTCCTTCGTCGTGGAGCTGCCGGCGGCGGTTGTGGAGGCTCCGGCTGGTTGCTTGGTTCCTCCCGGAGGATGCGCATGTGGTAGCCATTACCACACGCCTGGAAGCGCAAGCTTCCGAACCAGATCTCCTGCCCTGCTGGGAGCAGGTTGCTTTCGCCCAGCGGGGGCCGTCCTTGGTCGAAGCTCGCCATCGGGAACAAGAGTTGCGCAGCGCTGGTCCCCTACCTGGCGCGCCAACTGTCGGTGCCTGATTTGGTCGCACCGGCACCAACGAGTGATTGCGGTGCTAACCACTCGTTACCCCGATGGCGGGTGGAGAGACGGGGGTTTTTATCCTGGTTCTGGCCACGGGGCCGTACGTCCAGCAGCGGTGCTGAGCACCGGTTTACGTGTTGCTCGTAGTAGGGGGTTACAAGCAAGGTGGGAGAAGGAGATGAGCTCCTAAGTCCCTGAGCCTGGCTACGTAGTGTGTGTGCTAGTGCGTGTGCACTTGAGTGTTGCTGTCCTCCCTCTTGCATGGGCTTCCCTTCCCCTTTTATAGACCAAGGGGGAGGGTGCGAGTACAAATGTTCGTGGTGCTGACGTTGCTAAGTGCACTGTGCTGCCCTGCCGCGCACGATGCAAGCGGGAATCGCGCCTTCCAACTCCGGCTGACGGCATGGCGACAGTTGACGTGATGTTCTTCATGTGTCGGTTCACGGCTTCGAGGGCGGTAGCCTGCGTACGGCGCCTGGATCGAGCCTCTGTGGGTTCCTTCGAGGTTCGCCTTCGAGGGTGGTAGCGCATCCGAGGCGGGCGAAGTCAAAGGAGCGGTTGGCACAGTGCTGCTGGCAGGTTAGGTCGCGCAGCATGGTGCTCAGAAGTCCACTGTTGCGAGTGGATTTGACCGGTGTCTTCTCCGGGGCGTGGGCGGTGGCGTGGAGCAGTGATTCCCTGCTTTTTGACCGCAGAGGAGCGTCATGATGACTTTGATGGGTCATGAAGCCTTGGGCGTCGTTCCTGGCGAGGCCGACTCGAGCTTGGACCGCAAGCTCGAGCTTGCCGAGCCTCGAACGAGACGGAAAGGCTGGCTCGATGATGGAAGTCTCCCTCGAGGCCGCTGAGCCTCGAACGAGGCGGAAATCCTCGCTCGAGGGTGGTCGTCCTCCTCGAGCGGGATGGGTGCCGAGGAGTTGTCGCGATGGTGGGCCTTTGCTGGGCTGTAGAGTCAGGCCGATGTCGTTGTGGGCCTTGTCGCCAAGTAGTTTTAGGGCCCAAGCTAGGGTACCCCTACTATCGGTATCCGACAGTTCATATATTCTCATATTTGCTATATATTGCCCGATCTATCTCTTTAAAGGTTTTCGCTGTATTTGATCATCATATATAGCTCTTAGAGTACCTCTGTGAACTTTCTATTCAAGTGAAATTGCGAATAACTTGTTAGATTTTGAATCTCGAGCAAAGGTTATTTTCACATCAGAACTTCCGAGTAAGTCTCGGAAGATCCGGTCATCGGATCTTCCTAGTAGTACTCGGAAGATCCGGTTTCACTGACAACTTGTGAAGAAAGAATTTTCAGGTTTCATTAGGTACGCCTATTCACCCCCTCTAGGCATCTACAAGATCCACTTAACGGTTTTGTGAACCCTGGGCGAGGGAGGAGATTAGATGTGCTTATCCAAAGTATCTATTGATTGCAATGGCTGGTGGCTGCATCGTTGTATTCCTTTTTGGCTTCAACTGTGTTCACATAACTTGAGGGCAGGCCGCTATGTCCAAAATGGAATCGGTAGTGTGAATCAATGGAATCGGCGGAGCATGAATCAAATCGGCAGGAGTCGTGCCGAAATAGGTAAGATAAAATCGGTAGGGGTGAATTGGCATAAGACAATATCAGCCTTGCAACATTTTGCCTAACGAAAGGATTCAAGGAAAACGGTTGAGGAAAAGGAGAACTCCAAAAGAACGTCAACCGATTCTGGAAATAAATGAATTGGGGTTGGAGACGGGAAATCTGCTGGGAAACACAAGAATCGGCAGACTGAGGAAGACGGAAACTCGGAGATGCGAGTCGAACGGAAAGCCTCAGAACTGAACACCAAGGTTTTTAACTTAAGGTGATTTATTTGGTGCATTAACCAAAGTAACGACAGAGTCGTTACAGTTCCATCAGCCAAAGCTACCTACAAACCCCAATACTTCATGAGATTGAAAGCAATGAAATATACTTACAGGTTAATTAAAGTACTTACCCCTTCTACCTTTCGTGTAGTTCCATTAACCATTACTTGGGAAACCTAAACATGAACAATGGATCAAGTCAAGCAGGATACCTAACATGGAAAGCAAGACACCCTATGAAAAATTACTGTCCAAAGAGCATGAACATCGTGTAGCACAAGGCCCTTTCCCTTTGGAAAATTCCAGTTGACCGTTTTGAATAATTGATCAGTTATTTTTCTGTTTAGATTTACACAAATTACTGTCCAAAGAGCATGAACATGTGGAAGCTAATGCAATGTTTTTATTGTTTGCGGCATTTTCTTTGGGTTCGAGAAGATGCCCAGAGAAGCGATGACTTTTGTAGCTTTGGCTGGCGGCTGTTTAACCAGATGCCATCAAATTCATTTTGAGATTTGTGGAGCTCCTGGTAACATGCTGTTATCGTGAGGCATGTGACGTTTGCGACAAAGATAGTTTTGGGATCTTTAGTTCTATAAACTGCATTTTGTGCGCTCCGTATTCTCAAAGTGCACCTCATGAATTTGACTCGTACCACACAACCATAGCAGCTGCCGTAACCGAAATACCATGCACCTCATGAATTTGACGCATACCAAGACAGTATATGAGTTGCACAAACATATGAGAAAATGCCGCTCAACAAGTGGCGGGAGGTAACATGATCTTAAACGCTGTAGTTATACCCGCCTAGCTTGCGTATTCTGCCACTCTAGACAAGTCAACCAAAACTCAGTGCCAAACCATCCTGGCAGCTACTACTACTAACCATACTCGTAGCTACCAATACTGAAAAATCCTGCACCAGAGCAGTATACTCTGCAAAAATCTCATGTCATTCTACTACTGCTGCTGCTAAAACCACACTATGTAGAAAAATCTGTTCCAGCTAGATAATATAACATAGTAAGTACGCCTAACAAGGTTTCCTTCTCACAAGGTCACTTAACACAGTCTTCTCTGATGATTTCCCTGCCATTTCTGTCCGCTAGGCATGTTCATCCTCATTCTTTGAACAGAGGTCCAGCAAGTTCTGCATAAGTAGACAAAAATAAGATCATTCACTCAAACATTTTAACACAATCAAGACAATTGTTTAAAAATTCTTACCGGCCTACTGTACGCGATCATGGGTGGTAAGATGATAGCAGCTGCGGTAACGATCACACAGATGAGGACTACTGACTCTTCCGCGAAATCAATCAGGTAGTATGAGAAAAATGTACACATCACAGCCATATACAAGACCTCGCTTATCAAAGCATACGCCATAGTGTTGATCCAGTTCAGCCTCTCATCCAGCGAATGCGAGAGTCCAGCAACCAGCAGGCTGAACAGGAGGAAGGCCAAGCTCATCCCTATAGGCACCCATCCTGTTAGTCTCTTCTCCAGGGAATGGGAGAGTCCAGCAATCAATAAACTGAACTGGATGAGCGTCAGGCTCATACCTATGAAAATCCCATGCATATTCTGATGCTTGTTCAAGTGACGGCTATGGTTCCCTATGGCATAGCTTAGTGCAATCCCAGCAAAGTTCAATGTGTTGAAGGTTGCAGCATATGCACCAGACACAGCTTTTGCATAAGCAATAAATGCCTGAAGTTGATCAATGAAAAATGAAACTACAGTCAAACCCACAAAATACAAGGGTAGGAGAAACACAAAAGCACAAGATATGTTTGAATATTAGAATTTTTGACATTTGTGAGACTTACTTTATCTTTAGGATCAATTGCTGCTTTCTCTTCTTCCTTTTGAACCAACTGCTTCATTGAATGAAACAGTCTGGCAATCTCACCTGGCGGATCCTGCTGCTGCTGCTGCTGTGGCGGCTGCCGAGGAGGCAACTTTTCCATCTGCAAAGTCCTCAATGTCTTGGATCACCAGATTCACCTGCACCGCACCGATCTCCGCCACTCCTCCCCTAAAGTTGTGCAGGGCAAGGACCTGCAGGCTGCTGGTAATACTTGGGATGTTGGATAGGCGCTCGCTCGGGATGGCTTCTGTAGGGTCGGTGCCGTCAATGCGCTGTCAAAACATATGTACACGATGAGTGACTGAAGATATCAGGGTTTAGGGTTTCTGAAGTTGCCTGGATCTGTTCATAGTTCCTTGTGTCATGAGCTTGTTGGAAGGCAGGCAAAACAACTGGATAGGTGAACTCATTTCATCGTAGTAGATGCCCTTGAGGTGAAAAACGTTCTGAATTTCAGACGGCAAGCTGGTCCTCGATGCATGCTGCAGAACATCTCAGCAGAAACAAAGTTGGCTGCGAAGTCATAGTTTACTGCTGTCGTCCGACATCCATTCGGATATGGATGGGAAAGACTCTGCATGATTCAGACTACCCAATGCACTATTCATTTTACAACGAACATCAACATAAATGAGGAAGATCTCAAAGGCAAAATGGTGGTTGACCATCTGGCACATGAGTTATAGAGAATCTAATTTGTAGAAGGAACACCAGAAATTAGGGCAAAACATTTTATTAACATAAAATTTTATCAACCTTCAATTCATTATGGTTCAAAACCACACAGCAAAGCACAATATATAGTGAGGTAAATAATAAAACACGATAATTTATCACACCATATACAAACTAAGAAAAACATAAAGATACATCACTCCAGGATTTAAAAGGATTACAGTATGGAGGTCTTTATTTCATCATGCCCAAGCAACTAAGAAAGGGCATTGCTGCCTTACTAATCGGGCACTCACTAACAAGTGCCCTTGCTAATGCCGGGCATTACACCTTGCCAGCAGGAAGCTTTTTGTTTGTGACATATTTTTCAATGTACACACTCTTCAAATTTGGTATCAAGTGCAGCATAAATAAGAAGTAGGGCAACAGGAAAGCAGCTCCACCCAAGGCCACCCAATTGTCGTAATACAAGAAGGCGAGTAACACGAGAACGATGTACCCGAGAGCTATCACGACAAAAAGGAAATCCTGCAAAGCAACAGCAACAGCATAAAAATGCTAGTATTAGTAGGCACCGAGGAGGAGAAACTTCAATCTATATGGAGAAAATTTACAAGCAAATTAGGGAGATGTAGAACAATTCAATAAGAGATGTAACTAGGCATGCCAGCGCATGCAATTTGGGGAGTGCCATCATAATTGAAAAAATCACATCAGACGGAGCTAGAATATCAGGCTAACGTGGCCACGCTAGCAGGCCGCGAAAACGGCGCGGCCATATACTTTTAATGTTCCATTCCCACTTTCGGGTTTGGAAATATACTGCTTCTCTTGTTTATGATGTATATGTGGTTCGGAGACGGTGTGAGCATGTGAATGGTATATTGGTTGAGAGGGATGGATTCATCCCAATTTAGACACAGTATTGTGTGGGACCCAGCCGCCGGCGAGAAATGCCCCCTCCGTTGGCTGTCTCCCCGCCGGTGGCCGCGGAGGCCCAGCTCGCGCGCGCCCCCTAGAGGCTGGAGCAGGCCCGCGCGACGGCCATGGAATCCGGCCATTCCTGGAACCCTAGAGGCTGACATGGATGATGGAAGAGATGGGGAAAAGGAATAGAGGAGATGATGAGCTTACAAAGCCATTCTCGATGAGTAGCTCCAAACGATGAAGATGCTTGCTGATGACCCGCTCATCCGCCGCCGCCGCCCCGAGGACCTTCTCCATCGCCGCCGCTTGGTCACGCGAGATAAGGGTTTCTGGGAATCTGCGTTGTGATGTGCGCACGTATGTAGTGGGAAACGCAGGAGGCCCAGCACGCGGTGGGAAAGCCCAAATAGGCCCAGCAAATTTTTATTCTGCTGCACGGAAAAGTCTATGGCCCAGCAAATTTGATTCCAAACTTACCTAATAAAAAAATTTCAACCAAAGTTTAGGTAAAAAATTTAGATGTGTTAAGTTTAGATTCCAACCAAATGAGGTTAAAGTTTATGGGCTTGCCTCATTTTTGGCTTGGCATATCCAAACCAAGCAGGCTCATTGTGCATTTAAAAAATGAATAAAATATAGTGAGAAATATGCGATTATGATATTAGTGTATATGTATACTATAAGATGGCATTAGTTCACTGAGCAATTATGCTCTGAGTTCTCAAAGCAGCTATGTTTTTTTCCATTTTGTTTTAAAAATTTATGGTGCCTAGTGTCGCTAAAGGCTGTACCCGAGGACCTGACCATCCTCGGCTGGGCTTGGCTGGGTATGGTGGCCGACTACGAGGCGATCCAGAGGCGCATGCAGCACAGATGGTGATCCTCAAGCGGATGTGTCCAAACTGCAAAGGATCATCTCTCCCCTTCTCTCTTTGCTGCTGTTAATGATCCAATCAGAAAGGGAGAAAATCATCACAGGAAATGTTCGGAGACATTACCAGTATTGTAGTGCCACCAGAGATGCAGCAACACCTTGTCATGCATGCATGCGAGTCAGATGAAGGACACACAGAAACAGGGGAGAAGTGCCATGATTCCAAAATCAAAGCGAAACCTATATTGGGCACCTAACCTAATGAATAAGTTTGCAGATAGCAGGCATGAGACTAGGCACAAGAAGAAGCTCCAGCGTCCAGCCCATCCATGATCCACACGACAACATGTAGCAAGCCCGCCTTCTCCAACAGCGTGCGACGTCACCGGCCAAAATAGTATTTTAATCGATGAACAATATAAAACATATCGACGTAGCTCTAATCTAGCTATATGTTTCTCCCCCTCACATGCACATGTCCCAATGCAGCACTTCCATTCCTCATTCCTCACTCCTCTGCATGCGGATAGCGACATTGACGGTGGTAGCTATAACCACAGGGGCTATAAGCTAGCTCTTAATTGTTTAATCGTTAAATAATATCAAAAACATACCCAAACAGTGCACCGGGTTAGCTCTTTGCATTTTCTATTTATAGATCTACAGCTAGTCACATCAGGCTCTTCATTGTTCAGCGAAAATACAATGAGCTAACTAAAAACTAGCAAAAAGTCAACCCTGTTTTGATACTATTTAACGAATAAACAATTTAAGAGCTACCTTATATTAAGTGCTACCTTATAGCTCGCCATTGGACAAAGCCTTAGCTTGGCAGCAAACCATTTTCAAATCAGCTGTACCGTACCATCAGATTCCAACGTGTTCAAGTGCCCACGTTCAGCTCATAGGAACTCAACCAGATTCGCGAGAAGAAGGACAGACATAAGAATAAGAATAAGAATAAGAAGTGCATACAGTGCAGGTGGGAACTCAGTGAGGGAAAATAAGCAGCACAGTTTATCAGGCTAACATTCATACTGCACCACAACTCTGAAACATAAAGATCTCAGATGGACTCAGGCACTCAGCCGGAAACAACGGCGGCGGAATAGACGATTATGCGGGGCCTAGCCCAAGTAATCGCCGTTGCTCGTCACTTGTTAGCGTTACACCTCATGCTTCCTAAGCTATGTTAGCCAAAAAAAAACAAAAAAACATCCAGCATGCTGCATTGAAGGTAAAATTCTGGATATGTTGCATTTGAGGAAGCTTGGAATTCAAATGATCTTGGCAACAATCGTCCTCCAAGTTCGAATAGCTAGTTGTAACCTACTCCCCATTGACAAAACTTTTACCCTCGTAGTACTTCTTCTCACTTGCTTCCTTCTTCTCATTCCGCTTCTACAAAAAGCAAAATATGGATGTTAAAGCACACCAAAACAATTAAAACCACAGCAACCCCACATCAAAATGCAAAGAACATGTTGCCAAACGTTATATAAGGGGGAGATATTGATACAGGGAAGCAACAAAGACAAACTTGCAAGAAGCTTTACTCAAGCAATGAGGCATCAGCACCTCTAAAATCGGTAAGCAATACTAACTCTCATACGTGTATCACTGTTATGAACAGGACAAATCAGATACTATGTATGTAACAGAGAATATGTACTGTGCTACTGTCTAAATGCTGCATACAGAAGACTCTAACCGTCTGATCACATTAGTTACCTGGTAAGCTTCATGGTTAGCAACAATTCTCCTGATAATAGTACTTGTAGTGATATCCAAAGGGCTCTCCAGCCTATGGTAAATGCCCATAGCCATTGGAATAGCATACGGATTTGAATCATCCTGATACATACACAAATGAAATTATTTTTGCGCCAAGATGAGCGTATTCAAATCAAAGAACTTGATTACCTTCGCATAGTCCATATTCTCAGCAATTGTTCCATGAACAACCAACGAAATATTGAATGTGGTAATCTGTGCCAAACAAGGAAGTTAGATGACTTTGATAACCACATAACCTGATAGTCATTAGTGGCCTTGTTCAATACTTGATACATAACAGGGCTCAAATTTAACCTTCGAAATTATGTAAATGGCATGGAATTTGGACTTTAAACAAACTGAGGTCACTGATCACATCTATTCTAGACTTCTGGTGTAACGTATGTCTGGGCCAGTTAAGCTAAGCTCAAACCTAGTTTGCAGAGGGTTTAGATTTTAGAATTTGGATAGCTGTGGACAAAACACATAACCTAGTTTGCATCCAAGATAGATAAGTTTTTTAATATAAAAAATAAAAATGCTCATGAGGCTAATAAATGGATAAGAACATGTCAGCCTTGTTTTTGTCAACACTATGCACTGTTGATTGGGCTTTCCAATAGGATAAAGTAAATGCTATGTTATATATTTATTGTGATGAATACATTGTCTGCTAGGTAATGTCATCACTGTAAACTCACCATGTCTTTTGAAACATCCCATGGAGCACCAATGATCACCTCATCAACATAACGACAAGCCAAAACACTCAAACTTCTTTCATGGAGATTCATGATTGGGCGATGTCGTCCTCGCGTTGAACTGTCAAGTATAGTAAACATCAACAGAAAAGTAGGCTGAATATCGTGTTAAGGGAATCGTTCAGATGTAATGCAACAAAAGAAATGCATCCGCTATAAATAACTACTGCAGACCTAAATTAAAATTAACTTGAGCACCTCAATTTGTAAAGAATCAACAGGGGAGAATAAACATGCAGCCATCATATTACCTTATGGTCTGATCCGTGTGAATGCCCACAAGCAAAAAGTCTCCAAGTTCTCGAGCAAGTCGCAATATCTACATATAAGAAAATATAAATACAAGACTGACTGAATCACTGGAGGCTTGAATCAGTGTGCTTCCATGAAGAAACAGAAAAGGCAAGCCAACACAGGCATAAGCAAGCATTTGTAACGTTATAAGCTGACTTATTAACTGATGTATGGTTTTCAATTCTTTCTTTCTTTTTTCCTCTTTTTGTGTGGGTGGGCATGTGAAAGGAAATTCACATTTACCTCAACATGTCCAGCATGGAACAGATCAAATGCACCATCTATGTAAACTATCCGAGAATCTGGACCTGGACCCTGCATTGAGAAAATAGTCAATAACAAGTCTAAAATCCTATCTAGAATTTAGAACCAATAGTTGTACCAAGCAAACAAAATCAATCATTTTCAGCTTCCAACAAATGGAAGTATACTATGGCTGATCAAATTTTACATGCATTTAATGAACAGTTTCAAATGCATTTAAGGAACAGTTGGTCCCCCAGCCATATGGATTCTTCTGACCATTCAAGGACTTATCAGTTTGTATTTCCCACTGTTATACTTCCAGAATACACCAATGCTATGGACAATAAAGGTCTCCAATATGAAATTTTAATCATCAGTTGTTGTAATAAAAATAATTTGTTAGTAAAAATTACAAAAAAAAAGTTTATAATTTATCAGTAGACTATTCAAAAACCAGAAGTAAATCATATTATTAATGAATGTGAAACTGTAGAAGTCATACCCTGCTATTTGAGAACTGAACTATGCGCCTTGATGTAGGAAGGAAATGAGATACTCTAGTTCCACTTCCAGATCCACCATCGTCTACTTTCTGACCATGTCCGCTACTGAACTGCCTTTGCAGCGAAGAGTGATTGTGGGCATCAGAAGATCTCTCTCTAACACAAAGAAGCATCCGTCCTATCATGAGTCATGAAGCAATACTTAATCAACATGAGAATATACCTTTTCATCACCACAAAAATTCTTTTCATTAGAAATGATCAATTCACTGGTCTCAAAAAGTAGAAGAAAAAAATGGAGTTCCACACCATTCTGACCAGAAATGGGTATAACAGAAGAGGTATGGTACATGAAATCATGGGAACAAGAAAAATAGTTGTATGCTCATCATTTGTTAGTACGACACTAGGCTCGCAACTCGCATGCTTTCCTAAAAGGAAAATCAGCTGACAAAATCTTTTGAACACTAGAAGTATTTGATAGATATATGATCAATTGCAACATCAAAGGGTAACTGTGCGATTCAATCAAAAATAACCAGCAATAGAAAACTGATCAACAAAAACCAGCAATAGAATACTGATCAACAATAACCAGAAATAGAAAACTGAATAGAAAAGGTAAACGTTCGAGAGAAAGAATTAAAAAAAGGTAAAGAGGAATTAGTACCAACAATGTCTGTTGTTGACACTCCCTCAGTTCTTTTAATCTGCTTATATCGGCCAGCCTTTTTGGCAAGGGCATATGCATCAGTACCATCTGGTAGCAAACAAGGATCATCACCATGGATAATGTAATCTATGTTGTACTCCGTGAATAGTTTGTTCATGAATTCTTCGGTTATGGCATAAGGTGCATCTGGAATGATATCATCGACCCATTTCACAGCACGGACCATTATCATTCTGTAGTACAAAATAAAATAAAGATGAGAAGTTATATAAATATATAGGAATAAGGGGGCAACATACTTGATACTCTCAGGCACATCCAAAGAATCAGAAAAATAAAACCACGGAAGTACATAATTTCCATACAGCCGGGTCACACAAAGGAATAATACAATATAAAAATCCAGATGAAACAAAATAAAAGCTGATCATTTAAAAAGATTTCCAACTTTGCATATGCAATAAGTGTCAAACCAAGTAACCTATCTAGTTCATTAAAGATCTAGTTTATTAAAGAGCCACTGTAAACACTGGTGTTCTTGGCACCTTAACTCAGTTTCTAGATGAAACAATACTATCCACCACAAGATAACATAAAACCCTCTGGGTTGTTCCAATTTTGTGGGGATTGCACGAGTGGATTGATACATGACAATTTTGTGAATCTCAAAGATAACAAAACAGGTTTTTTTTTCTAACACAGTATTGTCTTGTACTGCTGAAATTCCCAAATGAAACCAAACTACTAAATTACAGCTGAAATTGATGTTATGAGCAGGTAACTAACGGGACCATATGCTACAATTACACGCGGTGTGACAACATAGATGAGGAAAAATGACAGGGTGATGTGAAATTGAAGATTTTGAGGGCACCTCTCGTGGAGCGGTGTCACTGGCAGTGTCCGTAGTGCATCATATCAAAGCATCCGTCCATGTAGACGCGCACGGGGCGGTGGCGGCGCCGCCGGAGCCGCCTCCTGACCGCGTCGAGCGGTGGCAGGGACGGGATGGCCGAGGATCCTGCGTGGTGCAGCGCGAGCACGGAGGCGCCCAGCACGATGCCGCCGATGACGCACGCCGCCAGCGTCCGGGCGCTGCAGGCTGAGCTGCCACTCCCCGCCTCCATGACCAATACAGGTGGGAGGCAGGGGAGATGGAGGGGTACGGGCAGGGAGGAGCTTTGCGAGTGGGAGTGGGATCTAGGGTTAGGGATGATGAGGGTGTGCTAGTGGAGGAGCTATCGCCTCGCCATGGGAGGTGAGGAGAGGTGAGGAGGGAAAGGGTGGTGGCGGCGAGGCGGAGGACGAACGCTCGGCTCCGGAGCTCCGGGGAAAGGGCTGTTCGGGCCGGCTGCCATGTGGGGCCAAGATGTCAGTTGAGGGTAGCAAGATCAGTGGCCATGCCATGACCCCACGTGTCATTGATTGTGACGGTCTTGAATGCACTGTCAAAGGCCACGGATGCTTGTACTCTGGCGATTCGTGTCTATGCCGTATGCCGTGCTTAGTTCAAAAGTTCTTTTGGATTCTACTATTCATCTCTCTTAGAAAATATGCTTTCTAGAAAAGTTTCTCTTTAACTTCTTTTAATTTTTCTATTTGTCACTCTCACAGAACACGCTTTCTAAAAAAGTTCTTTTTCTCCCTCCCAACTAAACACAGCCGTGTAGCATCTATCAAGGCGAGCCAAAGCGACGTGTGTACGATGGTGACGTTGGATATGCTCAACATATGCCTAGACGACATGACATGTAGACCTTGAACGCAAATTTGGTCCAAGAATAAAATGTGACAAAAGAAGATAAAAGAGCAGAGTGGTCAAATCTTTCTTTTCCTTCTCGATCAGGTAATTTGCCGGATCGGCAAGACAGACACTTCTTCATACGCCCCTGGAGTAATCAAGACATTCGTCATGATTCGGTGATTTCTTAAAAATATCACAAAGACCCTAGAGCCGTGAAATACAGACAGGATGTGTGGTTCTTTCTTCAACTCGACTTCATTTTCACTCACGGTCAGTGTTTCCTTTCCATCCATTTTATAGTGCTTTATGCACCCCTAATCCAGTCCTATACTACCAACAGAATGAGTTATATAGTATTTTCAGTTTGTTGTAACCTTTGAGAAGCTCTAAGATGTTATCAAAATTCAATTATATATGTGGCTCCAACAAAATGTTATAAATTAAATATTTCTGTCTTTTAAGTAAGACGAGTGTTGACGCCCTAAACTCTAAAAAAAGATTAAATTATACTTGAAGAAATTAGGAAAAGATCTATGCACAAAAACAATGGAGGCATCATTGTCAAAGGTAAATCTAAGGTAGCAAGTTAAAATCTTGGCACCACAAGCATAATTTGCTGATTTATTGATAATCACTTGTGATGCATGTTGAAATCATGATCACAAAACAAATACGTCCTTAATGCCGAGTGTGTCCTCAAAATTGACAAGCGCTGAAATTTTTGACTAGGATAAAAAGAAAAGCTGGCCATCTAGAGGTGGGCCGATTATATTCTTCTATACAAATCCTACCTGAAGGTCAACGTTAGGACAGGCTGTCAGCTTTTGCCAAGGACCTCTTCCTCTCTTCACTCTATCTTCTGAAATCCATTGAAATCACAAACCCCACACGTTTAAATTACAGCATTCAACTGAAGATGGATAGGCGTGTTTCATGACACTTTTTTCGCGACCGTGCCTAGGCATGTGAGGAAGAAGAATGAAAGAAGTACAAAGTCTCTTGTAAGTCATCAAGGAGAGATGACTCATAACGCTGCAGTACTACTGCAGGAAGCTTATAAAAGCGTGTTTCATGACACAAACTCCATGAACTTCAACGCACCCAATTAAGTCCTACCACCTTCTCTATTCAACTTCAAAGAGAGTTACCAGCAGCATAGGCGTGATAATAACGACATACTAAATAGTGCAGGAATCACCAATGGCAAATTAAAGGATGGGACGAAAGTAACAAGGTGGATGATCACATGGCCTAATTAATTCTCGTCAGTGACAGTGAAGGCAATGAACCTCTTGGACGACCTCCGCGTAACCCTTGGCAGAGTACTGAGAGAGGACGTCCTTCTGGAAGGCAATGAACCTCTCAGCGCTAGCCCTCGCATCAGAGATCGTTGCGACAGGCATCAAGGACATACTCAGCATCTCGTTGATGCGCTCCTGCTTCAATCTCACCAGCCTCTACTTCTCCTTTCCGGCCGGCTGCTCCGCCTCCAACGACGCCGCCTTCGTCGCCGACCAACTCGCTCGCCTCGCCTCCTTGTTCTTCAGGTCAAGGACTACCGCATCCAAACGGGGCAGGCCTAACCATAACCCAATTCATACCCCGGCGGGGCCTGACCTGGGATTTAACTCTGACGCATGGACCCAACGCCAATGCGGGCACATTTCCCTTCCTATACACCAGCTAGTTAAATACCTCTACCTCCAAATCATGGTAGTTATTCGTATCCATCTTGTCTTGCAACAAGGTATACTCTTGACCCGTAGCGGCATGAATTCAGTGGACGCTGACCGAAACACCATGCAAGTATGCAACAAACTATATCTAGGTGGAAGGGATCGGATCCTGTACAACAACATGAATTTACAGCACTCATACCAGTAAGCACCAGGACACCGGTGAAACAAAGAGACTGCAATGTTGCCAATCCCTCCCAGTGTCAGCCAATCTAGAAGCTACAACTAAAGTGCCATCTCAGCCTGAAGTTTGGTCAGTTCACTCAAGTCGTTGTGCTGCTTAGAAAATGATGTTGATCTCGCTAATGGTTCTTCCACAGGCGCAGATATCCTCGGGGATGGTTCAGGCAACTGTTCATCGAGATCTTCCTCCTCCAGATCTTCCAGTTCTGCTTCTAGTTCATCCTGTTTTAAGAAGTTAAACATAATTCTTTGCGTGTATATGATATATTTCGAAAATTGACTGTGCATGCAGTTTCTTGATCCTGTTGTGAGCGTGTACACCTTTTACCAAGTAACAGAAGCAGTACCTCGTCAAAATCAGCAGAAGCACCAATTGGTGTTGCAAGTGCCTCTTGTATCTGCCTCATATTTTCGGTCTGTTCGTTTGCCTCATCAATGGCGTTTTCAATATCATCAATGTTCCTACACAAGAATTACCATTTTTTTGAATTTCAATATATAACCTAGTTATCTGCACGAGAGCCAGCAATGCAGGAAATTCAGTTAACTTCAGGATGTGCACAAACCCAACAGCAAAAGGCCCTGCGCTAGTTTGGACATACTAGATAAGAAATCTAGAACGGTTTTTCGTTGTATTAGAGAAAATGTAGAAATCGGCAGCCTTCTCAGGTGAAGTGTATTACAGAGTTTAATAAGCCATTGTAGTGGAACTAAAAGGGCAAATGGAATCTTACAGTGATTGCTGAATAGCTTTGACAGCAGATGATCCGGAGCGCATAGCATCAACAGTATCAGTAGTTGCCTTTGCACTTTCAAGCATTATGATCTACAAAATTAGCTTCCTATTATTATGCAACCTTTTAGGAGCTCAGAGCGGCGTAATCAATACTCAAGACTGAAATTGTGTATGTTTATTTTTCGTCACCTGGTCCTGAACTCGCAACTGAAAATTTGATATCTGCTCAATTTGTGTCTCATATAGCTTCTTTTTCTTCAGACATTGAATTGCAGCTGCAACAGACAAGGAATTTCACATATATGTCAAAATCTATGAAAACTGAAAAGCATCAGAAGTTTAAGAAAATAAATATTTTTGCGAATTTAACTCATAGTCTGATAACAGTGTCTAGACATGCAAGTTCACTAATCTAGTGTTTCTTTGCTTATTGACGAGTTTTGTGTTTTTTTATAAACTTATTATTGATGGTTTGCGTGCAAGTTGCGACATCAAGGTTGGATTTTGCCCAAAACAAAATGGGGTGGAATAAGCATTGTTCTTTAAAAGTTTTTCAATGGCAAAGTTTCGAAAAATTAATGAATAAGCATGCAAACAAAGATTGTAACAAAATGTAAGCCTGACAGATGTGTTTTCTCCAAAGTAATGCTTACTTACCATTCTTGTTCTTCAATTTTGTATAATCCTTAGCCTTTTCGATTTCAGCAGAACACTTCTTCTGAAGGAAACGCTCTTTCTTCTCCAGCATTTCTAGAGTCTAGCAACATGAACAGTAAAAATACACCATTGCCAAAGGTAAACGTAAGGTAGCAATTAAATATCTTGGCGGCACAATCATAAGTTGCTGATTTCTTGACAATCACTTATGATGCGGATTGAGTCCCAGATGAGGGCATCATAAAAAATTGGATACATCCACAGTGTCAACACCAGATCCTATTCATTGTGTCCTTAAAAGTGATACATGCTGAAAAGAAAATACTAGGATTCGGAAATAAAGCTGACCATCTAGAATCTAGTTGATTATATTCTTCTATACACATCCTATCTGAAGACCGACATCTAGGACAAGCTAGCGGCTTTTGTCCAGAAGGATTTCTTCCTCTCTTTTTTTCAAACATGAGGACTTCTATCCTTCTGTTATTTTTCAATCCAGTGAACTCAGAAACCCACATGTTCACATTACAACATTCAACTTAAGATGGATAGGCTTGTTTGTTGGCACTAGTTTAAGATGAACCATTATGTTGTCTTCCAAGCCAAAAGAAAAGTGAGTTCTGCTGGCTTCCTCTTCAGAAGGAGAGCTACAAGGGAGGCACCGTTCTAAGAAAAAAATTATTTTCATATTTTTCCCAGTGATCAGTTTCCACTTTCAGAACTTTTTGGATGTGAACATATGGGACCTTCATGAACTGCAAAGCCTCTAATCCAGTCTTATCTTGTCAACGAAAGAAGTTATAGTACTCCTACAGCTGATACATTACTATCGAGGGAACACAAGCACAGCAAATGTAAAGATCAAGAACAGGGAAAAGAAACAGAGAACTAGTTATAAAAGAAGATGACAGACCTCATGGAGCCGATCCAACGTGGGTATCGCAGAGGAGGCAGCCTCCTTCTTCTTCTTGCTCTTAGTCTTTGGAAGCAATTTTTTCAGCATCTTTCGTGGCAGTCCTTGCTGATTCTCAATCTCCTCTAATGGTGGCCTGTGTATGAAGGAATAGTAGGATGACAAATTGGAGATGGCCTCTCAAGGGTGAAGGGGAAAGTGAGGGAAGAGGTGCTCAGAATATATTCCTCGAGAATATCAGGAACATGAAAAAAGAGCAACTTTTAATTATGTCTCTATCTTAAGAACAAAATTGTCACCTTTGGAAAGTAATGGTTCTACTTAGGAGTTACGACAGAAGCAACAGAATCAGCATATGAACAAGGGGAAAAAAAAAAGATGTAGCAGGTATGTTGGATTAGGTGGGTTTTGCAACCTATATAATTTGGCATACTTCTGTTGTCAGCGTCTATGTACATGGTTAGTCAACAACTGGGAATCCTACATCATACCACTTGATGCTTCTTACAAGACACAAAATTGCCGAGGTAAATTCTAAATCATCTGCTTTTCCTTTTAGGACAAGTAGCTGAGCTGCTGTCCATTTGTTAGCATCTATGTTTAGCCTTCCGAGTAAGTAGAGGGCATGCGCATTGTGAAATTCGGCATACACCTAGGGGTGGGGTAGTCCCAGCCCATGCCTTTTTATTATGCTGAAAGCACCTAACTTTTTGTTCAGTTCATCTAAATGCTTCAAGAGCGCAAAGTCTGGTCAGAATCATGAGCGTCGACTAGACTCTAGGGTATGGTTTAGAAATGCACACGCGTAACTGTAGAATATTATTCCCCACTGACCTGATGAATAGAAGCTGCAAATCCAATCTAGAATCTCCAGCTGAGTCAAATAATCCTCCGCAAGATGCAAGTGCGACTCGGCAGCAGTCTCTCTAGATCCTGCGGGCGGCCAGCACTTGCCTAACGAAGCGGTGGCTGCCGCCTGCGCTGCGCTTCCCCACTCGCTAGTCACTAGTGTTGTCCGTTGCGGACGGGCACGCCGCACGCAGATCTTCCATGGGCCGCGTTGCGGCCTTCATCCAAATTTGCAGCCCATATGTGTGTGTGGAATGTTTTTTTTTTCCTTCGGAAGGAAGAAGCATCGACGCGGGATGCTGGGACCGGAACGTCGCCGTCGTCGTGGCCGGCGTGTTGGGCATGCGCTTGTCGGCGATTTATGCTGACTGGTTCTCGAGGGGGTGCCCCGAGAGAAGGGTTTAGGGAGAAGTCGCCGAGAATCTAGAGCCGAAGGTGACAAGAGACGGTTTAGACAGGTTCGGGTCGCCGGAGCGTAATACCCTACGTCCTGTATGATGTATCTTGTATTGATGAACTTGTTTCGAAGGGGTCCCTGCCTCGCCTTATATAGTCCGGAGGGCAGGGTTACATGGGAACCGTATAGGAGTAGGAGACTTTTACAAGTTTATCTCTAATTCCCTAATACAGTATATCCAAACCGACTAGGACTAATCCTTGTCTTGTGCGTCAAGTCTTGTTGATGGGCCGGCCCATAGGATGGGCCGCCAGGGTTGTTTAGTCCGTCAGGACTCTACACCCACACCGCTGCACGACGGCATCTCCATCAGGCTGCTGCTCAACACCAAGGGGATCATCGAGCTCGTCATCCTCAACAATGGCAAGAACAAGGGGATCATGAGCGACCATGGCCGTGGTGACGGACGCCGCTGCTGGCGCTCGACGTCGCCTCCGCCTCGGACTCGCCGTCACCTGATCTCGAGTTCGCCGGCGCTGCTGCGGATCAACGCGTCCTCGTCCTTCGAGTTCGTGGCACTCGATCGGCGCTCATCTGTTGCCGCGCGCATGGCCGGCCATCGACCTCACCGTGCTCCGCTTCATCCTCAAGAGCCAAGAGCATCGGGGACCTGCTGCTCGCGTCGCGTCCAGGGACTTGCACCCGGCGGCGGAGACCGCTTTTATCACGAGTGGCTCAACACAAAACGCCTGACAGTGCTGGTAGTAAATGATGCTGGGCCTGGTTATCTGCAGATTTGGGTGGGCTTGAAGACTCAGTTCTGGGCCTAGTCTCTACAACAAGAACTGCGCCGGGCTGGTCTGCAGTACAATTCCATAATTCTTTTTTCTTACCAAAGTTTCAATCAATTTACGTATGCTGCGGTAATTTTTTTTCCCCCGTCAGATTGGACGTTGGAAGGCTAAAATTGCATCATTCTTCATGAGCATTGCAACTTATTTGTGTGCTTTCTGTCTGCCTCCATGGGTTAACAACTTTTATGTGTACGAGAACTCAAGAAG
Organism: Digitaria exilis; assembly: GCA_015342445.1. Classification (NCBI taxonomy): domain Eukaryota; kingdom Viridiplantae; phylum Streptophyta; class Magnoliopsida; order Poales; family Poaceae; genus Digitaria; species Digitaria exilis. The sequence goes on along the minus strand of JACEFO010001764.1, from coordinate 8,717 downwards.
AGATACCAGCTCGTTAAAAGAACATACTCTTACTTCCTTGTCATCAATAATGGGAAAATGGGGTTTGCTCGCATCGGGGGGAAAAGAGATATAAAATGCAACGGATGGTCATGAAAATGTAAAAATATGAAGCAATCTTTTACCAATTATTTTTTCGAACAAAGTATTAAGCATTTGCATATATATGTCAATCTAGTATCTACCTACAAGGACTTCTTGTTGGACCAACATTATTACCTTGTACAGTAGCATAAAATTAAACTTACGAGGAGCTGCTAGCGTGGTCCCATTAAGACTGGATGTGAGAATTAAGATGACAGACGTATGGATGGATCAGTTCGGTAATATGCGGCCGGAAATCTGAACGGTTCCATAGCAGCAAAAGCTGCCGCATTTTCAGACGTCTCGTGAACGACGTTGGAAGATACTGGCGTTTTGCAACAATTGAGAGCTAGCTGATGAAGATATTTATCATACACTGTCACTTGCATGCAGTGTTCCTAAAATTGAGTAATAAGAACATTAAAATGCAATTGACTATATTCGGATAATGTTGGAAAAATTAATAAAACCCGGCCTACAAGTAGAATTGTAGAAACATGCATATTGGCGCCGTGGGCTAGAGAACAAATCAGAAAAGCTAGTCATCAGAAGGTATATTTAGTAGTGTCCAATCTGAACCAAGGCATGGCATGTAGGTCTAAACAAGACGAGACAAACACGCTACTACTACGACACATGTGTACAAAGACATACAGCAAGCTTGGCTGGTTGACTTGCATTGGGAGACATGCATGGTGCACGCAGTGTCACATGGGGCAGGTACACGCCGCAACAAAGATATACAGTGAGATACTACTGCTGCATGCTTGCCCAGGGAGAGAAAATTAAGGTATACTACAAGGCTTCGGGTGCAGAGGAGAGAGCTCACCTCATTTCAAGGCGCTGTGCTGTTACTACGTGTTACCCGTGATATTATTACTCGCAAGTCGCAACCATGCGCGCTTCGGAAGTCGGACGATGTGGTTCACTACCAAAGACAAAACCATGTGCGTCGATCTGCTTGTATCTAAATGTTGTTGAATTAGTGTATTGAATATTGTAAGGGGGCTATATATAGACACAGCCAATGCAAGGTAATAATAGAGTAAAATACACCACCGGTCCCTAAACTTGTATTGATGTGTCATCCCGGTCCCTAAACTCGCAAATCGACCGTTTAGGTCCTCAAACTTATTCAGTTGTGTCATTCCAGTCCCTAAACTTGTAGACCACCTGTTTAGGTCCTCACACTTGTTCACTTGTGTCGTCCCGGTCCTTAAACTTAGTTTTTAGTCTAATATGAGTCAAAATATGACGACATAAAAACTTCATATCAAAAAATTATTCGTAACTTTTTTATATGAACTCGAATGAAGACAAAATTTGTACCAAAATTGTAGCCCTTGACACGATCTACAACTTTATAGTTAAAATTTTTTCATTTAAAGTAATTTTTATCCTAAAATTTAATTTTAAATTTTAAGTTTCAAACTCTATAAACAGATGATAGTAGAAATTATGTTTAAGGACCGGAATGACACAAGTGAACAAGTTTGAGGACCTAAACGGGTAGTTCGTAAGTTTAGGGACCGAGATGGCACAGCTAAACAAGTTTGAGGACCTACCTGGTCGATTTGTGAGTTTAGAGACCGGGATGACACAGCGGAACAAGTTTAAGGACCGGTGACGTGCTTTACTCGTAATAATATATACTCCAAAGAAAGTGGAGGATGAAGAGAGGCAATGATCGTGTAGAAAAGGGCCTGATTATTGATCGAGCTGCAGAGTGTGTTGAGGCAGGGAAAAAAAGGGGGAGGACAATAATATGGTCATGATGTTTGCAATCATGCATATATCTCCGGACAGATACAGCGCTGTAGGGAGAGGCAGCATGATATGCTGGCGAGTTGTCTGTAAGGTTTGAAGTGACGCTACGTTCGTCGTCAGAGTGAAAGATTGATATGTTAGCTTGTGTCTGTGTCATGGTTTGCACTACAGCAGCGCAGTAATAAGCAGAACCTAGAGTGATTTTTATTATGCCAGAATATAGAGTGAAATTTTAATAATGCATATTGCGTTAAACTTGTGTCTATTCCTCGATCGGTCTTCCTTGCTGTGGTAATACAGAGACTCTTCAGTTCGTTCGTCCGTTATGTTCCAGACATGTACGTGATTCCAAAAACATGGATGATGTGTCATGCACAGGCCGGACATGCATGAAATAGCACCAACCTGGTACTGTACGTGCTCTACTGGTAGCCATGAAATAAGCTTCATCGATCAGCTTTTACTGCTTGTCTCGCCGGGATAATCGGCATTCTGTCCGAGATGAGGGTGTAATCGAGAATGACACTTGTGTCATGTTCTTCTCATCCCCGTCTGTTCTTTAATTTGGGTGCTAGATATACTCATCAGCTCGCACCGCATTGTTCACGCGAATACCTGCGTGCATGTTCCATGTCGACAATGATCGATGTGTCTTCTTATCACTTTCAGGTTTGTTTACTAAAGTTTTTTTTTTTTGCCCTGAACCTCGCTACTCCACCATTTGGATTACTGCTCCATTCTACTTGTTGTCTGAATGTGCATATTATGCTCTTGTTATTGTGTAATATGCTTGACACCGTACCATCAGACATGCATGTGCATATATACAAGGAGATAATTTCTGTAGCCGTCGGTCCAGGGAGGATAATTCATCATGTGGGCCATGCATGCGTGGCGGACCACCTGGAGCATCGATCTGCAAATGCTGCAAGAATTCATATGAACGACGATATATTGTGGGCCGGGGGGAGGGGAGGGAAGGGACGACGATCGATCGATGGAAGCAACAAAACAATGTCCAGCGGTGCAGCAACAAAACAAGTTGCATTGTTGTTATTTCATCCCTGCCTGTACCTGGGAAGAATGCCAAAATGACCCGGCCCGCCCCTGGGACTGTATACCACTATACTAGCATTCAGAATTTTCACTTGGTGATCATGCATGCTAGTAAACAGTGCAATATGTCGGGCACAAATGAGATGCATGCCAACAAACAAATACCCGTGATCGTCACTGCAAGCTGGCTTGTTCCGTAGCTAGCATGCATGCTTGCAGTTGCGGCAGCTGATCATACTGTTTGCTGCATCGCATTTGCATGCCCTTTTACTTTTCCCTTTTGTATTGTGTTCACCGTTCATTCCTTTTCCGCCACTGCATCGATCATTTGGTCCCGCTGCCTCCTGCTTGCATTGTCCATTTCTTGTTCAAAATTCTGCGAGCAGTATATAGCCACCAAGAAAACACAAGAACTGTTAGCTATATGACATCTAGAAAATACAGACAGTAGTCACACACTTGTTCATAGGGCGATCGGGTAGCCATGGAGAAGCGGAGAAGGCACTGGAAAAAGTCCAAACCAAAACGGTCAAGTTCTTACGCTAAAAAAAACGGTCAGTTCAGAGCAAAGGTTAAAATCTATGCCGCATATATACATTGATCCCTATGCAAACAAATTCTTTGCCGATTTTTTTAACCATGCACCATCATTCCATCAATATATCAAAACCCTACTCGTTTATAACATAGGTTGAAGTTTATATACTAAATCCCCTTGTCGTTTATAGCATTTCATACAAACACTTATTAGTGTTTCGCAGATTATATGTATTTGACTTTTAATATCTGAAAACATTATTTATACTAAAGCCTCCATTCCTTTCATTAGGCGTATTAGAGTAAATGGGATGTTAATTTTATAGAGCATTACTTATCATTTCTCTTACAACATATCATTACTGCCACAAAACCAATGTCATATTAAAAAGTTCGGAATATAAGTTTATTTTATAAATTTTAGGCAATAAGAATTTGTATTTTGATTAAATTAAATGTTGGCCCGTTTTAAGAAAGTTTTACTACTTTTTTTTATAGAATTGTACATTGTAATCAGGGTGACGCCACGTTCATTTTGGGAACCAGGGTAAAGGAAAAAATTGCCTTTAGCTGAACTATAATCCACCATCTATTTCTACTGTAATATCTTTGTTGTTTGAGCTGTGCACCAGGGTCCATCAATAGCTAGCTTCGCCCCTGATTTGTAATACTGCTAACAGTGTAGGAGGAGTAGTTATTATTCACAATGTCAGGCTAAACGTGTCAATGTCGCACCCCATCCGATCGAATCATACAGCTGCAGCTCAGTAGACTACTGTGACAGGAAAAGTGCAAAGCGCTGAGTTACCTTGAAATTCGAGTCACTTTTTTCATGGCACGTTCCAAGCGTATACATGGACGGCTTTGGGATTCCGGGCTGCCATAGGATCCTTGGCCCTCGAGCGACGTGCCTCTCATGCAACAAGTCAAATGCTCACCAAAAAGGCTGCCGCTAGTGGCTGCTGAAGCATTGTTTGTGTTGACCTGAACGCTCGTCGTTTCTTTCCAGCTTGGTATCCAACTAGTCTACAGCGTCTCCAGAGGGTAGTCTAAACACCGACCCTCACTACAACTCTAGTTGGTTAGAAATCGTAATGTGAACAGGTATAGTAGTTTCCAAAAAAGAAAAAAAAAGTTCAGCTTTAGAGGAAATAAATTTCTCTAAGTAAAACATGCCCGATCCGTTTTAATTTAAGTTTTGTTTTGGCGACGTGGTACAAAAGCCTATTAGAGCAACTAGAATAAAATGCTGCAAGCTTTCGCACGCCACGTTGATGAGCTGAAGAGATAGAAGCGACTTGGTGGCCTGGAGTTAGCTTATGCAAATTTTCGAAGAAATTTTGTGAGAGAATGAGGTGGATTGGTTATTAATTATTTATTCGATGTCTATAACCATGCCATTATATATTATGAGTGGACTATTAGTAGACTTTTGTATGATGTGGTGTGAAAAAAATATAATTAAAGTCCAACACTACTTTGTTGTGACACTTATGATTATTTGAAGCCTTTACTATAAAGAAGCTTGGTAAGCAAAACCAGACACATAAATTTCTAGAACTAGTATAAAACTACATCTAATCACATACATGTCATTATATAAATAATGAACATATGTAATTTTCATCTTATTTACTCAGCCTTGTTTGTATTGTCAATTATGAAATAAAAATTTCAAACTCTCTCTATCTCTCTCTAGCATAACTTTATGGTGTCAAAAGTTTGTGATATGAATTACGGTTTTCGATGGAATGAACAGTGTAAATGAATAATGAAGTTTCACAATCTAAACATATGTTCTAGATTAGCCCTCTAGCGATATGCATGATGTCCATAGCATACGTTTGGTGAAGTGATTAATGGCATTTTCGTTCAGAACTCAGAGCGGAGCTGCAAGCCATCTGAATTCTGAAAATGAAGAGGGCGACGCAGTAGACCGGCAGTGAATACTACGCCATGTGTTAGCAATTATTTGCACAGTCCTGAATTATTCTTGATTGTGGAAGAACAGAGAGCATGCTGCATAGCGTACAGTGAGCAACAGAGAAGGTCTTGATTGCGTTGCTGGGATAAATTCAATCACGCGCACGGTTAGCATTTGGTACAATTCCAGGCCGCGGCAGCACTGTTCCCCTGTGAGATGTGCAGACCGTCGGTCTAGTGCATGCACAATTGGACGGACAGCTCAGATGATATACATGCATGGGTCCACAATAATGTAAATGACAAATTATGGACAAGATTACAAAGGAACTGAGGAGTAGTATCGATGAAGCAGGACAGGCCGGGGTATAGCCTACTGGCTGTACAAGCCGGCCTCTGGGCAAAGGAAAGGAGACCATGGCAGAGGTGCACAAGATCAGTGGACGGCACCCACCGATGAATCCGAGTGAACAGTGAGTGAGATTGCAGCTTGTCTGAGCTCGTCTCTCGTGCTCTCAGTCGCAGCAGCTAGCGGCTGCAGCCAGAGTAGAGTAATGGCGGCAGAGGGGAGCAGCTTTGCTCAGGCAATGGCAATGGCGTATTTGCTCTGGTTGCCTGGTTGGTAGTGGTACTAGGGACTACTGTACCTCCATTGCTCGCTTGTCCATTACTGTACTGTAGCACCCAGCGTGATCCATGTTTTGTTGCACGCATGTTTTACCCTCAAAATGAAATTATTAGGCACTCGATCACATATACAGTGAGCATACTACATTGTTGATTTGTTGATACATACGTACGGTAATAGAAATTGTTGTAACCTGCATGCAAATACCAACTGGTAACAAGCATATAGTAGTAGTAGTATTGGATAGCCGCAGACCGCAGTAGCATTTGACTCCCATACAGGGAGTAGTATGGAGTATCGATGAAAGGAATTGGGAAAGGATCAAGACCCCAAAAAAATATACTAATGCAAAGTGCATGCCGCGGTCATCGTTGGATTGGAATCGGGACGGAGAGAGCTGGCGGCGACCCCAAGCAACGCAATGGAATCTGCTTCGATGCACTCGGCTTCGGCTCCAATGGGCAATGCCCGCCCGTGCGTGGAAATGGAAATGGAAGCATGCGCAGGACGCGATGCATATCACGAATTATATTGCAGCGAGATCGAACAAAAGTAGGAACGAAAAGCTATAGGCGTCCGAGTGGCAAGAAAAGGCGAGAAACTTTTCCAATCCGAAGCAGAAACGAGGCCACACATGCAAGTCAAAGACACACCGGAAAGCCGGCCGGCCGGGGTCCAATCCACGATGCACCCAGCCCCAGCCTTTTTTCGCGAAACCCATTTGGCCTCTACTACTAAGCAGGTCCCAATGGATTTTGCAAACTAAACTCCAGCAGCGATACTACACCTAAAATGTAAGAGCCTGTTACTATAATGTCGTTGAGGGTGTGATTAATTTGAAGGAGCTAGCGTAGGAGTGGCACATGACACTGAAGCAGGCAGGCACCAGCAGGAGTGCGTGCGATCGACTGCACTTTCATGCCCAACGAACTGTAACCATTCAGCAATCCCGATCCGGATTTCAGCACGATGATTCTGCCATGCATGTTCAAGTCCATCGTCCCCAAAGACGAGTAGACGACAGAATCTAGCATTGCCAGCACGTGTGCTTACTTTGGAGAGTACGGTTTTTAATGTTTTCCAGTTTGAACTTTCGAGACAACTATGGGGCTATGGACTTTTCAATTAACCAGATTTAACTAAACATACTTGAAACTTGAATTAACCAGATTTTCAAGTTTTGAGATGCTAGTTCCAATTAACATCGTAAAGCGGGGAATATATCTTCGGACGACATTCAGCAACGAGCACCATTGCATGGAGTTTTCTTAACAAAAAAAAATGCAGTAATTTAGCATTTACTTTTCCATGAAACAGATTGGGGCCGGGTGAGAAGCAGACCGAACATTTGCACCAGGGAAAGAAATATGTTTGGAGATCAGATCCCTGAGATGCATGCAAGACTACAGCAAAATTAAAAAAGCCGAAAGAAACAGGCCGTCCGGTTAACCCCTAGCTCGCAACGGCAACGGGACGGCATGCACGCTGCCCACTCCCGTACGTATTCCCATGGCGGACGGATGACCACGATCGATAGACTTGCTTGGCCATCGCGCTGACAGCGAAATGGTGACAAACAAAGCCATACAACGAGTCGATTGAGACACCACCCAGCACTCTCTTCATTCTCATCTATTCGAATCGTCATGTGTATGCGTAGCTAGCTTTCGTGGTCACCTCACGCCGACCACAGAGCGCGATCGAAGCTGGCATGCCATGGTCAAAGAAAAATGCATGGACAAAGCTCAACACGATCGAGAGACACTTGCTAAAAAGACCCGTAGAGACAACAACGTTTCGACCTCCTGGTTACACTAGCGTCGCTGCGTGCAAATCTAGGATTCCTATCCAAGGCTGAGGTCACAAAACCTTTCTGGTAAACGAGTAACGACAACTGCTCAGCAACTTCTCGACCAAGTACATACTGGTCCAAACACCTATCTCGAGAACAAAAAGCAATACTATGTAAAAATGAAAAATTACTAATGATAGTATGTGTGGGCTTGGAACTTCAAAATAGCTGTTCCCTCCAATCTCTGACATAAACCAATCTTTTTGGTTTTTCTTTACTACCATGAATTTCTAAACATCATATAGACTGACAAGAAAATGTTGATGTTAATGGGCTTGCCAAAAACATACTTTTCATAGTATATTACCCTTTTTCTCATTGGGTGTTTTGTTTATATAGATGTTGCTAGTCAAGATGTTTTATATATCTATTTAGGCGTTGATATACCGTAGACTTATATTTGGGGTCATAGAGTCTGGTAACAATCGTTCATTCCTAACTTATCTCTCCTTTGTCGTATTTCTTGGTGACCTGTGGTAATTATCCAACCAGGGTGCTTACTGTGCCAATAAATTAGGAACATGCAACTATATTCATCTATCTCAACATAGTATATGTATTTTAGGCCAATTACCAAGACCGCAAGTTTTTTTTTTGGGGGAGGGGGCAGGTCGAAGCTCAATAGAACCAAGAAGTTCACTGGTGGTTGTCTTATTTAGGCCCCTATAGACGTAACTTCTAATGATACGTTTACTCTGTTCACAAATCTATGTGGAGTTCATATCTCACCAAGCAGCCCAACTCCCACCCCACTTGATGAAACAACAGTTTAAGGGTCGGCCAAGCCAGCCACTCATCGTTTTGAGGGCTAAGAAAGACACAGATCTCTCTCATATAAGTTTTTTTTTTTCC
>JACEFO010001763.1:0-38522 GCA_015342445.1 Digitaria exilis | reverse complement strand
CACCGATCTCCGCCACTCCTCCCCTAAAGTTGTGCAGGGCAAGGACCTGCAGGCTGCTGGTAATACTTGGGATGTGGATAGGCGCTCGCTCGGGATGGATTCTGTAGGGATCGGTGCCGGTCCAATGCCGCTGTCAAAACTATGTACCATCGATGAGTGACTGAAGCATATCAGGGTTTAGGGTTTTCCGAAGTTGCTGGATCTGTTTTCATAGTTCCTGTGTCATGAGCCTTGTTGGACAGGCAGGCAAAACAACTTGGATAGGTGAACGCATTTTCATCGTAGTAGATGCCTTGAGGTGATAAAAACGTTCTGAATTTCAGATCGGCAAAGCTGGTCCTCGATGCATGCTGCATGAACCATCTTCAGCAGAAACAAAGTTGGCTGCGAAGTCATAGTTTACTGCTGTCTCCGAACATCCATTCGGATATGATGGGAAAAGACTCTGCAATGATTCAGACTACCCAATGCACTATTCATTTTACAACGAAATCAAACATAAATGAGGAAGATCTCAAGGCATGGGTGGTTGACCATCTTGGCAAACATGAGTATAGAGATCTATTTTGTAGAAGGAACACAGAAATTAGGGCAAAACATGTTTATTAACATAAAATTTTATCAACCTTCAATTCATTATGGTTCAAAACCACACAGCAAAGCACAATATATAGTGAGGTAAATAATAAAACACGATAATTTATCACACCATATACAAACTAAGAAAAAACATAAAGATACATCACTCCAGGATTTAAAAGGATTACAGTATGGAGGTCTTTATTTCATCATGCCAAGCAACTAAGAAAGGGCATTGCTGCCGTACTAATCGGGCACTCACTAACAAGTGCCCTTGCTAATGCCGGGCATTACACCTTGCCAGCAGGAAGCTTTTTTGTTTGTGACATATTTTTCATGTACACACTCTTCAAATTTGGTATCAAGTGCAGCATAATAAGAAGTAGGGCAACAGGAAAGCAGCTCCACCCAAGGCCACCCAATTGTCGTAATACAGAAGGCGAGTAACACGAGAAACGATGTACCCGAGAGCTATCACGACAAAAGGAAATCCTGCAAAGCAACAGCAACAGCATAAAAATGCTAGTATTAGTAGGCACCGAGGAGGAGAAACTTCAATCTATATGGAGAAAATTTACAAGCAAATTAGGGAGATGCCAGAACTGCGAATTCAATAAGAGATTTAACTAGCATGCCAGCGCATGCAATTGGGGGAGTGCCATCCAAAATGAAAAAATCACATCCAAGACCGGAGCCTAGAAAGGTACCTCAGAAGACTAACGTGGCCAAGGCGTAGCAAAGCGGGGCCGCTCGAATAACGCCGCGGCGCTATAATACTTTTAATGTTCATTCCTTACACGGTGGGCGGGTCTTTGGAAATATACGCTCTCTCTGTTTATGATGTATATGGGTTCGGAGACGCGTGAGCATCGTGAATGGGATATTGGTGAGAGGGCATGGATTCACCACTAATTTAGATCAACAGGTAAGTTGGCGTGGTTTGGGAGCCAGCCGCACGGCGAGAAAATCCCCCTCCGCTTGGCATGATAAATCCACCGCCGGATCGCCGCCGAGGCCCAGCTCGCGGCGCCGCCCCCCAGAGGCGAGCAGGCTCGCGCGCGACGGCATCATGGAATCCGGCCATCTCCTGGAACCCTAGAGGCGACCATGATGATGGACTAGAGATGGGAGAATAGGAATAGAGGAGATGATGGAGCTTTACAAAGCCATTCTCGATGAGTGCTCCAAACGATGAAGATGCGATTGCTGATGACACCGCTCAATCCGCCGCCGCCCGCCCCAGAGGACCTTCTCCATCGCCGCCCGCTTGGTCACGCGAGATAAGGGTTTCTGGGAATCTGCGTTGTGATGTGCGCACGTATGTAGTGGGAAACGCAGGAGGCCCAGCACGCGGTGGGAAAAGCCAAATAGGCCCAGCAAATTTTTATTCTGCTGCACGGAAAAGTCTATGGCCCAGCAAATTTGATTCCAAACTTACCTAATAAAAAAATTTCAACCAAAGTTTAGGTAAAAAAATTTAGATGTGTTAAGTTTAGATTCCAACCAAATGAGGTTAAAGTTTATGGGCTTGCCTCATTTTTGGCTTGGCATATCCAAACCAAGCAGGCTCATTGTGCATTTAAAAAATGAATAAAATATAGTGAGAATATGCGATTATGATATTAGTGTATATGTATACTATAAGATGGCATTAGTTCACTGAGCAATTATGCTCTGAGTTCTCAAAGCAGCTATGTTTTTTTTCCATTTTGTTTTAAAAATTTATGGTGCCTAGTGTCGCTAAAGGCTGTACCCGAGGACCTGACCATCCTCGGCTGGGCTTGGCTGGGTATGGTGGCCGACTACGAGGCGATCCAGAGGCGCATGCAGCACAGATGGTGATCCTCAAGCGGATGTGTCCAAACTGCAAAGGATCATCTCTCCCCTTCTCTCTTTGCTGCTGTTAATGATCCAATCAGAAAGGGAGAAAATCATCACAGGAAATGTTCGGAGACATTACCAGTATTGTAGTGCCACCAGAGATGCAGCAACACCTTGTCATGCATGCATGCGAGTCAGATGAAGGACACACAGAAACAGGGGAGAAGTGCCATGATTCCAAAATCAAAGCGAAACCTATATTGGGCACCTAACCTAATGAATAAGTTTGCAGATAGCAGGCATGAGACTAGGCACAAGAAGAAGCTCCAGCGTCCAGCCCATCCATGATCCACACGACAACATGTAGCAAGCCCGCCTTCTCCAACAGCGTGCGACGTCACCGGCCAAAATAGTATTTTAATCGATGAACAATATAAAACATATCGACGTAGCTCTAATCTAGCTATATGTTTCTCCCCCTCACATGCACATGTCCCAATGCAGCACTTCCATTCCTCATTCCTCACTCCTCTGCATGCGGATAGCGACATTGACGGTGGTAGCTATAACCACAGGGGCTATAAGCTAGCTCTTAATTGTTTAATCGTTAAATAATATCAAAAACATACCCAAACAGTGCACCGGGTTAGCTCTTTGCATTTTCTATTTATAGATCTACAGCTAGTCACATCAGGCTCTTCATTGTTCAGCGAAAATACAATGAGCTAACTAAAAAACTAGCAAAAAGTCAACCCTGTTTTGATACTATTTAACGAATAAACAATTTAAGAGCTACCTTATATTAAGTGCTACCTTATAGCTCGCCATTGGACAAAGCCTTAGCTTGGCAGCAAACCATTTTCAAATCAGCTGTAACCGTACCATCAGATTCCAACGTGTTCAAGTGCCCACGTTCAGCTCATAGGAACTCAACCAGATTCGCGAGAAGAAGGACAGACATAAGAATAAGAATAAGAATAAGAAGTGCATACAGTGCAGGTGGGAACTCAGTGAGGGAAAAATAAGCAGCACAGTTTATCAGGCTAACATTCATACTGCACCACAACTCTGAAACATAAAGATCTCAGATGGACTCAGGCACTCAGCCGGAAACAACGGCGGCGGAATAGACGATTATGCGGGGCCTAGCCCAAGTAATCGCCGTTGCTCGTCACTTGTTAGCGTTAGCACCTCATGCTTCCTAAGCTATGTTAGCCAAAAAAAAAAAAAAACATCCAGCATGCTGCATTGAAGGTAAAATTCTGGATATGTTGCATTTGAGGAAGCTTGGAATTCAAATGATCTTGGCAACAATCGTCCTCCAAGTTCGAATAGCTAGTTGTAACCTACTCCCCATTGACAAAACTTTTACCCTCGTAGTACTTCTTCTCACTTGCTTCCTTCTTCTCATTCCGCTTCTACAAAAAGCAAAATATGGATGTTTAAAGCACACCAAAACAATTAAAACCACAGCAACCCCACATCAAAATGCAAAGAACATTGTTGCCAAACGTTATATAAGGGGGAGATATTGATACAGGGAAGCACAAAGACAAACTTGCAAGAAGCTTTACTCAAGCAATGAGGCATCAGCACCTCTAAAATCGGTAAGCAATACTAACTCTCATACGTGTATCACTGTTATGAACAGGAACAAATCAGATACTATGTATGTACAGAGAATATGTACTGTGCTACTGTCTAAATGCTGCATACAGAAGACTCTAACCGTCCTGGTCACATTAGTTACCTGGTAAGCTTCATGGTTAGCAACAATTCTCCTGATAATAGTACTTGTAGTGATATCCAAAGGGCTCTCCAGCCTATGGTAAATGCCCATAGCCATTGGAATAGCATACGGATTTGAATCATCCTGATACATACACAAATGAAATTATTTTTGCGCCAAGATGAGCGTATTCAAATCAAAGAACTTGATTACCTTCGCATAGTCCATATTCTCAGCAATTGTTCCATGAACAACCAACGAAATATTGAATGTGGTAATCTGTGCCAAACAAGGAAGTTAGATGACTTTGATAACCACATAACCTGATAGTCATTAGTGGCCTTGTTCAATACTTGATACATAACAGGGCTCAAATTTAACCTTCGAATTATGTAAATGGTATGGAATTTGGACTTTAAACAAACTGAGGTCACTGATCACATCTATTCTAGACTTCTGGTGTAACGTATGTCTGGGCCAGTTAAGCTAAGCTCAAACCTAGTTTGCAGAGGGTTTAGATTTTAGAATTTGGATAGCTGTGGCAAAGACATAACCTAGTTTGCATCCAAGATAGATAAGTTTTTTAATATAAAAAATAAAAATGCTCATGAGGCTAATAATGGATAAGAACAAGTCAGCCTTGTTTTTGTCAACACTATGCACTGTTGATTGGGCTTTCCAATAGGATAAGTAAATGCTATGTTATATATTTATTGTGATGAATACATTGTCTGCTAGGTAATGTCATCACTGTAAACTCACCATGTCTTTTGAAACATCCCATGGAGCACAATGATCACCTCATCAACATAACGACAAGCCAAAACACTCAAACTTCTTTCATGGAGATTCATGATTGGGCGATGTCGTCCTCGCGTTGAACTGTCAGTATAGTAAACATCAACAGAAAAGTAGGCTGAATATCGTGTTAAGGGAATCGTTCAGATGTAATGCAACAAAAGAAATGCATCCGCTATAAATAACTACTGCAGACCTAAATTAAAATTAACTTGAGCACCTCAATTTGTAAAGAATCAACAGGGGAGAATAAACATGCAGCCATCATATTACCTTATGGTCTGATCCGTGTGAATGCCCACAAGCAAAAAGTCTCCAAGTTCTCGAGCAAGTCGCAATATCTACATATAAGAAAATATAAATACAAGACTGACTGAATCACTGGAGGCTTGAATCAGTGTGCTTCCATGAAGAAACAGAAAAGGCAAGCCAACACAGGCATAAGCAAGCATTTGTAACGTTATAAGCTGACTTATTAACTGATGTATGGTTTTCAATTCTTTCTTTCTTTTTTCCTCTTTTTGTGTGGGTGGGCATGTGAAAGGAAATTCACATTTACCTCAACATGTCCAGCATGGAACAGATCAAATGCACCATCTATGTAACTATCCGAGAATCTGGACCTGGACCCTGCATTGAGAAAATAGTCAATAACAAGTCTAAAATCCTATCTAGAATTTAGAACCAATAGTTGTACCAAGCAAACAAAATCAATCATTTTCAGCTTCCAACAAATGGAAGTATACTATGGCTGATCAAATTTTACATGCATTTAATGAACAGTTTCAAATGCATTTAAGGAACAGTTGGTCCCCCAGCCATATGGATTCTTCTGACCATTCAAGGACTTATCAGTTTGTATTTCCCACTGTTATACTTCCAGAATACACCAATGCTATGGACAAGAAAGGTCTCCAATATGAAATTTTAATCATCAGTTGTTGTAATAAAAATAATTTGTTAGTAAAAATTACAAAAAAAAGTTTATAATTTATCAGTAGACTATTCAAAAACCAGAAGTAAATCATATTATTAATGAATGTGAAACTGTAGAAGTCATACCCTGCTATTTGAGAACTGAACTATGCGCCTTGATGTAGGAAGGAAATGAGATACTCTAGTTCCACTTCCAGATCCACCATCGTCTACTTTCTGACCATGTCCGCTACTGAACTGCCTTTGCAGCGAAGAGTGATTGTGGGCATCAGAAGATCTCTCTCTAACACAAAGAAGCATCCGTCCTATCATGAGTCATGAAGCAATACTTAATCAACATGAGAATATACCTTTTCATCACCACAAAAATTCTTTTCATTAGAAATGATCAATTCACTGGTCTCAAAAAGTAGAAGAAAAAATGGAGTTCCACACCATTCTGACCAGAAATGGGTATAACAGAAGAGGTATGGTACATGAAATCATGGGAACAAGAAAAATAGTTGTATGCTCATCATTTGTTAGTACGACACTAGGCTCGCAACTCGCATGCTTTCCTAAAAGGAAAATCAGCTGACAAAATCTTTTGAACACTAGAAGTATTTGATAGATATATGATCAATTGCAACATCAAAGGGTAACTGTGCGATTCAATCAAAAATAACCAGCAATAGAAAACTGATCAACAAAAACCAGCAATAGAATACTGATCAACAATAACCAGAAATAGAAAACTGAATAGAAAAGGTAAACGTTCGAGAGAAAGAATTAAAAAAAGGTAAAGAGGAATTAGTACCAACAATGTCTGTTGTTGACACTCCCTCAGTTCTTTTAATCTGCTTATATCGGCCAGCCTTTTTGGCAAGGGCATATGCATCAGTACCATCTGGTAGCAAACAAGGATCATCACCATGGATAATGTAATCTATGTTGTACTCCGTGAATAGTTTGTTCATGAATTCTTCGGTTATGGCATAAGGTGCATCTGGAATGATATCATCGACCCATTTCACAGCACGGACCATTATCATTCTGTAGTACAAAATAAAATAAAGATGAGAAGTTATATAAATATATAGGAATAAGGGGGCAACATACTTAATACTCTCAGGCACATCCAAAGAATCAGAAAAATAAAACCACGGAAGTACATAATTTCCATACAGCCGGGTCACACAAAGGAATAATACAATATAAAAATCCAGATGAAACAAAATAAAAGCTGATCATTTAAAAAGATTTCCAACTTTGCATATGCAATAAGTGTCAAACCAAGTAACCTATCTAGTTCATTAAAGATCTAGTTTATTAAAGAGCCACTGTAAACACTGGTGTTCTTGGCACCTTAACTCAGTTTCTAGATGAAACAATACTATCCACCACAAGATAACATAAAACCCTCTGGGTTGTTCCAATTTTGTGGGGATTGCACGAGTGGATTGATACATGACAATTTTGTGAATCTCAAAGATAACAAAACAGGTTTTTTTTTCTAACACAGTATTGTCTTGTACTGCTGAAATTCCCAAATAAAACCAAACTACTAAATTACAGCTGAAATTGATGTTATGAGCAGGTAACTAACGGGACCATATGCTACAATTACACGCGGTGTGACAACATAGATGAGGAAAAATGACAGGGTGATGTGAAATTGAAGATTTTGAGGGCACCTCTCGTGGAGCGGTGTCACTGGCGGTCCCTTGTTGGCCTTGATCTCGTCGTCACTGATGACGCCAACGATGAGCTCGTCCCCGAGGGCGCGCGCCTGGCGCAGCGCGTTGCAGTGTCCGTAGTGCATCATATCAAAGCATCCGTCCATGTAGACGCGCACGGGGCGGTGGCGGCGCCGCCGGAGCCGCCTCCTGACCGCGTCGAGCGGTGGCAGGGACGGGATGGCCGAGGATCCTGCGTGGTGCAGCGCGAGCACGGAGGCGCCCAGCACGATGCCGCCGATGACGCACGCCGCCAGCGTCCGGGCGCTGCAGGCTGAGCTGCCACTCCCCGCCTCCATGACCAATACAGGTGGGAGGCAGGGGAGATGGAGGGGTACGGGCAGGGAGGAGCTTTGCGAGTGGGAGTGGGATCTAGGGTTAGGGATGATGAGGGTGTGCTAGTGGAGGAGCTATCGCCTCGCCATGGGAGGTGAGGAGAGGTGAGGAGGGAAAGGGTGGTGGCGGCGAGGCGGAGGACGAACGCTCGGCTCCGGAGCTCCGGGGAAAGGGCTGTTCGGGCCGGCTGCCATGTGGGGCCAAGATGTCAGTTGAGGGTAGCAAGATCAGTGGCCATGCCATGACCCCACGTGTCATTGATTGTGACGGTCTTGAAGGCACTGTCAAAGGCCACGGATGCTTGTACTCTGGCGATTCGTGTCTACGCCGTATGCATAGTTGAATTTTGGACTCTACTATTCATTTCTCTCAAAAAATATGTTTTTTAGAAAAATTTCTCTTTAACTTCTTTTAACTTTTCTATTCATCCCTTTCACAGAACACGCTTTCCAGAAAAAGTTCTTTTTCTCCCCTCCCAACTAAACACAGCAGTGTAGCATCTATCAAGGCGAGCCAAAGCGACGTGTGTACGATGGTGACGTTGGATATGCTCAACATATGCCTAGACGACATGACATGTAGACCTTGAACGCAAATTTGGTCCAAGAATCAAATGTGACAAAAGAAGATAAAAGAGCAGAGTGGTCAAATCTTTCTTTTCCTTCTCGATCAGGTAATTTGCCGGATCGGCAAGACAGACACTTCTTCATACGCCCCTGGAGTAATCAAGACATTCGTCATGATTCGGTGATTTCTTAAAAATATCACAAAGACCCTAGAGCCGTGAAATACAGACAGGATGTGTGGTTCTTTCTTCAACTCGACTTCATTTTCACTCACGGTCAGTGTTTCCTTTCCATCCATTTTATAGTGCTTTATGCACCCCTAATCCAGTCCTATACTACCAACAGAATGAGTTATATAGTATTTTCAGTTTGTTGTAACCTTTGAGAAGCTCTAAGATGTTATCAAAATTCAATTATATATGTGGCTCCAACAAAATGTTATAAATTAAATATTTCTGTCTTTTAAGTAAGACGAGTGTTGACGCCCTAAACTCTAAAAAAAGATTAAATTATACTTGAAGAAATTAGGAAAAGATCTATGCACAAAAACAATGGAGGCATCATTGTCAAAGGTAAATCTAAGGTAGCAAGTTAAAATCTTGGCACCACAAGCATAATTTGCTGATTTATTGATAATCACTTGTGATGCATGTTGAAATCATGATCACAAAACAAATACGTCCTTAATGCCGAGTGTGTCCTCAAAATTGACAAGCGCTGAAATTTTTGACTAGGATAAAAAGAAAAGCTGGCCATCTAGAGGTGGGCCGATTATATTCTTCTATACAAATCCTACCTGAAGGTCAACGTTAGGACAGGCTGTCAGCTTTTGCCAAGGACCTCTTCCTCTCTTCACTCTATCTTCTGAAATCCATTGAAATCACAAACCCCACACGTTTAAATTACAGCATTCAACTGAAGATGGATAGGCGTGTTTCATGACACTTTTTTCGCGACCGTGCCTAGGCATGTGAGGAAGAAGAATGAAAGAAGTACAAAGTCTCTTGTAAGTCATCAAGGAGAGATGACTCATAACGCTGCAGTACTACTGCAGGAAGCTTATAAAAGCGTGTTTCATGACACAAACTCCATGAACTTCAACGCACCCAATTAAGTCCTACCACCTTCTCTATTCAACTTCAAAGAGAGTCACCAGCAGCATAGGCGTGATAATAACGACATACTAAATAGTGCAGGAATCACCAATGGCAAATTAAAGGATGGGACGAAAGTAACAAGGTGGATCATCACATGGCCTAATTAATTCTCGTCAGTGACAGTGAAGGCAATGAACCTCTTGGACGACCTCCGCGTAACCCTTGGCAGAGTACTGAGAGAGGACGTCCTTCTGGAAGGCAATGAACCTCTCAGCGCTAGCCCTCGCATCAGAGATCGTTGCGACAGGCATCAAGGACATACTCAGCATCTCGTTGATGCGCTCCTGCTTCAATCTCACCAGCCTCTACTTCTCCTTTCCGGCCGGCTGCTCCGCCTCCAACGACGCCGCCTTCGTCGCCGACCAACTCGCTCGCCTCGCCTCCTTGTTCTTCAGGTCAAGGACTACCGCATCCAAACGGGGCAGGCCTAACCATAACCCAATTCATACCCCGGCGGGGCCTGACCTGGGATTTAACTCTGACGCATGGACCCAACGCCAATGCGGGCACATTTCCCTTCCTATACACCAGCTAGTTAAATACCTCTACCTCCAAATCATGGTAGTTATTCGTATCCATCTTGTCTTGCAACAAGGTATACTCTTGACCCGTAGCGGCATGAATTCAGTGGACGCTGACCGAAACACCATGCAAGTATGCAACAAACTATATCTAGGTGGAAGGGATCGGATCCTGTACAACAACATGAATTTACAGCACTCATACCAGTAAGCACCAGGACACCGGTGAAACAAAGAGACTGCAATGTTGCCAATCCCTCCCAGTGTCAGCCAATCTAGAAGCTACAACTAAAGTGCCATCTCAGCCTGAAGTTTGGTCAGTTCACTCAAGTCGTTGTGCTGCTTAGAAGATGATGTTGATCTCGCTAATGGTTCTTCCACAGGCGCAGATATCCTCGGGGATGGTTCAGGCAACTGTTCATCGAGATCTTCCTCCTCCAGATCTTCCAGTTCTGCTTCTAGTTCATCCTGTTTTAAGAAGTTAAACATAATTCTTTGCGTGTATATGATATATTTCGAAAATTGACTGTGCATGCAGTTTCTTGATCCTGTTGTGAGCGTGTACACCTTTTACCAAGTAACAGAAGCAGTACCTCGTCAAAATCAGCAGAAGCACCAATTGGTGTTGCAAGTGCCTCTTGTATCTGCCTCATATTTTCGGTCTGTTCGTTTGCCTCATCAATGGCGTTTTCAATATCATCAATGTTCCTACACAAGAATTACCATTTTTTTGAATTTTAATATATAACCTAGTTATCTGCACGAGAGCCAGCAATGCAGGAAATTCAGTTAACTTCAGGATGTGCACAAACCCAACAGCAAAAGGCCCTGCGCTAGTTTGGACATACTAGATAAGAAATCTAGAACGGTTTTTCGTTGTATTAGAGAAAATGTAGAAATCGGCAGCCTTCTCAGGTGAAGTGTATTACAGAGTTTAAGTTTAATAAGCCATTGTAGTGGAACTAAAAGGGCAAATGGAATCTTACAGTGATTGCTGAATAGCTTTGACAGCAGATGATCCGGAGCGCATAGCATCAACAGTATCAGTAGTTGCCTTTGCACTTTCAAGCATTATGATCTACAAAATTAGCTTCCTATTATTATGCAACCTTTTAGGAGCTCAGAGCGGCGTAATCAATACTCAAGACTGAAATTGTGTATGTTTATTTTTCGTCACCTGGTCATGAACTCGCAACTGAAAATTTGATATCTGCTCAATTTGTGTCTCATATAGCTTCTTTTTCTTCAGACATTGAATTGCAGCTGCAACAGACAAGGAATTTCACATATATGTCAAAATCTATGAAAACTGAAAAGCATCAGAAGTTTAAGAAAATAAATATTTTTGCGAATTTAACTCATAGTCTGATAACAGTGTCTAGACATGCAAGTTCACTAATCTAGTGTTTCTTTGCTTATTGACGAGTTTTGTGCTTTTTTATGAACTTATTATTGATGGTTTGCGTGCAAGTTGCGACATCAAGGTTGGATTTTGCCCAAAACAAAATAGGGTGGAATAAGCATTGTTCTTTGCAAGTTTTTCAATGGCAAAGTTTCGAAAAATTAATGAATAAGCATGCAAACAAAGATTGTAACAAAATGTAAGCCTGACAGATGTGTTTTCTCCAAAGTAATGCTTACTTACCATTCTTGTTCTTCAATTTTGTATAATCCTTAGCCTTTTCGATTTCAGCAGAACACTTCTTCTGAAGGAAACGCTCTTTCTTCTCCAGCATTTCTAGAGTCTAGCAACATGAACAGTAAAATACACCATTGCCAAAGGTAAACGTAAGGTAGCAAGTAAATATCTTGGCGGCACAATCATAAGTTGCTGATTTCTTGACAATCACTTATGATGCGGATTGAGTCCCAGATGAGGGCATCATAAAAAATTGGATACATCCACAGTGTCAACACCAGATCCTATTCATTGTGTCCTTAAAAGTGATACATGCTGAAAAGAAAATACTAGGATTTGGAAATAAAGCTGACCATCTAGAATCTAGTTGATTATATTCTTCTATACACATCCTATCTGAAGACCGACATCTAGGACAAGCTAGCGGCTTTTGTCCAGAAGGATTTCTTCCTCTCTTTTTTTCAAACATGAGGACTTCTATCCTTCTGTTATTTTTCAATCCAGTGAACTCAGAAACCCACATGTTCACATTACAACATTCAACTTAAGATGGATAGGCTTGTTTGTTGGCACTAGTTTAAGATGAACCATTATGTTGTCTTCCAAGCCAAAAGAAAAGTGAGTTCTGCTGGCTTCCTCTTCAGAAGGAGAGCTACAAGGGAGGCACCGTTCTAAGAAAAAAATTATTTTCATATTTTTCCCAGTGATCAGTTTCCACTTTCAGAACTTTTTGGATGTGAACATATGGGACCTTCATGAACTGCAAAGCCTCTAATCCAGTCTTATCTTGTCAACGAAAGAAGTTATAGTACTCCTACAGCTGATACATTACTATCGAGGGAACACAAGCACAGCAAATGTAAAGATCAAGAACAGGGAAAAGAAACAGAGAACTAGTTATAAAAGAAGATGACAGACCTCATGGAGCCGATCCAACGTGGGTATCGCAGAGGAGGCAGCCTCCTTCTTCTTCTTGCTCTTAGTCTTTGGAAGCAATTTTTTCAGCATCTTTCGTGGCAGTCCTTGCTGATTCTCAATCTCCTCTAATGGTGGCCTGTGTATGAAGGAATAGTAGGATGACAAATTGGAGATGGCCTCTCAAGGGTGAAGGGGAAAGTGAGGGAAGAGGTGCTCAGAATATATTCCTCGAGAATATCAGGAACATGAAAAAAGAGCAACTTTTAATTATGTCTCTATCTTAAGAACAAAATTGTCACCTTTGGAAAGTAATGGTTCTACTTAGGAGTTACGACAGAAGCAACAGAATCAGCATATGAACAAGGGGAAAAAAAAAAGATGTAGCAGGTATGTTGGATTAGGTGGGTTTTGCAACCTATATAATTTGGCATACTTCTGTTGTCAGCGTCTATGTACATGGTTAGTCAACAACTGGGAATCCTACATCATACCACTTGATGCTTCTTACAAGACACAAAATTGCCGAGGTAAATTCTAAATCATCTGCTTTTCCTTTTAGGACAAGTAGCTGAGCTGCTGTCCATTTGTTAGCATCTATGTTTAGCCTTCCGAGTAAGTAGAGGGCATGCGCATTGTGAAATTCGGCATACACCTAGGGGTGGGGTAGTCCCAGCCCATGCCTTTTTATTATGCTGAAAGCACCTAACTTTTTGTTCAGTTCATCTAAATGCTTCAAGAGCGCAAAGTCTGGTCAGAATCATGAGCGTCGACTAGACTCTAGGGTATGGTTTAGAAATGCACACGCGTAACTGTAGAATATTATTCCCCACTGACCTGATGAATAGAAGCTGCAAATCCAATCTAGAATCTCCAGCTGAGTCAAATAATCCTCCGCAAGATGCAAGTGCGACTCGGCAGCAGTCTCTCTAGATCCTGCGGGCGGCCAGCACTTGCCTAACGAAGCGGTGGCTGCCGCCTGCGCTGCGCTTCCCCACTCGCTAGTCACTAGTGTTGTCCGTTGCGGACGGGCACGCCGCACGCAGATCTTCCATGGGCCGCGTTGCGGCCTTCATCCAAATTTGCAGCCCATATGTGTGTGTGGAATGTTTTTTTTTTCCTTCGGAAGGAAGAAGCATCGACGCGGGATGCTGGGACCGGAACGTCGCCGTCGTCGTGGCCGGCGTGTTGGGCATGCGCTTGTCGGCGATTTATGCTGACTGGTTCTCGAGGGGGTGCCCCGAGAGAAGGGTTTAGGGAGAAGTCGCCGAGAATCTAGAGCCGAAGGTGACAAGAGACGGTTTAGACAGGTTCGGGTCGCCGGAGCGTAATACCCTACGTCCTGTATGATGTATCTTGTATTGATGAACTTGTTTCGAAGGGGTCCCTGCCTCGCCTTATATAGTCCGGAGGGCAGGGTTACATGGGAACCGTATAGGAGTAGGAGACTTTTACAAGTTTATCTCTAATTCCCTAATACAGTATATCCAAACCGACTAGGACTAATCCTTGTCTTGTGCGTCAAGTCTTGTTGATGGGCCGGCCCATAGGATGGGCCGCCAGGGTTGTTTAGTCCGTCAGGACTCTACACCCACACCGCTGCACGACGGCATCTCCATCAGGCTGCTGCTCAACACCAAGGGGATCATCGAGCTCGTCATCCTCAACAATGGCAAGAACAAGGGGATCATGAGCGACCATGGCCGTGGTGACGGACGCCGCTGCTGGCGCTCGACGTCGCCTCCGCCTCGGACTCGCCGTCACCTGATCTCGAGTTCGCCGGCGCTGCTGCGGATCAACGCGTCCTCGTCCTTCGAGTTCGTGGCACTCGATCGGCGCTCATCTGTTGCCGCGCGCATGGCCGGCCATCGACCTCACCGTGCTCCGCTTCATCCTCAAGAGCCAAGAGCATCGGGGACCTGCTGCTCGCGTCGCGTCCAGGGACTTGCACCCGGCGGCGGAGACCGCTTTTATCACGAGTGGCTCAACACAAAACGCCTGACAGTGCTGGTAGTAAATGATGCTGGGCCTGGTTATCTGCAGATTTGGGTGGGCTTGAAGACTCAGTTCTGGGCCTAGTCTCTACAACAAGAACTGCGCCGGGCTGGTCTGCAGTACAATTCCATAATTCTTTTTTCTTACCAAAGTTTCAATCAATTTACGTATGCTGCGGTAATTTTTTTTCCCCCGTCAGATTGGACGTTGGAAGGCTAAAATTGCATCATTCTTCATGAGCATTGCAACTTATTTGTGTGCTTTCTGTCTGCCTCCATGGGTTAACAACTTTTATGTGTACGAGAACTCAAGAAGAGATACCAGCTCGTTAAAAGAACATACTCTTACTTCCTTGTCATCAATAATGGGAAAATGGGGTTTGCTCGCATCGGGGGGAAAAGAGATATAAAATGCAACGGATGGTCATGAAAATGTAAAAATATGAAGCAATCTTTTACCAATTATTTTTTCGAACAAAGTATTAAGCATTTGCATATATATGTCAATCTAGTATCTACCTACAAGGACTTCTTGTTGGACCAACATTATTACCTTGTACAGTAGCATAAAATTAAACTTACGAGGAGCTGCTAGCGTGGTCCCATTAAGACTGGATGTGAGAATTAAGATGACAGACGTATGGATGGATCAGTTCGGTAATATGCGGCCGGAAATCTGAACGGTTCCATAGCAGCAAAAGCTGCCGCATTTTCAGACGTCTCGTGAACGACGTTGGAAGATACTGGCGTTTTGCAACAATTGAGAGCTAGCTGATGAAGATATTTATCATACACTGTCACTTGCATGCAGTGTTCCTAAAATTGAGTAATAAGAACATTAAAATGCAATTGACTATATTCGGATAATGTTGGAAAAATTAATAAAACCCGGCCTACAAGTAGAATTGTAGAAACATGCATATTGGCGCCGTGGGCTAGAGAACAAATCAGAAAAGCTAGTCATCAGAAGGTATATTTAGTAGTGTCCAATCTGAACCAAGGCATGGCATGTAGGTCTAAACAAGACGAGACAAACACGCTACTACTACGACACATGTGTACAAAGACATACAGCAAGCTTGGCTGGTTGACTTGCATTGGGAGACATGCATGGTGCACGCAGTGTCACATGGGGCAGGTACACGCCGCAACAAAGATATACAGTGAGATACTACTGCTGCATGCTTGCCCAGGGAGAGAAAATTAAGGTATACTACAAGGCTTCGGGTGCAGAGGAGAGAGCTCACCTCATTTCAAGGCGCTGTGCTGTTACTACGTGTTACCCGTGATATTATTACTCGCAAGTCGCAACCATGCGCGCTTCGGAAGTCGGACGATGTGGTTCACTACCAAAGACAAAACCATGTGCGTCGATCTGCTTGTATCTAAATGTTGTTGAATTAGTGTATTGAATATTGTAAGGGGGCTATATATAGACACAGCCAATGCAAGGTAATAATAGAGTAAAATACACCACCGGTCCCTAAACTTGTATTGATGTGTCATCCCGGTCCCTAAACTCGCAAATCGACCGTTTAGGTCCTCAAACTTATTCAGTTGTGTCATTCCAGTCCCTAAACTTGTAGACCACCTGTTTAGGTCCTCACACTTGTTCACTTGTGTCGTCCCGGTCCTTAAACTTAGTTTTTAGTCTAATATGAGTCAAAATATGACGACATAAAAACTTCATATCAAAAAATTATTCGTAACTTTTTTATATGAACTCGAATGAAGACAAAATTTGTACCAAAATTGTAGCCCTTGACACGATCTACAACTTTATAGTTAAAATTTTTTCATTTAAAGTAATTTTTATCCTAAAATTTAATTTTAAATTTTAAGTTTCAAACTCTATAAACAGATGATAGTAGAAATTATGTTTAAGGACCGGAATGACACAAGTGAACAAGTTTGAGGACCTAAACGGGTAGTTCGTAAGTTTAGGGACCGAGATGGCACAGCTAAACAAGTTTGAGGACCTACCTGGTCGATTTGTGAGACAGCGGAACAAGTTTAAGGACCGGTGACGTGGTTTACTCGTAATAATATATACTCCAAAGAAAGTGGAGGATGAAGAGAGGCAATGATCGTGTAGAAAAGGGCCTGATTATTGATCGAGCTGCAGAGTGTGTTGAGGCAGGGAAAAAAAAGGGGGAGGACAATAATATGGTCATGATGTTTGCAATCATGCATATATCTCCGGACAGATACAGCGCTGTAGGGAGAGGCAGCATGATATGCTGGCGAGTTGTCTGTAAGGTTTGAAGTGACGCTACGTTCGTCGTCAGAGTGAAAGATTGATATGTTAGCTTGTGTCTGTGTCATGGTTTGCACTACAGCAGCGCAGTAATAAGCAGAACCTAGAGTGATTTTTATTATGCCAGAATATAGAGTGAAATTTTAATAATGCATATTGCGTTAAACTTGTGTCTATTCCTCGATCGGTCTTCCTTGCTGTAGTAATACAGAGACTCTTCAGTTCGTTCGTCCGTTATGTTCCAGACATGTACGTGATTCCAAAAACATGGATGATGTGTCATGCACAGGCCGGACATGCATGAAATAGCACCAACCTGGTACTGTACGTGCTCTACTGGTAGCCATGAAATAAGCTTCATCGATCAGCTTTTACTGCTTGTCTCGCCGGGATAATCGGCATTCTGTCCGGGGATGAGGGTGTAATCGAGAATGACACTTGTGTCATGTTCTTCTCATCCCCGTCTGTTCTTTAATTTGGGTGCTAGATATACTCATCAGCTCGCACCGCATTGTTCACGCGAATACCTGCGTGCATGTTCCATGTCGACAATGATCGATGTGTCTTCTTATCACTTTCAGGTTTGTTTACTAAAGTTTTTTTTTTTTTGCCCTGAACCTCGCTACTCCACCATTACTGCTCCATTCTACTTGTTGTCTGAATGTGCATATTATGCTCTTGTTATTGTGTAATATGCTTGACACCGTACCATCAGACATGCATGTGCATATATACAAGGAGATAATTTCTGTAGCCGTCGGTCCAGGGAGGATAATTCATCATGTGGGCCATGCATGCGTGGCGGACCACCTGGAGCATAGTAGCGAGCGAGAGTCACGTGAATGGCTAGACTAGACGACACCTAATATTAGCCCGTTGCCACACGCGCAGCCGCAGCCTTACCTGCCATGCAAATATGCAATGCGAGCAGCCGCTGCTCGTAGTCAGTTGCCTTGGCTCCCCTGCCATTGCCATGCCATATGCATATGCATGCAGATGCAGGCTACACTACAACCATGCTACCTGAAGCTGTAGCTCCGTCCGGTCCTCTGAACGCAAGCTTGCAAATTGAGCATCGATCTGCAAATGCTGCAAGAATTCATATGAACGACGATATATTGTGGGCCGGGGGGAGGGGAGGGAAGGGACGACGATCGATCGATGGAAGCAACAAAACAATGTCCAGCGGTGCAGCAACAAAACAAGTTGCATTGTTGTTATTTCATCCCTGCCTGTACCTGGGAAGAATGCCAAAATGACCCGGCCCGCCCCTGGGACTGTATACCACTATACTAGCATTCAGAATTTTCACTTGGTGATCATGCATGCTAGTAAACAGTGCAATATGTCGGGCACAAATGAGATGCATGCCAACAAACAAATACCCGTGATCGTCACTGCAAGCTGGCTTGTTCCGTAGCTAGCATGCATGCTTGCAGTTGCGGCAGCTGATCATACTGTTTGCTGCATCGCATTTGCATGCCCTTTTACTTTTCCCTTTTGTATTGTGTTCACCGTTCATTCCTTATCCGCCACTGCATCGATCATTTGGTCCCGCTGCCTCCTGCTTGCATTGTCCATTTCTTGTTCAAAATTCTGCGAGCAGTATATAGCCACCAAGAAAACACAAGAACTGTTAGCTATATGACATCTAGAAAATACAGACAGTAGTCACACTCTTGTTCATAGGGCGATCGGGTAGCCATGGAGAAGCGGAGAAGGCACTGGAAAAAGTCCAAACCAAAACGGTCAAGTTCTTACGCTTAAAAAAAACGGTCAGTTCAGAGCAAAGGTTAAAATCTATGCCGCATATATACATTGATCCCTATGCAAACAAATTCTTTGCCGATTTTTTTAACCATGCACCATCATTCCATCCATATATCAAAACCCTACTCGTTTATAACATAGGTTGAAGTTTATATACTAAATCCCCTTGTCGTTTATACCATTTCATACAAACACTTATTAGTGTTTCGCAGATTATATGTATTTGACTTTTAATATCTGAAAACATTATTTATACTAAAGCCTCCATTCCTTTCATTAGGCGTATTAGAGTAAATGGGATGTTCAAATTTTATAGAGCATTACTTATCATTTCTCTTACAACATATCATTACTGCCACAAAACCAATGTCATATTAAAAAGTTCGGAATATAAGTTTATTTTATAAATTTTAGGTAATAAGAATTTTGTATTTTGATTAAATTAAATGTTGGCCCGTTTTAAGAAAGTTTTACTACTTTTTTTTTATAGAATTGTACATTGTAATCAGGGTGACGCCACGTTCATTTTGGGAACCAGGGTAAAGGAAAAAATTGCCTTTAGCTGAACTATAATCCACCATCTATTTCTACTGTAATATCTTTGTTGTTTGAGCTGTGCACCAGGGTCCATCAATAGCTAGCTTCGCCCCTGATTTGTAATACTGCTAACAGTGTTGGTGGAGTAGTTATTATTCACAATGTCAGGCTAAACGTGTCAATGTCGCACCCCATCCGATCGAATCATACAGCTGCAGCTCAGTAGACTACTGTGACAGGAAAAGTGCAAAGCGCTGAGTTACCTGGAAATTCGAGTCACTTTTTTCATGGCACGTTCCAAGCGTATACATGGACGGCTTTGGGATTCCGGGCTGCCATAGGATCCTTGGCCCTCGAGCGACGTGCCTCTCATGCAACAAGTCAAATGCTCACCAAAAAGGCTACCGCTAGTGGCTGCTGAAGCATTGTTTGTGTTGACCTGAACGCTCGTCGTTTCTTTCCAGCTTGGTATCCAACTAGTCTACAGCGTCTCCAGAGGGTAGTCTAAACACCGACCCTCACTACAACTCTAGTTGGTTAGAAATCGTAATGTGAACAGGTATAGTAGTTTCCAAAAAAGAAAAAAAAAGTTCAGCTTTAGAGGAAATAAATTTCTCTAAGTAAAACATGCCCGATCCGTTTTAATTTAAGTTTTGTTTTGGCGATGTGGTACAAAAGCCTATTAGAGCAACTAGAATAAAATGCTGCAAGCTTTCGCACGCCACGTTAATGAGCTGAAGAGATAGAAGCGACTTGGTGGCCTGGAGTTAGCTTATGCAAATTTTTCGAAGAAATTTTGTGAGAGAATGAGGTGGATTGGTTATTAATTATTTATTCTATGTCTATAACCATGCCATTATATATTATGAGTGGACTATTAGTAGACTTTTGTATGATGTGGTGTGAAAAAAATATAATTAAAGTCCAACACTACTTTGTTGTGACACTTATGATTATTTGAAGCCTTTACTATAAAGAAGCTTGGTAAGCAAAACCAGACACATAAATTTCTAGAACTAGTATAAAACTACATCTAATCACATACATGTCATTATATAAATAATGAACATATGTAATTTTCATCTTATTTACTCAGCCTTGTTTGTATTGTCAATTATGAAATAAAAATTTCAAACTCTCTCTATCTCTCTCTAGCAAAACTTTATGGTGTCAAAAGTTTGTGATATGAATTACGGTTTTCGATGGAATGAACCGTGTAAATGAATAATGAAGTTTCACAATCTAAACATATGTTCTAGATTAGCCCTCTAGCGATATGCATGATGTCCATAGCATACGTTTGGTGAAGTGATTAATGGCATTTTCGTTCAGAACTCAGAGCGGAGCTGCAAGCCATCTGAATTCTGAAAATGAAGAGGGCGACGCAGTAGACCGGCAGTGAATACTACGCCATGTGTTAGCAATTATTTGCACAGTCCTGAATTATTCTTGATTGTGGAAGAACAGAGAGCATGCTGCATAGCGTACAGTGAGCAACAGAGAAGGTCTTGATTGCGTTGCTGGGATAAATTCAATCACGCGCACGGTTAGCATTTGGTACAATTCCAGGCCGCGGCAGCACTGTTCCCCTGTGAGATGTGCAGACCGTCGGTCTAGTGCATGCACAATTGGACGGACAGCTCAGATGATATACATGCATGGGTCCACAATAATGTAAATGACAAATTATGGACAAGATTACAAAGGAACTGAGGAGTAGTATCGATGAAGCAGGACAGGCCGGGGTATAGCCTACTGGCTGTACAAGCCGGCCTCTGGGCAAAGGAAAGGAGACCATGGCAGAGGTGCACAAGATCAGTGGACGGCACCCACCGATGAATCCGAGTGAACAGTGAGTGAGATTGCAGCTTGTCTGAGCTCGTCTCTCGTGCTCTCAGTCGCAGCAGCTAGCGGCTGCAGCCAGAGTAGAGTAATGGCGGCAGAGGGGAGCAGCTTTGCTCAGGCAATGGCAATGGCGTATTTGCTCTGGTTGCCTGGTTGGTAGTGGTACTAGGGACTACTGTACCTCCATTGCTCGCTTGTCCATTACTGTACTGTAGCACCCAGCGTGATCCATGTTTTGTTGCACGCATGTTTTACCCTCAAAATGAAATTATTAGGCACTCGATCACATATACAGTGAGCATACTACATTGTTGATTTGTTGATACATACGTACGGTAATAGAAATTGTTGTAACCTGCATGCAAATACCAACTGGTAACAAGCATATAGTAGTAGTAGTATTGGATAGCCGCAGACCGCAGTAGCATTTGACTCCCATACAGGGAGTAGTATGGAGTATCGATGAAAGGAATTGGGAAAGGATCAAGACCCCAAAAAAATATACTAATGCAAAGTGCATGCCGCGGTCATCGTTGGATTGGAATCGGGACGGAGAGAGCTGGCGGCGACCCCAAGCAACGCAATGGAATCTGCTTCGATGCACTCGGCTTCGGCTCCAATGGGCAATGCCCGCCCGTGCGTGGAAATGGAAATGGAAGCATGCGCAGGACGCGATGCATATCACGAATTATATTGCAGCGAGATCGAACAAAAGTAGGAACGAAAAGCTATAGGCGTCCGAGTGGCAAGAAAAGGCGAGAAACTTTTCCAATCCGAAGCAGAAACGAGGCCACACATGCAAGTGAAGACACCACCGGAAAGCCGGCCGGCCGGGGTCCAATCCACGATGCACCCAGCCCCAGCCTTTTTTCGCGAAACCATTTGGCCTCTACTACTAAGCAAGGTCCAATGGATTTGCAAACTAAACTCCAGCAGCGATACTACACCTAAAATGTAAGAGCCTGTTACTATAATGTCGTTGAGGGTGTGATTAATTTGAAGGAGCTAGCGTAGGAGTGGCACATGACACTGAAGCAGGCAGGCACCAGCAGGAGTGCGTGCGATCGACTGCACTTCATGCCCAACGAACTGTAACCATTCAGCAATCCGATCCGATTCAGCACGATGATTCTGCATGCATGTTCAAGTCCATCGTCCCCAAAGACGAGTAGACGACAGATCTAGCATTGCCAGCACGTGTGCTTACTTTGGAGAGTACGGTTTTAATGTTTTCCAGTTTGAACTTTCGAGACAACTATGGGGCTATGGACTTTTCAATTAAACCAGATTTTAACTAAAACATACTTGAAACTTGAATTAAACCAGATTTCCAAGTTTGAGATGCTAGTTCCAATTAACATCGTAAAGCGGGGAATATATCTTCGGACGACATTCAGCAACGAGCACCATTGCATGGAGTTTTCTTAACAAAAAAAAATGCAGTAATTTAAGCATTTACTTTTCCATGAAACAGATTGGGCCGGGTGAGAAGCAGACCGAACATTTGCACCAGGGAAAGAAATATGTTTGGAGATCAGATCCCTGAGATGCATGCAAGACTACAGCAAAATTAAAAAGCCGAAAGAAACAGGCCGTCCGGTTACCCCTAGCTCGCAACGGCAACGGGACGGCATGCACGCTGCCCACTCCCGTACGTATTCCCATGCGGACGATGACACGATCGATAGACTTGCTTGGCCATCGCGCTGACAGCGAAATGGTGACAAACAAAGCCATACAACGATCGATTGAGACACCACCACAGCACTCTCTTTATTCTCATCCTATTCGATCGTCATGTGTATGCGTAGCTAGCTTTCGTGGCTCACCTCACGCCGACCACAGAGCGCGATCGAAGCTGGCATGCCATGGTCAAAAGAAAAATGCATGGACAAAGCTCAACATGATCGAGAGACACTTGCTAAAAAGACCCGTAGAGACAACAACGTTTCGACCTCCTGGTTACACTAGCGTCGCTGCGTGCAAATCTAGGATTCCTATCCAAGGCTGAGGTCACAAAACCTTTCTGGTAACGAGTAACGACAACTGCTCAGCAACTTCTCGACCAAGTACATACTGGTCCAAACACCTATCTCGAGAACAAAAAGCAATACTATGTAAAAATGAAAAATTACTAATGATAGTATGTGTGGGCTTGGGAACTTCAAAATAGCTGTTCCCTCCAATCTCTGAACATAAACCAATCTTTTTGGTTTTTCTTTACTACCATGAATTTCTAAACATCATATAGACTGTGACAAGAAAATGTTGATGTTAATGGGCTTGCCAAAAACATACTTTTCATAGTATATTACCCTTTTTCTCATTGGGTGTTTTGTTTATATAGATGTTGCTAGTCAAGATGTTTTATATATCTAATTTAGGCGTTGATATACCGTAGACTTATATTTGGGGTCATAGAGTCCTGGTAACAATCTTCATTCCTAACTTATCTCTCCTTTGTCGTATTTCTTGGTGACCTGTGGTAATTATCCAACCAGGGTGCTTACTGTGCCAATAAATTAGGAACATGCAACTATATTCATCTATCTCAACATATCGTATATGTAGTTTTAGGCCAATTACCAAGACCGGCAGTTTTTTTTTTTGGGGAGGGGGCAAGGTCGAAGCTCAATAGAACCAAGAAGTTCTACTTGGTGGTTGTCTTATTTAGCCCCTAGGATTATAGTTTACTTCAATCTGTGGAGTCATCTCACCAAGCAGCCCAACTCCCACCCCACTTGATGAAACAAAGTTTAAGGGTCGGCAAGCCAGCCACTCAATTTTGAGGGGCTAAGAAGAGAATATAAGTTTTTTTTTCCAAGTTGGTGTGCTATGGCTTATCATTCGATCAAACATTGTCCTTTTATTACTTTTTTCCACTGTTAGCTTCGTATTTTTTGAAATATTTTTTTTATCTATATATGTTTTGATATGAAAGCTTCTTCAACGTAAAGCTTTAAAAATAACTTAAAAAATAGTCTTTTATAAAATTATTTCAAATAAGTTTTAGTGAGATTTATTGAAATAAGCTTTCAGAAAAGAATGGTAAACCTCGTTTACAAAATGCGGCACCGAACAAACTGAGATTGTAGAATGTATATCAAGAGGACGCAAGTTGAGTTGCTATAAGGAAGGAAAATGTTATGGACAATTATTGTAGTCACTCCAAGAGTGGTTGGTTCACATCAAGTTTCGGAAAACTTGACACGACTACTCTAAAAAAAAGTTGTGGAGCTAATATAAAGACCACTTGACCTTTTATCCATGCCTATTTTTATATTTTTATCTACTTTCAAAATGTGTTTTTGTTTGAACACAAATAATCTTAAGTGAAGATGCCTCGAAAATTGTTTTATATTCCTAGTACCTTGTGATGATAATTCATTGGCGTATTACATACAAAATAGTGATAAACTTCACCTTCCCTTAATTTGATGAAAGAAAAATGTTTATACTGTTTTTAGGTTCCACACAAAGATGATACAGTCCCTGCAAAGGAAAATTTCCACTTCTGAATAACCAGCATATATGCAAGGATAACAGCACAAAGGCAACAAAATACAAAGAAAAAGCCAGACAGAACTAATGAAACCAAGCACTATACAATAAACTGTTGTTCAAAAAAGTACTACAGTACATTGTTAAAATGTTAAGTATGTTTTTAGACCATTTTCAGTGGGGTTTTATGGATACAGTTACTCAGACTGGAAACTAGGTAACTGTGCCACAGGCGCCTCACATCCCATGAAACTCACCATCTTAATTACCCTGCCATGTCAGCAAAACTGATGATGTGACAGTGTATTTAATGTCCATGAAACTCACGTAAAACTTCCAATTGAGACAGGCCTTAATAATAAAAAGAACTCTGGTCATACAGCACGGAGCCCGAGGAGAAGCAAATCCTACCACAACTACTCTAGTGCCGCGGATCCATAAATTAGCGTCTCTTGCTAACCAAACCATGCTCTTGGGCTTACGCTCTTGTTCGTCTCCCACCGGCGTCTTCCTCTTTACTCCGCTCCCCTTACCATCCCAATCTACTCGTCTCCTCCTACTCCACTCGATCTTCTCACCTCAGCACAGCACGGGCGCCGCCAAAACGTACACATAAAAATCGTCTGCTCTGCTCTCCTCTCTTCCCACGCCGTGCTGGCCGGATCGCCATGCGCGCGGCGTCTTCCTCTTGGCGTTTGTAGATGGGCTCCTCCTCCCTCCTCCTCTTCCCCTCGTCCTCCTCCGCCGCCCCGAATGCCTCCTCCCACTGCTTATTGCCGCCGCTCCCCTCCCTCCCCTCCCCCTCCCCCCAAGACCACCACCACCTCCTCCATCCCTACCTCCACCACCTAGGACCCCAGCACCAAGAATCCGCCGCCGCCATGGTCCGCAAGCGCCCGCCGCCGCCCGACATGGACCTCCCGCCGCCGCGCCGCCACGTCACAGGCGACCTCTCCGACGTCACGGCCGGCGCCGCCGCCGCCGCCGCCGCCGCCGCGCAGTTGCCGGCGCCGCCGACCGCAAGCGCGCAGCTACCGGCGCTGCCCACCCAGCTGCACCTGCCGGCGTTCCAGCAGCAGCAACAGCACCACCACGCGGCGGCGGAGGTGGATGTCCCCCACGCGCCCTTACCGGCGGCGGGCGACCCGTCGACGACGGCGTGGGTCGACGGCATCATCCGCGACATCATTGGCAGCAGCGGCGGCGCCGGCGTGTCCATCGCGCAGCTCATCCACAACGTCCGCGAGATCATCCACCCCTGCAACCCCGCCCTCGGCTCCCTCCTCGAGCTCCGCCTCCGCTCCCTCCTCAACGCCGCCGACCCCGCCATGCCTCCTCACCCTGCTCCTCCTCTCCTGCACTCTCCTGCTCCTCCGCTTCCTCCCCCTCCCCAACTCACATCAACAGACAAGCGCCACCAGCAGCACGAGCCTCAGCAGCAGTCGAATCCGTCGCCGCCGTCGCCACCAAAGGAGCCGACGGCGGAGGAGACCGCCGCCGCAGCAGCAGCCGCCGCCGCCGCTGCTGCAGCGGCCGCGAAGGAAAGGAAACAAGAGCAGCGGCGGAAGCAGCGGGACGAGGAGGGTCTCCACCTGCTGACGCTGCTCCTCCAGTGCGCCGAGTCGGTGAACGCCGACAACCTCGACGACGCGCACCAGACCCTCCTCGAGATCGCCGAGCTGGCCACGCCATTCGGCACCTCCACGCAGCGCGTGGCGGCCTACTTCGCGGAGGCCATGTCGGCGCGCCTCGTCAGCTCGTGCCTCGGCCTCTACGCGCCGCTTCCGGCGTCGTCCCCGGCGGCGGCGAGGCTCCAGCACGGGCGCGTGGCGGCGGCGTTCCAGGTGTTCAACGGCATCAGCCCGTTCGTCAAGTTCTCGCACTTCACGGCGAACCAGGCCATCCAGGAGGCGTTCGAGAGGGAGGAGAGGGTCCACATCATCGACCTCGACATCATGCAGGGGCTCCAATGGCCGGGCCTCTTCCACATCCTCGCCTCCCGCCCCGGCGGTCCACCAAGGGTCAAGCTCACCGGCCTGGGGACATCCATGGACGCGCTCCAGGCTACGGGGAAGCGCCTCTCCGACTTCGCCGACACGCTCGGGCTGCCCTTCGAGTTCTGCGCCGTCGCCGACAAGGCCGGCAACGTTGACCCGGAGAAGCTGGGCGTCACGCGGCGGGAGGCCGTCGCCGTCCATTGGCTCCACCACTCGCTCTACGATGTCACCGGCAACGACTCCAACACGCTCTGCCTAATCCAAAGGTCTTCTTTCTTCCCTTGCTGTTGCTTCCATGTCAAATCCTCGTTTGTTGTCCATGCTTCCTTCGGCCATCATGACTACTTTTCAGGAAGGCAAACACACTTTACTAGTACTTAAACAATGTCACATTGTGATCAGGCACTCAGTCGTAGATTCGTAGTAAAGTACATCCGGTACAAGCATACAACACCGATTCTATTCCGTTCAAGAGTACAAAACTGCGTTTTGGAGCTCAAAAAGTTTACTAGTCATGATGACCAACTTTCTAGGATCAAAAGGTCGTTGCATCTTTACTAGAATGCTTTTGAGACGATCGATCTCCCTCTTCCATGGTCTTTGGTGATCCAAGAAGGAACCACAAAAGATCCTGCTTCAACTGTCTTTAGTTAGTGGAGGTGGATCACTAGGCGCGCGGGAGCTCAAAGTTTCTATCATCATGACCATCTTTCCATGCCAAAAGGCTCCAACTTCTAGTTCCAAGTGCCAGAATCATGATTACCGAAATGGAATAACTGTCAGCTTCTACTAACCATCATCGTTTCTTAATAGATCAGGAAGCTAACCTCAAAAGGCTTCTCAAAGTGTTAGCTTTCCCTAATCTCTTCTACTCTAGTCGATCGACTGTTACAAATCTGTCCTCTGTACTTTTGGGGAACCATTAGATAAACTGCATTGTCCTTTATTTGATTTGATGCTTCATTAATATGCTTAGTGTTGCTGGTTGAATCTTGACCTGCCAGCAGAAATGCAGAATGTAATGGTCACCAAATGGTCGTACTGATGCTGTCTCCCTCCGTGGACCATGGATTAATTTGCAGGCTGGCCCCCAAGGTGGTGACAATGGTGGAGCAGGACCTCAGCCACTCTGGCTCCTTCCTGGCGCGCTTCGTGGAGGCCATCCACTACTACTCGGCGCTCTTCGACTCGCTCGACGCCAGCTACGGCGAGGACAGCCCGGAGCGCCACGTCGTGGAGCAGCAGCTGCTGTCCAGGGAGATCCGCAACGTGCTCGCCGTCGGCGGGCCGGCGCGCACCGGCGACGTCAAGTTCGGGAGCTGGCGGGAGAAGCTCGCACAGTCGGGGTTCCGCGCGGCGTCGCTCGCCGGCAGCGCGGCGGCGCAGGCGTCGTTGCTGCTCGGCATGTTCCCCTCCGATGGGTACACGCTCTTTGAGGAGAATGGCGCGCTGAAGCTGGGATGGAAGGATCTTTGCCTGCTGACTGCATCTGCTTGGCGCCCAATTCAGACCCCATGCCGTTAAATCAGAGACTGAGCAATTTTACTGAGCTGAAGCATCACCGTTACTAGTAGAGCTTACTTGAGGTTCTTGCCCAGATCTTTTGCCTGTTTAGCTAGCTGTTCAATTTGGTCAATTCTGAGATTAGGAAAAATGAAAACATTTCTCATCACTAATTGCTAGTAGATCCCTTCACAGTGATAGTTACTGATCTAAGCTTAGTTTCATGGTAGATTTGTTCAGCTGTCGACCATTTTCGCCAATCTGGTTCCACCCTAAAGTCATGTTTAATCACTCCTAAGTCATGCTTAATAGTTCCTACTGATTCTTTGCCTACAGGTTTATTACCTCATATTGTCTGCTGATATCTTATCTCATGGTGCTGCATCAGTCAAGGTCATCTTTACTGAACTTTCACCCCTGCTTGTGTGGATGTGCATGTTTTACTTTTTAATATCGTTTTCAACCTTTGCCACCATGAGGTCATTAGCTTGTCAATTCCTGCTCCCTTGACATCTTGACTAATTAATTGGCTTCTGCATGATGACTGAGATTTGATCCGGGTCTCATCTCCTAAATAATTAAAAGGTCCCCGTCAGGAAATCCCACTTCACCAGTTGTGCTAATTCCTTTTTTGCTTCATTCTTAGAATGCCAGCTCACTCAAAACTGTTGTTTTGTTATGCTTCGTTTATTTTAAAATTGCTGAGAATGAAAGTGGGGCAGGAAGAAAATGTTGTTTGTTGCAGTGTGCATTTCCTAGTCACATTTCCAAACTGGGTTATCAGCCAATCCTGTAGGAAACCAAACCATCAGCTTCAAGCTAGGCTTCATCATCAAAGCCGTCGTCGACCCCACATCTCATGCCCTTTGCAGGATGGTTGTCCTCTGGTGATAACATGTTCCTTGCTCATTATGGAGTGGATTTGAGGCAAGGCAAAGCACAGTCGTGGAGAGAGAAGTGAAGTTGCTGCCTGCCTGCCTCTCCTGCCATTGGCAATTGCCATGGCATGATGCCCGTGATGGGGGGCATGGGCCTCTTGCTTCTCCTCCTACTACACAAACACTTTTTTCTTTTGCTGTCCCAGGGGCCCAGCAATGAGCAGTCCTTTTCTCACAGCAGACTCTTGTCTCTATGCTCTCTTGTAGGGGATGTAGCGGCTCAGCAGGTTGGAAAGTGTCTCGTCCTGATTTCCCTAACCCATGTTGCTCAGCCTGCAAAAAAGGCTAGCTGGTTTTTGGGGAATGATGATGATAGTCGTGGCGTGGTTGTTGGACGCGCTAAACCCATTCGGGGAAGAGCTACCCACCCACACGTTGCAGTCTGCGCTCTGCAGTGGTTTGGTTGATCTCAAATTCTCATCTGATAGAGATGGTTGCATCCTGTACCATCATGTGCTGCTTTTGGCAAACAGTCTGAGGAGCTAGCACTTCATCTGAATCCCGCTCTCAACATGATCCAACATGATCTGATACCATCATTTGTCTTGCCTGCCAACATGATCCATGGTGGAAACCGACTGAATACCGATGGCTGAAAATTCATTTTCGTTCATGCGAATCTAATTCAAACACGTACATGAATGGTTTAGGAAGGATTAGTGGGTTCAAATCCACATTTCTGGATATCTAGTTGATCTGGTGCACGTATGTATGAGTAGTATATAATAGTATCCATAACGAACATCATTAGTCTGTCCTATTATTAAAGTTAATATAATGCATCATCGAATGTTAGTTACGAATACATGGACTCTCCTCCTGTTGTGGCCTCACCTGGGAACTCTAGGAAGGCCTCGAGCTGTCACGTCATGTCTTGCGAATTGGAGGTGAGCCGTTCGGCTCAGAGATGGCAGCAGGGAGGTGAGCCGTTGGCCTCACGGCCTTTGGAGCAGTCAAAAAGCATTCTTCTTCTTTTCTTTTCTTTTCGTTTTTTTTTTTTGCATGCATGCGTCCTGTCCTGATGGGTTAATGAGGTGGTTGGAGAGGGTAGGAAGTTAATCCTCCAATGATGCTGCTTAGCGGCGGCAGATCAATTTCTTGTCTCGTGTAGTGAGGAAGAGGAGCCGAGGATGCCCTGACTTCGAAGCGAAGCCCACCTTTTCCTTTTGTTTTTTTGAGAAATAGCCCACCTTTCCTTGGATGGACGATGATGGCTTAGTGGGCCGAGCTCAAAATCGCGCGGACTGCAGCGTACTCTCCTTGGATGGAGTACAGTGGCCCAGCAAAGGAATATACTGGTGGCCCAGCTCAGTACGATTTTGAGCTATAAAAAGGAAAAATTGGATTTATACCTATAAAAAATACAACACATGAGCATCATGCCATCATCTCCATTTCACCCCTAATTGCTAAGGGGGTGTTTCTATCACAACCTATGCATTATTGAAACAACATTAAAAAATAATAATCTGTAGCCCATCCAAACATCTCAGGCAGGTTATGGTGTACTTCCACCCATCTATTTTGAAATCACAGACATAACCAACCTTTTAGCCACCCTATAATCTAGGAGATCCAGACAGACAAACTATTTCTAATATAGAATCCACATCTTTCTATATCTACGGCCATTATCTTTTTTTAGGTACGTCTATGGCCATTATCTGTATTTGTATAATCTGTAATATCCAATTCAAACGGGCGTACAGTTTCCTACGAACACATGCAGTTTTTATCTTTTTTTGTGAGGGTACCGATACATGCGTGAGAGGAAGGGGAAGTTAGGGGGTAAATATACGGATATACGTTTTTTGAGATAAAAATATACACTAAAATATAAGGCAACGTATCCTATGGAAACCAACCTCTCCGTGGAAACTATGGAAACTAAAATCTGGACCACACGATGTTGATCCAAGAGTGCGACCAGATCAGAACGTCTTGCAAATCACCCCTCCCATCTCCCCTGAGTTTTACAAATCACCCCTTCCACCTGATCTAGGCGAGCCCTTGGATCAACTATCGTGTGGTCCAGATTGAAGTTTCTATAGTTTCTACGAGAAGTTGGTTTCCATAGGATATGTTCCCAAAATATAAGGGGTAAAAAATGTTGTCTGCATCCCCGGCCCATAAGCCCACCAAGGTCACCATTTTGCGACTGGAGAGTAAAGACGCCGGCCGGAGTAGCCGCCATCCCTGCGAGTTCCGATCATCCACCGACAACCGCCCGCCGCCGGTCCTCTCCTCCAACTCCACCGCCACCACCACCACAACCATGTCCTTGTGGCGCACCCGCCGCCTCCCGCCTCCTCCTCCCCGCTCGCCGCCCCTTTCCCGGCTCCCCTCCGCCACCGCCTCGTCCTACGCTCTCCTCCCCAATCGCGCCCTTTCTCACCGCCCCCGCGGCGCCCGCCCCCCGGCGGAGGCCGAGGTCACCCTGCCGAGGCGCGCCGGCTCGTGCGCCTCGTCGGCGTCGAGGCGCTCAAGCGCCACCTGCGGGACGGCCAGGACGAGGTGGTGGGGTACAGCGACCTCCTCGATGCCTGCGTCGAGGCCGGCGCGGCACGGACGCACGCCGAGGCCGAGGCGCTCGCGCGGGCCATGGATGACGCTGGCGTCGTGCTGCTCTTCAGGGACAAGGCCTACCTGCACCCGGAGAAGGTCACATTTCTAACCCATTTCCTCAGAAGCATTTCCTAGTTCCTATAGGCTATCACCTGCATCTCGTGACTGTTTTATTCTGGATTCCATTCGGAGGAGTCCCCCTTTACCGGCCACCTTGATTTGGGTTTACATCCTTGCTCCATCAGTAAAAATTGAACTTAATCAATAAATTCCCCTTCATACGCATCAAATTCCCAACTTCCTAGTCCAATACCCTGTTGCCTGTTCCAATCAATGTTCCTCTATTATTCGAGATGATCTAACTACTCATACCGCATTTTCTTCCTTAGTCCTGTTTGTGACGTGTAAGAAGGTAACTGTCTGTGACATGGGTCTAGCATCATTTACCAGAAGACTGGAGTAAAAGACGGTGGCATAAGTCAAGATGCACACGCAATTCCAGTAACGCGCGGATGCAGTTAGCTGAACTACCGTAGGATCAATGTGTACAGATTCAATGTAGGATGGTTGTACGTTCGCGTAAGTGCTAGTGTGCTACTTTGTGATTCAGTTGTGTAGCCTCCTAGTCCTCCTCAACCGTTTGTTTGTTATTGCACCTACCCTGGTCAGAAAGAAATACCATATAATGCGCTCAATGGAAACACGGAATCTTGTCAGTGTCGTTCAGTTCACGGCACTTTTAAACATCTGAGCATCCACCTGAGATAAAGGTGTTACCTTATTCTTTTGAGTGTAGATATTACCATCAACAAAGGCGTTAAAAGTTTCGACCGACAAGGATGGACACCATGCATTTGAGGATTTATTTTTATTGTGGCTTTCAGCTGCAGCCTGTAGCTGAGGAGTGCAGCAGTTTAGCCTATCTTTACCACGAAAATAATGCATATTTGCCTATTTAGTAAGAGTCAATGGTTTTCCTTGCCTTACGTGCCAAGACGGGCAAAAGGAGTCATGGTGTAATTTTTCTCACTGAATCTTGTAGTATTGATTGATTATTGACCTTTTTAGGTGGTGGACCTGGTTAGAAGATCTTGTGCCACTCGCGCTCGGACCAGAAAAATGGACCCAAGGAAAGAAGAGTTCAAGCAGCTCCAGCAAAAGAAGGAAGAGATTGACAAGCTGGCACACAAGCAAGTGAGGCGTATCCTTTGGTCTGGCTTAGGGTTCCTCATGTGCCAAGTCGAGGCTCTTCTTCCGTCTCACGTTTTGGGAATTCTCATGTGGATGTCATGGAGCCGATTGCCTTCTTCACCACTGCTTCTGGCTTGCTTGTTGGCTATGCCTATTTCCTCATAACTTCAAGGGACCCAACATATCAGGACTTCATGGATTAGGCTGTTTTTTGTCTAGGCAGAAGAAGCTTTGTGCTGCCACAGAAGTTTGATATGGACAGGTACCTGGAGTTGCAGAAGCACTGTAGGTGTCCCCTGGAAGGCCATCACCCTCACGATCCGAAGCTTCATGGCTTGGTGACGCTACAGGAATGTTTCTCCTCTGTTACCTGAAGCTTCACAGTACACTCTCTAGGTTGGTAGAACAGGCACTATTTAAACGCCCTTCATCTGAAAATATAGTTCCAGATAGCAATATGGTCCTGACAGAATACATGGATCATATAAGTGTTACCCTTAAGCTACATATCAAATGTGAATGGTGAACCCAGCTGAATGTTCAAACCTTGCTAATATACCTTTTGTGTATTTTGACTAGTGTTGAGGAACCTTAACATGCTGAGCCTATGCAACTCTTATTGTTCCAGGCATGGCGATAGTTATGCAACTCTTATTGTTTCTTTTTGTTTGTTGTGCTTGGTCTCAGGATCTAAATCCAAACTATGCTAGGCAATAGGCAAAACCATCTGACTTCTCATTCATTTAGAGAAGCCTAATGAGATTTGTACAATAAAAAGATCCTAAATCAAATAAAGAGAAAAGAAAAGAATGCCATTGAGCAGAACAAACAACCATCAGTTAAATCACCAGCATCTCACAATAACAACAGCAGGCCTTGTGGCAAATAATTACAAGCAACCGCTTGCTATTTCAGGCATCATTTCCTGCCCCATTTACATGATGTGCCACATTCACCATTTGCCTTAGTATTGCTCTTGACAATGAGCAAAAGAATAGGATAAAAGATTTTATACAAAATATGAGCAGCGAGGAAACTGCACTTTTGCAATTCCAAGCAGCAAATGAAAAAGGCTCAGACACATCTTGGCATGTCTGCAGCGTAACTCAGGTTTGACGCTGTTGTAGTTCTGGCATCTTAGATGCTGACAACTGCAAGATTTTGCAGAAGGCGTTTCAGCTTATTTCTCCTTTTGGAATTTGAGCATTGCTTCCACCAGCTAGTATCTCGGTCATCTGCAGGCCCGGAGAGATTTCTGGTTGTCATAACATTGTCATTTAAGCAAGTCCATGGGGTTCGCAGTTCAAATGCCAAAAATTGGTAACGTTTGGGGCCATTCATGTTACTGTTAATTAGTGAATGTTGCATTCTGTCATGAACTTTTCCCCTGTAGCCATGTACTTCCTCCAGTAGCTTTTATAATCGTGTATCCCCAGATCAAGCCAAGGTTTCATCACACCATTGTAGTGTAGAGTCGCAGCCTTTTCTATATCATATTGACTTATTCCATAGTTATGTCCAAGGCCAGACTGAACCCAAGACTCTTCCAAAGGGTATATCAGATCTTGAAAGGCAAGTATACCAACAGGGAGCGCTTTCAGTCGCTTTGACGCCAGCCTCTCCATTTGCAACTATAAAAAAAGCATATAAGCAGGTCATGAGAAAAGGGATTAATTCTTAATGACACTAAAATTTCACGGTTCCCTTTGGGTTAACGCCATCGAGGCATCAGTGACTTAAAAAGGGAACTTCAGAATTTTAAGGTGGCGTAGGAGGAATAACCAGAAAAGGAAGGCAGTACAAGAGCTTATACAAAAAAACTAAACAAAAAAATCTTAAAAATAAAGCATTAATGACTTAATGCGAATCCTTTGATACCACTAAGGGGAATGGTGAGTTTTACTGACCTTTTGCAGTGATTGATCATACATACTGGTGACGCGGAGGTCCCTCCATTTTTCCAGTTCAATGACATTGAGACCAGACAGCCATACACATGCATCCGAGTTGAAACTATGTTCAGCAATATAAGATCTCAACTGTCCCAATGTAACGCCACAGAACTGGATGGCACCGATCACTTTACCATCCATATCAAGGTTCCACAGATATGACAAGTCTTTCTGGACAACCAAATCATCATCAAGAACAACAACTCTATTCAAGCTAGGAAGAAGGTCAGGTAACAGGTATTGCGAATGGCCAAACAGATATGTATTCAGTTCTCATCTGCCTTTGGGGAGGTTCCGAATAATTACGAATTGTGACACGGAATTCTTCTGAAGGCCATATTTGTTCCATCTCAAGTGAATCTGCATCCTTTGGGATCTTCTGATGATCCTCAATGTTAGTTACATGAACAGTAGCCTCCAAGTATGAATTTCTGTCAAACCAATGCTTCATCGCATAAAAATTTTGTGCATCAGTGAACAAATGGAAAACAATGCTGCCAGAATCCTGAAATGTGTTGTAGTACAGAAGTTAGAAATCAGACGGATATCTCAAAACCTTTTCTATTATTTCAAAATAAAAGTATACCTGGGAGTTCAAAACTGTTGAATTAATAGTGGTTGAAACTGCAAGTATGTTTCTGGAAAATATTACATAGTGCTGGAGGGTAGGTCTTTCAAGCTTCTGCTGATCTATTTCAATGTGAGTTGATCTAGATTTGAAATATTCTAATGTCAATCTCATGTTCAAGCAATGGTGAGTTTTAGGCATAGTCTGGACACCAAGATGATATAAAAAATGCACTCTGTCTTGTATGGAAATAAGCTTCATCTTCAGTTATATCAAGTAGCTGCCTAAGTTTCCGTTCAACATTAGAGCATCCTACTTCACAAGATTTTGCTCTCTGAATTGTCTGCTCCATTTTCTCTCTAGCTTCTTTGCAAAGCTGAAATGATCAAGCAGCCATTACCTTTAGAAACAATTCAAGGACAAAAAAAAAAAAATACAATGCAGTATTTTATAAAAGTACAACATAATGCTCCATGGTACATTCTTCATTGCTTGAGAGAAAACCAAATATCAATTGAAAACAAGAAACTAAGCATGTTAATGAATTTCTCTAGCAATTTATCAAGCATTTGTTAGGAGGAAAAAGTTTACAAAAAAAATCATATAAGATCTTAAATGGTAAGAAGAGACTAAACATTGGTGGCAGATCATTATCTG
This sequence comes from Digitaria exilis, assembly GCA_015342445.1. Lineage (NCBI taxonomy): Eukaryota > Viridiplantae > Streptophyta > Magnoliopsida > Poales > Poaceae > Digitaria > Digitaria exilis. The sequence goes on along the minus strand of JACEFO010001763.1, from coordinate 2,535 downwards.
TGATGGTGGTCACTCAACATGCGTTCATTGTTCTTGACATGCTTTGCTTCAGTTCACGATGTAAAATTTCATGCTGTTTTAGTTTTGCAATGCTAGGATAAATGAGCTCTTGCTATAAAAAAGTTGATCTTTAAGCCTCTTTACAATAGCATCTTCATAACTTCTCTATGCTCAGTAGACCAGATGCGGGAAGTAACTTCCATATTCATGTTCACAGGACTTTGGGATTCCCCTCGTGCACTGTTTCTTTGAACCATGTGTTCTCTGTTCCCATTAACAGCAGTATCCTGCGCCCAAAAACAATTTCAATTTCCTATATACAAAAAGTTTAAAGGCGTTTATGAAGGATCCCTAGTTAAACAAAGTGTCTGGCCTTAAATTTAAAGCACAGATAATCACAGGAGTAGCAGAGTCACATCTGCGATCAACAACCACAAAAGTGTATTGCGTGCAAATCTTTTAAACTAAACTACAATAGGCCTTGCCTATTGTACTGCGATTGCCACAAAGAAGCCTTCACAAGATAAACTGATGCAAACATTGTTTTTCTTGTGTGTACCACCCTGGAGTCTAAATCCTGTTATTGAAATCCGAAAAAAGCCGAGCTGCATAGTATTTAAATAATAAAGACATTGCGGTAATAAGAGCTGTTTGTACCCCTGATCTTCCAGACAGGTCCTGTTATATTTTTTGGGCGTATCGACAGTCTGAACCCACGCTAAATACGAGTATAAGATGGATATTGTTTTTTTTCCACAAAAAACTGGCTATTGTGCTATGCTTTTAGTGGCTCTCTAAGTGCTTTACATTGAAGTTTCCCATTATTAGACAATTAGAAGAAGAAAAACCCTTGAGCCTCTTGCTTTTATTTAACAGCGAAGATTGATTGTTTCTTGTAGGTTGCCAGGGGAAAACACGCATTTGCTCTGTTCTTTTATGGAACATCTGGACAAAAAGTATAAAAGAGGAGTTAGTGCAACTAAGAAGACGCATCTGTCATGTTGCTGGTTGTAGTGAGTCAGTAAATATTATGAGGCAAAAGTAATTCATCAAACCAGCTAATTGTGCACTAGTTGCAGGTTCGAGAAAGAAGCTTCAACACCAGCGCACCAGCTTTGAACATGTCACACACGATTGGTTCATCTATTAAAATCAATTAGTTACTGCAGATTATGTAAGATTTCATTTTTTCTTGGTCAGAGTTCACTTTTAATTCAGCACTGGATTGCCATACAGACAATTAGCGAATAAAGAAAAGGTCAGCCAGTTTTTTAAAAGGAGAAGAAAAGAAAAGGACAAGCAATGGAAGAGGAATCATCCAATGGGATTGCAGTGGATATAACAAGAGAGCATATATCTTGACAGCAACAGCAGTTTTGGATACATTTTATCCCAGGCATGGAACGGCATGATGAAAGAAACAATTTTTGGTTTGCCACTTAGTACAGAATAGCAGCTTCTGAATGAAGACAAGGCGGTAGGTTGTTAAGCGTCACAGCACTGCAAACGTCCGCAAAACGCGCACGCACACGCGGAGCGCGCTAAAATCAGCAGAGGCAAGTAGTTCAATTTCTCGCTGCGCCAAGAACAGCTGGGAGAAAAAAAGTATCAACTTGATTCTCGTTGTTGCTGTTGCTGGCATAAATATTTTTACCGTGTTCGCACAAGCTTGGTGCGGAGCTGCAGTTATTTCGCTTTCGCCAAAGATAGGAAAGCCGAAGAACAGTGACTGAATCAGTGTGAATGATTAAGAACCGTAGCAGAGTGTGGTAGCTGGATGGTACACTTGAGCAGCTTGTGCTTCATGGCGCCCCCGTTCTCCAGATGTGCTTGTTACGCGCCCCGACACCGGCCAACTCCTGACGAAGAAGCAAATGAATGAGAAGACGGAGTGGTCCGAGAATGCAGTACGATTTGAGAGGAGAATCGCGGCTTACGGTGGTGATGACGACCGCAGCACGCTCCTCCGATTCATATCCTGCAGAGGAAAGAGCAGGGCAGCACGGTTAGAGAAGCAGGGGAGGGAAGAATCGCTCGCAGATCCGATTCCGAGCCAAGCGTGCGCACCGGGGCGGTGGAGGCCGAGAGGAAGACGAGCGGGAGCAGGATGGAGCAGACGACGAGCGCCGGCACGGCGGCGGCGAGGGTGGTGCAGCGGCGCTTGGGCGGCAGCAGCAGGGGAGAGGAATGCTGCTGCTGCTGATGGCCCTTCATGCTGCCCCCTGAGCTCTGCTCTCCAGACCTCGTCCTACTCTACTCCAAGCTGCAGGAAGAGGCTTGGTGGTGGGCTGGTAATGGAGTGATTACTTGCACATTAAGGTGCAGGAAACAAGGAAAGCAGGCAGTTTTCCTCCGTCTCTTGCTTTGCTTTCCTCCTCGGGCGGGGTGCACGCAGCGCGTTGAAGGTCTCTCTGCCGTGGAAGTGTGGAACCAACCAAGCTGCAGCGGAGCGGGGCGAAGTGGACCAGGGCTCTCATCACTCATGGCCCAAAACCTTGCTTTTGCAGAACATTTGCTGCTCTGGTCTTGACGACT